>CM066248.1:13147319-13374819 GCA_033675135.1 Frankliniella intonsa | reverse complement strand
GTGAGCCGCTGTACTCGGAGAGGTTAGTGCATCTGTCTGAAGGGGTGCCATAGAGCAGCCTGAAACGCTGAAAGCGACTTCCACGACTGACATACTCACTTTCCTCACTATGGAAAATAGTCGTAGGTTTACGGGAATTTTTAGACAGTCCCCAGTAGGACTGGCTTTACCAGAAGGTAAAAACTGGCCTACCGGCCACTAGACAGACAGTCCAGCTCCAATAGCAAACACAAAAAACTTCAACTTTCCTACGCTTAACGCTGGACAACATTTGCTTTGACAACTTTAACTGGCTAACGCTAACGAGAAAGCAGATGACTTTCACTTAGTACGTTTTGTCTCAAACTTTGAACTTCCTACTTCAAACTCAGAACTTTAACCTTTTTTCGCGTTAACTTTTACTGTCAGAACTTATCAACTTTTAGCTCTTTAACTTTCAGCTTTTTGCTTATCAACTTTCAACACTCCAACTTTCCAGCTTTTAACTTTTTCACCATTCAACTTTTAACTTTTCAAATTTTAACGTTTTAACTTTTAACGTTTACTGACAAAAACTGCGAATCATTACGAGATAGCGTAGCGTGGCGCGTCGCGGCGTCGCGGCGTCGCGGCGTGGCGCGAGTGGGACGTAGGGGCCTGCGGCCGACTAGTGTTTGGGGTTATGGGTCGTAAAACGGCAAAATGTTTACATGGCGGCATGCCCTTTGTGTCAGACGCATTCCGGACACGCATTCCGGACACGCATTCCTGCCACACCACGGTCTCCCCTAGGAATATTTTGGCTGGGCTGGCTGACTAGCTGGCTTTAACTGGCAACTTTAACTGGACTGGCTGGCTGGCTTTAACTTTTACCTGCTGGTAAAGCCAGTCCTACTGGGGACTGTCTAAAAAGGTAAAGATACCAGTTAAAGCCAGCCAGCCAGCCCAGCCAGCCAGCCAGCCAGCCAGCCAGCCCAGCCAAAATTTTCCTAGGGGAGGCCGTGGTGTGCCAGGAATGCGTCTGTCACAAAGGGCATGCCGCCATGTAAACATTTATAGCCAGTAAAGAAACACCCGCCACTTGAGAAGGGCCCCCCGCTCCAGCCGCCTGGCCTAGTACCGATTTTAACTTTAACGGGTATTGAGTTTTCAAGCTATTTGATACAAAATTCTGGTTCGTCGTCTTAAGATGAAGAAAATGATACTAAACACATGGTAATTCGACCAACTTATATGAAAAATCAAATCTTTCGTTTTACGGTTTCAACACGATTTATTCCTGAACGGTATGTCGTAGAATCGTGATTCAAATTTCCACCTGCTCCTCAATGCATGATTGATAAAATAATGATCTGCGTTAAAATTAGAAATTGTTAGTTCAGAGTTTGAAACTTTGACACCAATTTGTCACGGCTTTGTCTTCCGAGAATCAGGGTCGCTCGCCGCCCCGACGGGCCAGCCCTCCCCCTGCCGGCCCCGCGCCCCGCGGTCGTAAACAAACACCCGCCACTTGAGCCCCCCCCCCCTCCCCCCCGCTCCAGCTGCCTGGCCTAGTACCGATTTTTACTTCAGCGGGTATTGAGTTTTGAAGCGATTTGATGCTAAATTCTGGTTCGTCGTCTTAAGATGAAGAAAATGATACTAAACACATGGTAATTCGACCAATTTGTTTGCTATTGGAGCTGGACTGTCTGTCTAGTGGCCGGCAGGCCAGTTTTTTTTCGCACGAAGTGCAGTTGTAAAGTTACAATTGCAAGTCGTAAAACTACAAGCACTTCATATTGGCTGTAAATTAATTCAGGAGCGAAAACTGTCCCTCGTAAATGCATCACAAAATTTACCGTAAATCTACAAAGATATTTTTTCGCAGTTCTCAGTACAGCGCTCCAGTCAGTGCTGCCAGAAAAGTAGGCAAAAAGTCACAGTACAGTAAAAAGCGGTCTTCATTTGCACCTGCCTACTAGGCAACACCGTTGCACACGGGCGTATGTTGCCTATCAGGAAGGCGCAGATGCAGCGCGCTGTACTCCACTGTGCTTGGGCGACTTCCTGCCTATTTTTCTGGCAACACTGCACTGTAAAAAATAGGTACGGAAAAAGTACCGCTAATAATTTTTCCGGAGACTTCCGTACTTGAGGAAAACGGAACTTCCGTTCAAATCTCCGTAGTATATGGCAGTTCCTACAGTACCGTTAGAGAAAAACTAGTTTATCGCTGGGAAGGAATCGTCCGTACCCATCATAGTACGGAACGCTTCCGTCATCGGTTCCGTACTATACTCCGACCAAAACGGGAAGGCGGCTCGTGTTGCGGCGGTGGTAGCTAGCAGGTACGGCCAGGGAGGGTCGAGGAGGCCCGAGAGCGCGAGGGTGGCAACACATGAGACAAGAGAGGGAGGAGGAGCCCGGAGCAACAGCCAAATGTGTCTCTTTAAATACAGTGTCACAAACTGTGAGCCAATGAGTTTCCGCGTCTTGCTGTACTCAAAATAAGAAGGGTGGAATTCAATGGAACCGAGTAAAAAATAGAAATGGTTTGTAAATTGGTGTATTTAATCAAACAACGTCCAAATAATAGAAATACAGAATTTTGGCAAATCTTAAAATTGTCGGATCGAGATGCGGTTTACACTAATATTCATATCTTTTGAAATCGTTCAAAGCAATACTACGCCGCACTTTAAAACACAAAAAATTCAAAATTTTTGAGTTTGAAATTTAAAAGGCCACTTCCCTTTGTAACCTGATACAATGAGCCGGGTCCCCAAGGGGGCGGGCTGGCGGGCTGCTCGGGTCCAGTCGGGGCGGTCCGGGGGGCAGGAGGGAGGGAGCGGGGGGAAGTGTTGCTGCAGTTGCTGAGGAGAAGTAGCCAGCAGAGTTTCGGGGGTCACCCGCCTTCCCGTTTTGGTCAGAGTATAGGCATCTCATTTTTTACAGTGTGGCTCTGACCCGAGACCAGAGCTGCCACCGGCTGCGGCTCCGGTGCGTACGTACGCCCCATACCCACCCAGTCCTCGTTCATCAAGAGAACGGCAACGGCCGCCGCATGTACACAGCAAATTAAAGACAAACATTCTTAAAATTTAACCGGCCGCTTCCTGCCGCCGCCGCCACCGCCGCCGCTGTACACAACTGCCTCACCCTCACCGCGCGCCCTACTTGCAACCCCCTCCCTCCCCCTTCCCCCCCCCCTTCCCCCCCCTTCCCCTACCCCCTCTGCGGGTTTGGTTAAGGGGTGCGCGGATGCTGGTGACGGGGAGGAGGGCGAAGCAGAGAAAATGAAAGAAGGGGTTGAATACGGACAGGGAGAGAGGGGGGGGGGAGGGGGGCGAGCTACCTGTTCCGCACCCCTGGAGTACAGGTGTTTCTCTCAGCTCCACCTCCCCCCCCCCTTCCACCCTCTCTGTCTCCCCCTCAATCATTCATTCACACTTGTCGACACCCCTCGCTGCACGCACACAAAAGTGTTTCCCCCTCCTCCTCCCTCCCTCCCTCCCCATCCTCTCCCCCCCCCTCTCGCTCGCTTCCCCCTTTCCAACCACGAAACACAACCCCATGCAGGCCGTCGTCCTCCCCTCGGTTGCGCACTTGCAGGCACCGATGGGAGGGGAAGGGGGGGGGGAGCGACACCTTCACTACTAACAGCTTAACGGTGGCTTTCACTGTAGCTGACTGCAGTGAAATCCAGCAGCACTGTACTGTAACTGACAGTGAATTTCCAGCGTGAGCTACGGTGAATTTCACGCAGTAAGTTTCCGTGCTGCACCCTGATTTACCAAAGCTACCGGTGAAAATTTACAGTACCTAATAAAGAATTACGGCCAATTTCACCACTGCTGCAAGCAGTGACACGGTGATATTCAGTATGACAGTGCTGCATGGTTCACTTTAGCTTACAGTGAAATTTTCCTCCACCCATGTCTGGCGTTCCAAGTGAAACGCTTTTACATCCTCAAGTGTGAATAGAAAATCATACTCCTAAAAGTGTGCGACACTCACGCCCTTGGATTTCCAGTGTACCCGGCTGCTAGCAGCTGCCAGCTGGGAGAGCCACCCCGGTGCTACGGCGCGGGGGGCTCGGGTCCGGGCGCGGTGGCGTGGACGTCGGCGGAGCGCCCCGCCCCGCCCCGCCCCGCCCCGCGGGTACTGAACCCGAAACCCGAGCGGAAAATCAATACCCTGGCCTCCCTGTCCCGTCCCGTCCCGTCCCGGGGCGCAGCACAGCACAGAGCCCCAGTAGGCCGCCCCGCCCGGCCGCCCGCACCGCGGCGCACGTCCCCAGGGGGCACCCCGCCCCGCCCCACCCCGCCCGGCCCCGCCCCGCCCCGCCAGCCACAGCTCTAGTGGGGATTGTTTGATGGGCGGGGATGCTATGGCGGGGTTGAGGGGTGCACTCCTCCTCCTCCTCCTCCTCCTCCTCCTCCTCCTCCTCCTCCTCCTCCTCCTCCTCCTCCTCCTCCTCCTCCTGCTCCTCATGCGCCTGGAGCTCGTCGTGAGAACGAGAATGTGAAAGGCAAGCGGGTAGTAGGCAGCGGGAGCGGGCGTGCAGGCAGCGCTGCCAGAAAAGTAGGCAATAAAGCGCCCAAACACAGCGGAGTGAAGTGAAGCGGTCAGCGTCTGCCTACTAGGCAACATGCACGCACCCGTCCTAAGTTGCCTAGTTGGCAGGCGGACATGCAGCCCGCTGTACTCTGCTGTGTTTGGGCGCTTTATTGCCTACATTTCTGGCAGCCCTGCGGGCAGGGGAGCGCGCGCACACACACACACGAGAGGAAGCTAGTGCTGTAGAGGTACGCGGCGAGCACATCGCCGCGGTTGCTCCACTAACATTATCGGTTTTATGGAGGGGGAGGGGCGATCCACCCGTGTCGCAGCCTGATCAGGAAGACGCCGCCAAAAGTATTTGGCAATTTCTGCCACGCAGAAACCCCTGCTGCACCTATTTAGGCAACCCACAGTACATCACGCCTCCCGTCCCGTCAGACGGACTGAGACCGCGCCAGCTGCACCACCAGGTCCTGGTCGGGCAATGACCCCCGTGCCGCTCGGCGCGCTGTGAGGATCATCACCCCCCCCCCTCCCTCTCTCTCTCTCTCTCTCTCTCTCTCTCTCTCTCTCTCTCTCGCTCTCTCTCGCTCACACACACACACACACACACACACACACCACTATCCTTTACTCATTCACTATCTTCCTCCCTCTTCTCTCCATCCCCCTTCCTCCTCACCCCATTCTGAATCGGATCGAATCAATGACAAGAAGCGGCGAGCAAGCATAATGAGGGGAAGGGAGGGGAGGGGAGGAGGGAGGAGAGTAAAGGGAAGAGGAAGGAAGGGAGGGGAGGGGAGGGGAGGGGAGGGTCACCCTCCTAGGCTGCCTCGCGCGTGAGCGTTCACTCAGTAGGCGAGCGGGGCAGGGCGGGCCGGACCGCTTATAGCACTATCTTCGGCCGGGCTCTGGTCTGGTCCTGGCCGGCTCCGCTCTTCTAGCCTCGCCGCGAGGGGTCACTCTGCCCAATGACCCGCGGCCCCGCTCCGCCCCGCCCCGCCCCGCCCCGCCCCGCCCCGCCCCGCCCCGCCCGGGACCGGCACGCGCTCGCCGAGCAGACGGATAGGGGTTGGAGCTCGCGCTGGTGGAGGTGGTGGTGGTGGAGGAGGTGGTGGTGCAACACCCTGGCCTGGCCCGCGGGCCGCGTGGCGTGGCGTGGCGTAGCGCGGCTAGGCACGCGAGCTGCGCAGCGGAGCGGGTCTCTCCCGAACAACCCACGCCACGCCGCGCCACGCCGCGCCCAGAAAACGAGATATTCGACTCCGAGTCCAGATCCAGCTCTAGTAGAGCAGGCTTGGCTATATGCGTCCAAGACCGGCTGAGCTGTGTGTGACCTAGCACCGAGGGGGCAACCACTCCCCGTCCTGGTGTACGCACAGGATTTCTACTGACTGCGCAAAATTTCTCTCATATTTTGAGAGATTTCATGAGATTTCACAAGATTTATTTCAAATTTCATGAGATTTCACAAGATTTCCAAGGATTTTATCGAGATTTCCGAGGATTTCATCGAGATTTCCGAGGGTTTCATCGAGATTTCCGCAGGTTTGTACACTAGATTTCGCGAGTGGTTGCCCCTCGCCTAGCACTCACACATGCAGGCAGAAACACAGAGCAGACAGCCGTGCGTTCCCTTCCCTTCGTTGTCGTGACAACTGAGGGGGCCTCAACCTCAACTCCGTCCGGCAGCGTGGCGTACACCGGACTGCCCAGATTGCCAGTATATTTTTAGGACTCTTCAGGGCAAAACGCCTGTATATAGGCAACAAGTAAGGTTTTAACCAGCTAACACATTTTTTTCCGTGTTAGTATAACACCTCATATGACAGCAGCGCACGTCCAGACCAAGATCCCGCGGATTATAAATCCAGTCAAGGTGATCTGATCCCCTTGCGATCGCGGCCAGCCACACGCCAGAGAACGGCTCGTGTGGTGCGGGGCGGGGTCAGTCTCCAATGCATACCGGAGACGGAAAGGAGACAGCTGGCAAGGGCGGGGCGGGGCGTGGCGAGGCAGAGCGGGGCGGGGCGGGGCGGGGCGGGGCGGGGCGGGGCGGGCAGGGCGGGGCTCCTTCTCTCTGGATATCCTTCTACCCACAGCATCAGGGTGCGCTGCTGCCGCTGGAAGGAGGTCCTCCCCATATAAATGGCACAGGGCGCAGAGTGAGGGGGAGCCACGCGCAGGAGGGGAGGGGGAGCGGGTCTGGGCGGGCGGGGCGGGGCGGGGCGGGGCGGGGCGGGGCGGGGCGGGGGTGCGAAAGGGCATCAGGTGGCTATCGACTGGGAGCGTCTGCTTGCATAATGCAAGTGATTTACCCCCACCAGCACCGGCCGCGCCCCGCCCCGCCCCGCCCCGCCCCGCCCCACGCGTCCCCAGGCATATTAAATATTCTCCGAGCGGCACGGTACGGCTGGCGGCCGGCACTTCCCCTCGACCAGCAGTTGAGCGAGCGCGCCAGAGGCAGCGGCGTAGCTCAGCGCAGCTCGCTGTACAGCTCAGCGTCTCTGCTCCGGTTTGCTCTACTCCCAGGATACACTGTCATATTTCTACAGAGAAATGCTTTGCAAATACTTTGCAGATTGCAAAGTATTTTGAATCGTTGTAGCAACGCTTTGTAACTGCAAAGTAAATGCTTCGCAATCTGCAGCGCTGCAGAGGATTCACATTCTTTGTAGGAATTTACCAGTGTTCGGAGAAAAAGAGGCGAGTTGCTGTAGGCTCCGCGACTTGCCTGTCTGTACAGTGTCACACCTCCCGCTCGCCCTACTCACAGGCCATGGCAGAGGCGTGCAACTCTCGGCCCAACGGCTGCTCGCGCTCGCCTGCTCGCCGCGCTGTAAGCTTCACCTCCCGCTGCCCTACTCACAGGCCATGGCAGAGGCGTGCAACTCTCGGCCCAACGGCTGCTCGCGCTCGCCTGCTCGCCGCGCTGTAAGCTTCACCTCCCGCTCGCCCTACTCGCAGGACAGCACTACTGGGGGGACGCGGTCGGTTAGTGCGGGTGATCCGAGTTAAAACGCAGCGATTTGGAAGCGGGGCGGGGCGGGGCGGGGCCGGGCCGGGGACGTGCCTCGCCGTGCGCCGCTGTGCGGATGAGTCCCCTGGGGCCGCTATACAGCGCGCTACAGACGGCCCGCCCCGCCCCCCCGCCCCGCCCCGCCCCGCAGGCTGAGCTCAACTTCCCTCTCGCACGCGAGCCGGCCGCCCATCCCATCCCAGCACGCGGCTGGGCCGGGCCGGCTCCGGCCAGTCCCCGATGAGAACCTCGCCCGCCCCTCAGGCCAGGCCCACAAAATGCAACCATTGCTGCGCGGGGCTTCGGCCGGCCGCGCACACGTAAAGAGCATCCCGTCTGATGTATCACGCAGGCACGGATAAAAATATTTAAAAAAAAAAAATAATGAAACAGCACGGGCTGCGAACAGGACGTAAACGAAGAGTAGCGAATACGAAAGACAAAGAGGGAGGGTAGAGGGAGGGTGTGAGAGGAGAGGGAGAGAGAGAGAGAGGGAGAGAGAGGGAGAGAGAGAGAGGGAGAGGGGAGAGTGGGAGAGAGAGGGAGAAGAGTGAGAGAGAGAGAGGGAGAGAGAGGAGAGAGAGGGAGAGAGAGGGAGAGGGAGAGAGAGAGAGAGAGAGAGAGAGAGAGGGAGAGAGAGAGAGAGAGAGAGAGAGAGAGAGAGAGAGAGAGAGAGAGAGAGAGCGGGGAAGGGGTGGTGGCCTGGACTAATAGATTTACCCCGAGCCCGTCCCCGCCGTGCGGTGGCGAGGGCAGGGCCGAGGCCGTGGGCTGAGGCGGCAACGTCTCCCTCCTCCTCACCCCGCTCCGCTACCCCCATCGTGACAGTATTGAAAGCGCGCCCTCCCGCCTCACCCCGCCCCGCCCCACCACGCCCTTCTCTTTCCCCTTCCCCTTTCCCCGGCGTCGTCGGCTGATCCAAATTTAATCGCCAACACACACTGGGCAAGCGGCCGCGCCGGGCCGCACCCCTCGCTCCTGGAGGCGGCGCCCAGCCCACGCCCCCCACCCCGCCCCACCCCGCCCCGCCCCGCCCCGCCCCGCCCCGCCCCGCCCCACTGCGCACCGCTGGGTGCAGCCGCGGGTCCAGGCTCGTGAACTATATATCGAGCCACGACTGCCCGGTTTTCTTTCAACGTCAGAGCTGCCGCTTTTACTTTCCTCTCATAGATGTCAACTGAGCATACCAGTCATTTTTAGACAGTCCCTTATTGTGGCTACCCGTAAGTAAACGTTAAATTAAAAGTAAAGGATAAAAGTTCTTGATAAAGATTGCCGATCTTTTTCTTTATATATATATATATTTTTGTTTTTCTCAGATTACAGAGGTTTTCTCAGATTAGATCCGCTAAGATAATGTGAGATGTGAGAGACAGAGAGCGAGAGAGAGAGATGGAGAGACCGAGAGAGATGAGAGCTGTTTGCAGAGCACCTCATACACTGGACATGTGTGACATGTGTCACACATTACCGTGCACTCCCTGGAGAGAACGTTTCTTGATGCACTCCTGACCATGCAAAAAGATAGGGGCATTACACAGAGAGTGCAGCAAGAAACGTTACGTGTGTCACGTTAGTTTTTCCAGTGTAGGCAGCGCGGTAGCCAGCAGCAGCACGGCAGCGAGTGTCTCTCATATGTAGGTCAAGGTCGCGCCGTGCCCCCATAGAGTGTATTTGCATCCAATGGTGTAGCAGAAGTAGGAGCAGGACAGGGACAGGGCACCGCCGGCCGAGCTCCAATGCCGACAACATCCTGAGTAGATTCAAATTTGTCTCCAATCCAGGGACAAAATGGTCTATTTTGTCCCTAGAATTGAGACAAATTTGAATCTACTCAGGATGTGCACAAAGGCACAACTAGGCTAGATGCAATATTGTCCTTTCCCATTTAGAGTGCACCTAAAGTCCTGGACTTCAAGCGCACCCAGCTCCGCAATCAGCGCCGAACGCTACCCTCCCCAAACTTCAGAAGTTTGCAAAACGGACCGAACAAAACGGATAGACTAAAGCTGTGATGCCATAAAAGTAGGCAAGAAGTGGCACAGACAAGCGGGCTGCAACTGGGCCCGCCTACTGGGCAACAGCTTAGCACTGGTGCGTGCATGTTGCCTTGTAGGCAACAGTGGATGTGTGAATGCGCTCGATATCGAATCCCCGAGCCAACTGCTTCACGCCGCACTACAAGCCCAAGAGTGTGAATTGACGTTCGTCCACTTATCTGTACACACTGTGGAAGATGGAACTTAATGCTTCTTGAATGGTGTTAGATTTTAACGCTTTTAAGAAAAGCAGGAAAATGTCAAAACGCTCTACAATTTAGAACATTTCTTGTAGCTATAATGCCTTCCTAGGGGTGCAAATTTCTAATGCCTTTGCTAAGGCATGTTTTACCATTGCAAGTGTGTAACATTTCCAGTAAAATTCATAACTTTACTTGTCTACGCATATTGAAATTCCCACTCGTACACGAATGCGGCATTCATTTACTCACTTGGGTGTCCACTGCGTCCTACACGAGTCCTCCCCTCTCTCCTCCACCCTTCACCCGCCCCGCCCGTGGCGGGGGCGCGCCGCGGCTACAGCAGAGCATGATATTTGTTGCTCCGGTCCGGGGCAGCCTGGGCTGGGCGCCTCCCCCCCCCCCTTACCCCAAACTCCCCTCCGCCGCGTGGGAACGTGCCGCCTCCCCCTCCCCTCCTCCCTCCCTCACCCCGGGTCGCGTGCGGAGCACCCTCTCCAGGCCCGGCCCCGCCCCGCCCCGCCCCGCCCCACACCACTTCCCGCCTCTAAATCTTTTATCAGATTTTATTCTAAATAATTTAATACTCGGCTGCTCTCTGGCGTGCCTACCCGGCCCGTCCCGCCCGCTACCCGCCCCGGTCCACGGCGGTGCGGCGCGGCTGCAGGGAAAAAAGCGAAAACTCTGCGAAGGGTTATGCCTTGTCTTATGGACGACGGGTTTCCAGCCCATGCTGCCAGAAAAGTAGGCAATCAGTAGCTAAAACAGAGTGAAGTGGAGTGGGCTGCATCTGCGTCTGCGTATAAGTCAGCATGCGCTGCCGTGCTATATCTGCAAATAAGCTATGCAATTCTTTGCGACTCACGGAGTCAGAAGAGTTTCTTTCTAAAGGCTTTCCTCCTCCAATATTTAACAGCGAACCAGGGTGCGCCCCGGCCCCTCACGGTAAAAACGGTTCCTTGCTCGGGGAAAACGACGTTTTGGTTTCCAAGCAGTTTTGGAAAAACCAAGCAGCTCTTATGGAGAAAATACACAGGGTTTCCGGGGCTTCTTGAAAACCAGGACGAAGTTTTTTTCCGTGGAATCGTTCCCATGGTCCTTGAACATCAAGGAACCGTTTTTACCCTGCGGTAACTTACAGTCAAATTACAGTGCACCTTGAAAATTCACTATAAGCTTTTCTTGGTGCAGCGCGCGCACACACACACACACACACACGCACTGTGCCCTGCTGCTCATGAATGAATGAGCCAGCGCAGCACAGGCAGGGGGCTTGTTCAGGTCGCCCCGCCCCGCCCCGCCCCGCCCCGCCCCGCCCGCCCCGCCCGCCTACATGTGAGACATAGTATCACCGCATTGTCTATCTGGGGCGGGCGCGGGCAGGGCACTCCTGAGGCCGAGCCGAGGCGAGGAGCCGCCCCCTCAGCGCATATGGCCTCTTCTACCCCCCCCCCGCCCCTTTCCCGATACGCACACCGCCCCGCCCCGCCCCGCCATACATCGCGGACTGCAGCGCGTAAAGCCTACACACTCCCTATACCTATGCATGAGCAGAGGGAACGTATCGACCAGCGCCCCGCTCCCCGCCCCACACCCCTCATGAACTGCCCCCGCCCAGCCCCTCTCCACCCCGTTCACCCCCGCTCCCCAGTACAGAAAAAACATCTCCCTTGACACGTCCCATCAAGCGGCGGCGGGGAGGAGTGGGGCGGCGAGGTAGGGGCGGTGTGGAGTGGGGCGGTGTGGAGTGGGGCGCGGTAGGGCTCTACATTGCCAACCCCAATTTTTTGATACACGCGGTCGGCTCCTCTAAACTGGTGCGACCGACGTTCCCCGCGCGCCCCGCCCCGCCCCGCCTCACCCCACCCCACCCACACCACCCGCCCCACCCCGCCTTACCGCGGCACTTTGTCGTAAAGTGAGACGACCTCAGCCCGGCCCAGGCCGAGGGGTTGGCTGCTGTTACACAAGAAACCCAAGTATGCGAATGTCACACACTTGTGGGCGTGTGAATTCCCATCCGCACACTTGGACAAGTGACACGTACAGGTGTGCGGTATGTGTAAAGTAGAATTTTCCCCCCCAAAAAACCCTCACAGACTGGGGAATCGAACCCGCGTCCAGACGGTGCGCCCGTCGCGCCCCCCACACGGGGGTGGGACGCAACTAGGCGCGGCATCGACCCGCCGCGCAGCGCGCCGAGCACAGCGCAGCCGCCCGGCCTCATCTCCACCGGCAGACATTGAGGTCAGGGGGGAAATTAAGAAGGCGAGGGCGTGGCGGGACGTGGCGGGGCGGGGCGGGGCGGGGCGGGGAGGGAAGTGGGCGCGGCACGCACGTCTTATCACAGAGCAGACCGTATCGCTTTGGAAGCCCCCGGGGGCGTCACGTCGCGGCGTCGCGTCGCGTGGGACAGCCATATAGCTGCAGCAGCGCCACGAGCAGAGGAGCGTCCCCATATGTCACCATCCTGAGCGGCCAGGCAGAGCTGGCAGGCAGGCAGGCGGGCGGCCAGACAGGGCAGGCAGGCAGGCAGGCGGGCGGCCAGGCAGGGCTGGCAGGCAGGCAGGCGGGCGGCCAGGCAGGGCTGGCAGACGGTCGGGCCGGGCCGGGCCGCTCCCCCGGGCGAAGCTCATCCCGTCACGGCTCGTAACGCGGCGTGGCGACGTCACGCACACCCATCCAGTGCAGCGATAGGGACAGCGGAGCTGAGAGCGCGCGCGGCCGGCCCGGGCCAGGCCCCCAGCGGCGGCGGCGTAGCCAACACCAGCTAACGCTACGTTGCGCCGGGTAACGCTATGTCACGTAAAGGTAACGCTACGTTGCGCCGGGTAACGCTATGTCACGCAAAGGTAACGCTACGTTGCGACGGGTAACGCTATGTCACGAAAAGGTAACGCTACGTTGCGCCGGGTAACGCTATGTCACGAAAAGGTAACGCTACGTAACATTAGCTAACGCTAGGCAACACCTGCTGACGCTAGGCAACACCTGCTGACGCTAGGCAACACCTGCTGACGCTACGTTGCGCCAGGTAACACTACGCTAGCTAACGCTACGTCACGCTAGCTGACGCTACGTCACGCCAGCTAACGCTACGTCACGCCAGCTAACGCTACGTCACGCCAGCTAACGCTACGTCACGCCAGCTAACGCTACGTCACGCCAGCTAACGCTACGTCACGCCAGCTAACGCTACGTCACGCCAGCTAACGCTACGTCACGCCATCATACGTCGTTGAAACGCCACCTACCTCCATCATACGGCAGAAGTGACCTGGTCCACGTGGCCTACCACTCCCCCCGCCAGGCTGATCGTCCACCTTGCCCTGCAGCCGCGGGCGCGTCTGGGGCGCGGCGAGGTGGGGCGTGGCGGGGTGGGTGGGAGAGGGGGGGGGGGGGGGCGAGTAGGGTGGGGTGGGCACTGAAGGGGTGGGCCTGAGAGGGCCGCGGAGCTCAAGGGGGACTTCCTCACTTATTCACGCACCCGGAGCGCTCTCATTTCCTACACCTTATTCAGGACGGGGCGGGGCGGGGTCGCCCGCGAGGACAGCACAGCGCAGCGCAGCCCCAGGCCCGCAGATGATGGAGGAGCCTTTGGAACCCGCACTCTTATAAGTTTCTTACAAAGAACTGCTCTTCTGTAACGTTCTAAAGATTTGGCATCTTTGTAAATCTACGAAATAATTTTTCGTATTACAAATGGCTCCAGATTTTATTGCGAAGAATATGTACCCAACGCAACAGTTTTTGCAACACTACGAAAATTCGTTTGCGACAGGAGCTGTGCGCCAGTCTGCATTAAATAACTACTGTACCTTCAGCCGACAGTTAAAGATCATTGTCCCCTTAAAAATCAGTCGGAAGAGAAGTTTCGAATAACGATACTCTCGGGTCAGGGGAGTCCAGTACGCTGAGTTATTTTCCCCGGCCGCGCAGCACACTGAGCGCAGCGCAGTCTGAGAATGCGGTTCCAGCCGCGAGTCTCCCCGAGCCGAGCCAGCACGGCCGCGGCCCGGCCGCCGCTGCATAGCAGCCAGTCTGCTGTGCGGAGCTGCGCGGTGCGGCGGCGGGACCACAGCGGTCCGTGCGGGGGCGAGCGAGCGACCTGCAGCCTGCAGCAGGCCTGCAGGCATGGGGGCCTGTCCCAGGCCCGTGCGGGGGCGAGCGAGCGACCTGCAGCCTGCAGCAGGCCTGTAGGCCTGCAGGGGCCTGGCCCAGGCCCGTGCGGGGGCGAGCGAGCGACCTGCAGCCTGCAGCAGGCCTGCAGGCATGGGGGCCTGGCCAAGGCCCGTGCGGGGGCGAGCGGGCGACCTGCAGCCTGCAGCAGGCCTGCGAGCCACAGGCCCGTGCGCGGGGTTGCGCGAGCGACCTGCAGCCTGCAGCAGGCCTGCGAGACCACAGCGGCCCGTGTAGGGGCGAGCGAGCGACCTGCAGCAGGCCTGCAGGCCTGCAGGGGCCTGGCCCAGGCCCGTACGGGGGCGAGCGAGCGACCTGCAGCCTGCAGCAGGTCTGCGAGACCACGGTGGCCCGCGTGCGGGGGCGAGCGAGCGACCTGCAGCCTGCAGCAGGCCTGCAGGCCTGCAGGGGCTTGGCCAGGACCCCAGCCCCCCCACTCCTAATCCCAATGTCGCAGGCGTGCAAGGACAGATTACCTCCGCGCCGAGTCGTGGCGGGGCGTTACGAACGGTAAAAAGTGGACTGCAGGAGACTGGCGTGGCGGGGCGTAGCGGGGCGTAAGGCATGCTGCACAGCTATAGGCGCGCTGCTGAGGCCACAGGGCGCGGAGCTCTGTCGCATGACGCTGGCGCACTCCAACACTGCGAGCCCCGTAATGACGCACGTCATCGGAAAAGGGATAACGTGCGTCATTATGCAGTTTTTCTTGAATATTTTCTACACAAGCTCCTGAGTTTTATTTCTGATGACACCATTAAATTTCTCGTCAAATTTCCTTTCGAACGAGTACACATGTCAAAGGGTTCCGGGTCCAAATACATACATCAACTATAGAATGCTTACAGCAGCTCGTGCTCGAAAAGTATGGGTAGAATACTAGTCACATGCACATGGGACTGCTGCACTAGAGTGAGGGAGGTAGGTCGTGAGCAACAGGACTGCTGCTCTAGAGTGAGGGAGGTAGGTCGTGAGCAACAGGACTGCTGCTCTAGAGTGAGGGAGGTAGGTCGTGAGCAACAGGACTGCTGCTCTAGAGTGAGGGAGGTAGGTCGTCGCCTTGGCCCGTCTGTAAGGGTGCCTCCATATGTATCCGCGCCTTGTTGGGAGCCGCCGTGCCCTCCGCTAGCCGCGAGCCGCCGCGGCGCCGCGCCCGCAGGCCGTCGCCTTATACCGAGCCCCGCTCCGTCTCTAAGGTCGCTCTCCAGCCGCTCCAGACGGCGCTCGCGTGTATGTATGGACAGACTGCGGGCCGGGGCGGGGCAGGGCGGGGAGGGGAGGGACGTTGCGGGAATTACCATCAAGCCCGTAAAAGCCCGCAATTGAGTTCGCATACAATCTAGTGAGACATCCCTTACACTGTAAAATTTTAAGTCGTCACATTACGACAAAGTCAGTGCTAAATGTTACTTTTGAAAGGGTTAACCCGGTTAACCCGACGTCACAAGATAAATGGTTCATCACAGTGTGACGAATGATTCATGTCATGTGACGAAAGATTCATGTCAAGTGACGAAATGTATGTCATGTGACGACTGTTTCATCACAGCTCTTGTGACGAAATATTCGTAGCAATATTTATCGTCACATGACAATTCGGTTTAACAGTCTAGAAAGCCGTTTTTCGTTCACTGCGTGTATGATCCAAGAATGTTCCACCAGTGGGACTGTTCCAGAAACCATCACTCTTACAGCGGTGGGACACAGATAACCACTGTTGCAGCTGGTGGAACCCTCCTCTTCCTATACTGGCCCAACTGTGACAACAGTGGTCATCTTTGTCCGACGGTTGTAACAGTGCAACAGTCCCACTGCTGTTGGGTTTTTCAGAGTTCTAGTGCTTTAACAATTTCTCCGCACGACGCGCGGCCGCTTTCCCTCGCAAGGTGTCGCCACACTCGCGTGTCGCTGGGCCCTTTCGTGAACAAACAACACCAACAACAACACTGTTAAGCCAAGTGTTCAACTATTCAACACTTGTATGTGTGCAACTTCCAACCTAGCACGTGCAAGTGCGCAATCGGCAATTATGCAATTTCACGTGTTTAACTCGCCAGTTTTACACTTCTAACTGTTTAACTCGACAGTTGTGCACTTGCAAGCGTTCAACAAGGATAGTGTTGCACGGGGCAGTTGAACACTTGCAAGTGCACAACTGTTGAGTTGAACACTGAGAAGTGTACAACTGGCGAGTTAAACACGTGAAATTGCACAACTGCCGAGTTGCACACTTGTGCGTGTTAGACTGGAAGTTGCACACATACAAGTGCTGAACAGTTGAACACTTGTTTTAACAGTGAACAACAACATCAACATGGCAGCGCGACGGTCCCGGACCCCACCGCGAGGGGCCGGGCCGCCCCTCTGCACATGTCTCCAGAAGAACAACACACTCAGTCACCGACACACATGCACTTGCAGGAGGGAGCCTGGCCTGGCGACACACTGCAGCCCATCGAGAGGCAAAAACTCGGGATGATCAATGTGTGCCCCTCCCCTCCGCGGGGGCCATGGGGGCCCATGGGAGCGGCATGCCACGCGGGGGAAGACCAGACCGAAATAATATTAGTTAAGATATGAAGACAAAAAATCAAAAAAGAAAGTTCTATCTGCTCTACTCGACTTCATCAGAGGCACTAGAGGGCACACTAAGATAGCAGCAAAAACACAACAGCAAAAAAACAACGATATTTTTCTCTTCTCGAAAGGCACATGAAACGATTTGAAATTCCCACAAACAGCAACACCAAGGGGCGTTGGTTTCTTCAACCGGCACGAAACGTCTCGGAACACAGGCAGAAAGAACGAGCTCCGGCTACCGCTCGCGCGCCTGCGTGTCAGTACCCTACGCGTGCGTGTGTGTGTGCGTGTTACATCCTCTGCTCTGCGGGCGCAGCGCTGAGCAAACAGAGCTGCTGCTAATAACGACTGCACCAGCAGCACGCCAGCGGCGGGGGAACAGCAGGTGCGGCTGTGCCTGCGGGCGGGGCGGGGCGGGGCGGGGCGGGGCGGGGCGGGGTGGGGCGCGGCGGCGGCTCCTGGGCGTGGCGCCGCGCCGCGCCTCGGCTGCCGGAGGATGACGGGCCAGACACGCCTCCTCCGCGCATCGCAAAGTGTGCCTGTGTCAGCGTCCTCGAGCTTCCCCTCCACATCGACGTCCTCCTCACAGCCAGCGGCGGCGGCAGCAGCAGGCGCCTATTAAAATGGCATTCCACCAATTCCGACGGCGCGCGCGAAGTCATCCCGGGCAGCGGCGTAGCAGCAGACAAGGAGCAGGCCGCCTGAGAAGATAGGCCGCCGGGCGGCGCGCCTGTAGAGCTGGCGGCCTACCCGGGGCCAAGCAAGGCGCTCTGCGCCCCTGGAGTGTAGGCCGCCGGGCGGCGCGCCTGTAGAGCTGGCGGCCTACCCGGGGCCAAGCAAGGCGCTCTGTGCCCCTGGAGTGTAGGCCGCCGGGTGGCGCGCCTGTAGAGCTGGCGGCCTACCCGGGGCCAAGCAAGGCGCTCTGCGCCCCTGGAGTGTAGGCCGCCGGGCGGCGCGCCAGTCGGGCGGGCGGCCTACCCGGGGCCAAGCAAGGCGCTCTGCGCCCCTGGAGTGTAGGCCGCCGGGCGGCGCGCCTGTAGAGCTGGCGGCCTACCCGGGGCTGAGCAAGGCGCTCTGCGCCCCTGGAGTGTAGGCCGCCGGGCGGCGCGCCTGTAGAGCTGGCGGCCTACCCGGGGCCGACCACGGCGCTCTGTGCCCCTGGAGTGTAGGCCGCCGGGCGGCGCGCCAGTCGGGCGGGCGGCCTACCCGGGGCCGATGGCATAGCACAGCGCCCTACACCTCCAGTAGGAGGAAGGCCGACGGAGGCCGACCGGTTCTCCGCGCCGCCATGCGCGGCACCAGGGGGCTGGGGGCGAGGGCGTGGCGGCGGCGCCGTGCGTGGCGCGTCCCCGCGGGCGGCGCGCACTGCCCAGCCCAACCCTTTCATCTGCATGTGAGTGGTTCAGGCGGACACGCCCCACCCCGCCCCGCCCCGCCCCCCCGCCCCGCCCCGCCTTGGGAGTAATGATAACGGCGCTGCACACCCGATTTACATGAAAAAGCCATGGTGCTCAGCGGTAGTGGTGTTGAGCGGTACGGGGCGGGGCGGGCAGGGGCGTAGCCACCGTGGGGTCGCGCTGGTAAACCACGTGTGTGAGTCTCACACACTTGTAGATGAGTGAATTCCTTTCTCACGCAGTTTTACAAGTAAAGGTCGTGAGAATTTTTCAAAGAATTTCTCACGCTTGAAGGAACGCAAGTACGACAACTGTTGACAGTAATTTCACAAGAGTGGGCATGCAAGTGGCTCTTTTCCAGCCCAATGGGCTTGTAAAGGCTACTTTCCAGCCCAATCATTAAATTTCTAATCTATGCGCTGCCAATTCCTGGACAACTGTGTAGTAAAATCACTAATATTTATTGAAGTGTGGCTATTCATGCACCTACATGTGTGCGACTTTCACACACTTAGATTCTGAAGTGTGAGCGTCACCCTACAGACCGGACCACCTCACCTATACTGCCCGTCGACATCCTCCTCACAGCTCGTCACGTCAAACTCACCTGAAACACACAGAAAAAAGAAATACATTAAACAGTTGCATAGCAAAATCTTAAGAATTTAAGACGTTAAAAGTAATGACACGCGTGGCGTAGCTACGCTGCTGCGAGGCGCAGGGCATGGCAGCGCGGGTGGATGGCGGAGGGAGGCACAGCACAGCCGGCCGCGCCGGTGCCGACCCCAGCCCGGCCCAGGTAGAATGGATTACCTTACAGGCTCGTAATCACATTGTGTCTAGTTAAGACATGAGCCACGGTGTGTAAGGGATAGCGAAGAGTGAGGGGGGAAAGAGAGAGAGCGAGAGAGAGAGAGAGAGAGAGAGAGAGAGAGAGAGAGAGAGAGAGAGAGAGAGAGAGAGAGAGAGAGAGTAGGCCGCACCGCCAGCGCCCCGGGCGAGCGAGGCCCCAACTCCTCCTTCTCCTCTCCCCTCTTTTGCAAATAACAACGAAGCGGATGCCCGCTCCAACCCGCGCCACGCGACGCCACGCCCGCGGCGCGCGGCGGCCAGCAGGATCCTGCGAGCTGGGCGCGGCAGGCTGCAGGATCCTGCGACCGGCGCGGGGCAATTTAAGGAGCAGGATCCTGCGACCGGCGCGGGGCATGCAGCAGGATCCTGTGACTGGCGCGGCAAGCAGCAGGATCCAGTGACCGGCGCGGGGCAGGCAGCAGGATCCTGCGAGCGGCGCGACCATCACTGCAGGATCAACATTTGATTCGAGTAAGACTAGCCAGGGCGTCCGCCCTCGTCCCCCTAAGACGCCGGCGGGACGCGACGCGGCGCCCCAAACTCCGCGCGCGGAGCCCCGAAATGAGTCGTGCCGCAAGGAATTTATCTTGTCGGGTTACAATTATGACGTGATTTAGGCCCGGCCCCGCCGCCGGGTGCCGACAGCACCGCGGCTCATATATCCTGGTTATGCCCGGGCCCCGCGCCTGCAGGCGCCACCGGGGCGGGGCCCGCCCAGCGCGTGGGGGCTGTTACTGTACTGTAGGGCTATACGCGCTGTTTCAGAGAGTCAACTTTGTAATACTTCGTTGTTCGTACGATACGCTTTTAGGTTTTACTTTTTAGCAGATGATACGTTAGTATCAGCAGCTTGTACTGAAGTAAAGTTAAAAGTTAAAGTTGAAACGTCGTCAGTTAAAGTTGTCAAAGTAAAAGTTGTCCAGCGTTAAGCGTAGGAAAGTTAAAGTTGAAAAAGCAGTTGCCTAAAGATATATATAGGAGCGCGGCGACAGTGGGCCTCAGCGTGTCTGCCTGCGTGCTCGCGTCGTGCTCGCGTGCTCGCTCGCCACAGTAGTGCTGTTCAGGCTGCCAGCAGCTTGTAGTGCTTCAAGCATGGACGCTACTCAGCTGCCGCCCGCAGCCGCCCTATGCACAGCCCTATGCATTGATTGCCGTTTTACGACCCATAACCCCAAACACTAGTCGTCCGCTGTAGCCCCCCCCCCCTCTCCCGCGCCACACCGCGACGCCGCGCCGCGTCACGCTACGCTATATCGTAATGAATCCCAGTATTTTATCAGTAAACGTTAAAAGTTAAAACGTTAAAAGTTGAAAAGTTTAAAGTTAAAAAAGTTTAAAGTTGAAAAGTTAAAAGCTGAAACGTTGAAAGTTGAAAAGTTCTGAGTTCGTGAGGAAAGTTACACAGCTCAAAGTTAAGCTGCTTGCGTTACTAGTTGAAACGCTAAAACTAAAAGCTTTAAGCAGTAAAAGCGATAAAAGTTAACGCGTAAAAGGTTAAAGTTCAGAGTTTGAAGTAGGAAGTTCAACGTTTGAGGCAAAACGTACAAAGTAAAAGTCATCTGCTTTCACGTTAGCGTTAGCGTTAACGTTTTTTAGTATTCGCAGGTGGTTGGGCGCCGCGGTGAATACAATGTCTGATTTTTTGAGGAACGAGGGAAAACTTAGAGAAACCCCCGTATAGTTAGGGGAAAACTGCTGCAGATTTTAGAGGTGTCTCCTAAAAAATGATGGAAATTCCTAAATATTTTTGAGGACATTTCCTCAAAATCTGAGGAGGTTTTCTCAAATTTTGGGTTCCTAAAAGTTTACCCAATTTCCTAAACAAAATCAGACATTGCTTTTACCGTGGAGTATTCGCGTCGATTCATATTGTCAGGCCCAGGCCACAAGTGAGTGAATATATGCACTAGGTGTGTGAACTTCCATTCGCTCTTTCAACCCTTCAAGTTTGCGAAATTTCTACGAAAATTCAAGACATTTCTCGATCAAATGTATGATTCGGAATTCACACACCTCCAAGTGTGCGACGACATTCCCACACTTTGGGGTTTCCGATGTACAGAGAGGCGCCGCGGCGGCGCGGCGTATGGCTGGACCCATCTGCAGCGCACTGTAAGAGCAGCAGCTGGCGTGCGCGGCGCGCTGTTACACAACCGCTGCGATAGCTGCGTCCGCTACAGCACAAGTAGCGGAACAATCAGCTGACTGCGCGCCGCGCCGCGCCGGGCCCGGAGAGGGGTGGGCGGGCAGACGGGCAGACGGTCGGGCAGACGGTCGGGCAGACGGTCGGGCAGACGGGCGGGCAGACGGGCGGACGGAGCGGGGCAGGGGGAGGGGGGGGGAGCAGCCCTGCTCGCCCAGTGCGCAGCTCTCGCTATCATCAGCTGTTCCAGTAGCAGGCCCAGGCCAGGCCAGCATGCTGGAGCAGGACGACCACCGTCACGAAATGTCAACCGTTGGCAATTGCCATTTCGTTAACGAAATTAACGTTAACGGAATTACTATTGAATCAGGTGTACAAATTTCACCGTTAAATTTTTACAAAGCAAACGTTTTGTGAATTGCGAAAATAACACCAGAAATCCAGGTGTGTCAATGTCACGCACTTGCAGGTGAGTGAATGTTTTTTCGTACTGTACACTTGCCCCTACGACAAGTGTGAAAGAAACTCCTGGGAAAGTTAAAATATTTACTCTTTCAAGTGTACGAATAGCAATTCACACCCCTTCCAGTGTGCAACATGCCCACACTTGGGTTTCCAGCGTAAAGAGACCCGCTCTCCATCGAAATCGAAACACAAGTTTCCTCTAAAGTTATCAATCTCTGATGATCATTTTTAAGGACATCCTTTTTTCAGCCTGACACTAACCAATCAGACACTGTTCCCACAGGGCTGTTGCGGCTTCTTCAACTTCAAGAATTTATTATTATTACACGTATCCGCGGGAACGACTCGGATCAATTTCCCATCTGGATTAAAATGCGTTCCGTATCCTGCACCAGCAGGCTCACAAGCCTGCTTTGGCGCACGCACAGCGCGCAGAGCACTGCAGAGCCCGGCCGGGCCCAGCCCAGGGGCCACAGGGGCTTAACCAGGCCTAATTATGCGCAGGCGAGTGTAACGAAGTCAGGGAGTGAAAAGGGGAGGGGGTGGGGGTGGGGCAGGCTCATGAGAATATGGAGATGGACGCGCGGGGCCGCGAACGGTGCGGGGGCACTGGAGAGGGAGAGCGGGAGAGAGCGAGAGAGGGAGGGAGAGAGGGAGAGAGAGAGAGAGAGGGAGGGAGAGAGAGAGAGAGAGGGAGGGAGACAGAGAGAGGAGAGAGAGAGAGAGAGAGAGAGAGAGAGAGAGAGAGAGAGAGAGAGAGAGAGAGAGAGAGAGAGAGAGAGAGAGAGAGAGAGAGAGAGAGGCGTACTGCTCCGCTCCGGGAGATCCAGCGGGAGCGACACGAGCTTCGCCCTGCGCACCTCTTCCTTCAACTGACAGCAGCACTGGGAAGAACAAAAGTGTAACTCAACACCTTTACAGGCAGAGATGATAATTATTACACGATTGAAAGGCATTACGCGTTAGACCAATATGTTCGCCAGCAGAAAGTGTAGAACTGAAGTGCAGGCACGGTTTAAGGTTTAAGTACAGGGGTTGTGTAGCGCACACGTTGCCTACCTTTCAGGCGGTCCACTAGAGCCTGCTAAAGTGTAGATAATTTTTGTCCCCAATGAAACACATGCGCTTTTAAGCAAGCATCTTTCTTAAAGTGTTCAACACTGAGTTCAACACTTTGAAAAGTGTGTCAGTTGCACACTTTTGATTACAGTGTACGCTGCACGCTTGGCGAGGAGGGTGTCATTCTGTCCAGGATGAGGAGGGAGACGACGACGCGGAGGATCACGGCCGGCTGGCGCTCGACAGACACGATACAGTACCGGGCCGCACTGCGTGGAGGCGGCTGCGGCCCCGCCCCCGCCCCCGCCCCCGCCCCCGCCCCCGCCACAGTAACGCTAACGCAGCTTCCAGCCGCAATTACCTTTCATAAAAGCCTACAATTAATGTTTTCTCTCTCGTGCCCCTTTCGAGAGGATACTGTCAGTACAGCAGGGTACATTGTAGACATTAAATAAAGGATACATTTTAATAAATTCATTTAAAACGATGGGTGCTTTAATAAATGTATACATGCCCACGTGCAGAGAGAGAGAGAGATAGAGAGAGAGCGAGAGAGCGAGAGAGGAGAGAGACAGAGAGAGAGAGAGAGAGAGAGAGAGAGAGCGAGAGAGCGAGAGAGCGAGAGAGAGAGTTTGCTTTATTGTAATTGAGGTTAGTTATTGACAAAAATAAAATCATAAGAGAGAGAGAGAGAAAGGGTAGAGGGAGAAGGAGAAAGGGAGAGACATAAGACAGAGCACTAAGGCGGCTCCATTGCCTTGAAAATGAAGTAAGTACGCGTAAGCATGTCGGGTGACCTGCGGCGGCCATAGAACCCCTGGAGAACACATTTTGATACCAAGGGGCAGATAGCCGAGCGGCGTGGTGTGGCGCGGCGTGGCGGGCACGCTCATGACCGTGGTTAGGTTGTTGCTGTTATTATTGTTCTTCTTCTTCCTCGTCCTGCTGCTGCTGCAGGGAGAGATGGGCCGGGCCCGCCTTCGCTCCGCCGAGAGGGCCGTTTCTTTGCTACGTGACGTTTGTACCGATGCTCGTCCGGAAACTGCGCCGGCCGTTTAGGTGAAAAGTTGTTATAGGAGTCGGTAGTGGGCCGGGCCGGGCCGGGCCGAGCCGAGCCGAGAGGGCCGCGGCCGCCACCACGCGCTCCCACGGCACCGCGCCCCCCGGGGCAGTGCCGCCCCGCTCCTCACGTCCACCAGGGACACGCCTTCAACGGCCTTCAACACCGTCAACGAGGAGGACGCCGTCGTCGTTGAAGGACGCCGTCAACGTAGAAAGACGCAGTATACGCGGAGGGACGCCGTCAACGGGGAGGGACGCCGTCAACGGAGTGGGACGCCGTCAACGGGGAGGGACGCCGTCAACGGGGAGGGACGCCGTCAACGGGGAGGGACGCCGTCAACGGGGAGGGACGCCGTCAACGGGGAAGGACGCCGTCAACGGGGAAGGACGCCGTCAACGGGGAAGGACGCCGTCAACGGGGAGGGACGCCGTCAACGGGGAGGGACGCCGTCAACGGGGAAGGACGCCGTCAACGGGGAGGGACGCCGTCAACGGGGAAGGACGCCGTCGACGGGGAAGGACGCCGTCAACGGGAAGGACGCCGTCAAGGGGGAGGACCGCGGTCAACGGGGAGGCACGCCGTCAACGGGGAAGCACGCCGTCAACGGGGAGGAACGCCGTCAACGGGGAGGGACGCCGTCAACGTAGAAGGACGCAGTATACGCGGAGGGACGCCGTCAACGGGGAAGGACGCCGTCAACGGGGAAGGACGCCGTCAACGGGGAGGGACGCCGTCAACGGGGAGGGACGCCGTCAACGGGGAAGGGCGCCGTCAACGGGGAGGGACGCCGTCAACGGGGAAGGACGCCGTCAACGGGGAGGGACGCCGCGGCAAAACTGGCGTCTTGCTTTTCAAGGAATTTTTCTTATTCATTTCAAGATGTTTTATGGAAAACCACAGACCTTTCTCAATGACGTCATAGAAATCAGGACGAATTCTTCTTCGGTATTCCAGGCGGCATCTTGGAATTCAAGATGACCCGTCCTGGTTTTCAAGACCGAGTCTTCATTTCAAGACCTTGTCTGTACCTTGAAAACCAAGACGTAAGTTTTACCGTGCGCCTTGAACACGGTGGACGCATCGTTCACTACACCGGCTAGAGCCGGGGCCGTTCTCCTGCCCACGCCCCTCATCCCCTACGCCAGAGCCGACTGCGCGCACGTCAATTTCTCATAAGACGGAATGAAGGGCCAGCCCAGGCGCGCAGCACTGCCCGCGGGGGGGGGGGGGGGGGGGGGGATTGGGAGGGACGGGGCGGGACGTCAAGTGGAAGAGAGTCGTCAATGGGGGAAGGCAAGGAGAAGTAATGAAAACGCTACGTTGCGTCGGTGCCTTCGGCTTGGCTGCACCACAGGTATCCGCCACGCCACAAAAGCAAGCCCGCCACGCCGCGCCACGCCACGCCTCCAGGGAGGAAGAAAAAATTCCTTTGGGGCTTTTTCGACGGGCAGGGCGAGGCGGGCGTCTTACGTCAAGTTGCTGCTAGGGCCAGCAGGGCGGGGCGGGGCGGGCAGGCCGCCAGCCAGGGCGCCGCAGGAGCCCCCCGCAGCTCCTTTTTTCCCCCCGTGGCGCATCGAGATTCGATTCTCTTTATCCGAGACTAAAACTGAGACGCGATAAAAGAGTAAAGAGCAGGATGAGATTAAAGCCCCAAGGACCCTCCGCTCCGCTTTGCACGGCGGTGCGGCGAAACGGAACTACACGTGCGTGTCGCTCACGGCCTTACCTCTCCCTGTGCACGATAAATCTGCTTCCTGAGATTCCCAGGAAGTGTTGAGCATTCCCAGTCCTGGAAAGTCCTGGAAAATTACCAGCTTTCCTGGGAATCCAAGGAAACAGAGAGCGCGCCGCTGTTCTAATTTCGCGTCGCGAAGGGGCCGTGTGGGGGGCGAAAGGGAAACAACTCAACAACTCTGAATTTTTGGTATACGTTGTATTCTGGAAAACAACGTGTGTGCAAGTATTCATTATTTGCTGCATACTTGCAAGTATTCAGTAAATAGTGTGTACATGGCCAAGGAAACTACTTTTGTCCATGCCAAGTACACATTATATGCTGAATACCTTGGCATGCACAAGAGTTCAATAACAATTTTCAACAAAAATTCAGGAAAATTCACACACAAAAACAAAATCAGACAAGTCAACCACATTTGTAGGTACCAAAATTCAGAGTTTCTTTCCCACTTGGCGGGGTGTGTTACCCCTCGCCCCTTTGTCACTCACAGTGATCGCGATGCTACCTGCGTTCCCGCTGCTCGCTGACTGATGCGCCCCCAACCCCAACCCCTTTCACCGCGTCCACGACGACGACGCCGCGGGCAGGCGCGCCCATTCCCTTATTCTCCGTGGGCGTCGGGGGGGTGCTTTGCATATCCTCCATACACCCCCCGCCCCCCTCCTCCTCCTCCCCCTCCCCCTCCTCCCCCTCCTCCTCCTCCTCCTCCTCCTCCTCCTCCACCTCCTCCTCCTCCTCCTCCTCCTCCTCCTCCTCCTCCTCCTCCTCCCTCCTCCTCCTCCCTCCTCCTCCTCCTCCCCTCCCCCTCCTCCTCCTCAGCCCGCCCGCTACTTCCGGCTCCGGTCGCGGGGCCGGGTGACACTTTGTATGCGCACGAGTAGCCCATACCAAAGCCCCTAGCGAGCGGACCAGGAGCCCCCTGCTGCTCCCGCAGACGAGCATCCATGTGTGTGTGTGTGTGATGCGGGCTCTAATGGACACACACACACACACACACACACACACACACACACACACACACACAGGAGCGCGCGAGACGCACCTGGCTCTCCGTAAAGCTGCCTCCGCGTAAAGTAGCCCAATTTAACGAGGCGCGCACCGGACGCGGCATCACAAGCACACGGTCACGTGATGTGACTAGGAGGACCGCGCCGCCACTAAAGTAGCGCCAGCAGGCCAGCCACATCGCGTCGCATGGCACCGTGTGTCCTGCAGCTGCAGGAGGCGGCAGGAGGCAGCAGGAGAAGCAGCAGGAGGAGAAGTAGGAAGAGCAGCATAAGGAGATGTAGGAAGAGCAGCAGCAGGTAGAACAGCAGCAGGAAGAGCAGCAGGAGGAGGGACAGCAGGAGCAGCAGGAGGAACAGCAGCAGGAGGAACAGCAGGAGGAACAGCAGCAGAAGAGGTAGCAAAAGAGCAGCTAGCAGCATCATGAGCAAAGCTACCCACCGATGAGTTAGCTGGGCAAGGAGGGGGGCCCTAAACCCTTATGCACTTTGTTGTGCATAAGCCTTGCAGGGTTTTAAGCAACCATACCATAACCATGCACATTTTTTTCTGCATAACTATGTTTAATTCTGTCCCTTGTGCACAAATTTGTGCATAATTATGTAACAAAGTGTGCATAGTTATGCATAATTAAATTTTGTGCATAACTATGGTTGTTTAAAATTGTGCATAACGATGCAAAAATCATGCATAAGGGTTAGGCTAGGTGTGGGGCAGGGCAGGACAAACGGTCAGACGGGCGGACGGACACGTCGGAGACTCGTGGGGACAAAATAAATGCACGCGGTGAGGCCCGGCCCCTGTGGGCAGCGGCCCAACGGAACTAGTGACAAGAAGACAGGATGACGACCGTCATCGGGTCGCCAGGGCACGGCGCGCGGCGCGCCGGTGCGGCGGACACAGAGGAAGGCACGTCCGCAAGCAGGCGTGACGTCACAGTCACACCCGACCCGTGACAGCGCCGCGACGCCGCCGTGACGGCCAGCTCAGAGGGACGCGCCGGCGGGCCTAGGGCAGGCAGGCAGGGCGCACAACAACAAGGATCAGGTGTCCTCGGCCTGCCTTCCCACACACTGTTGAACCGAGTTGTCATGTAACGAGAAATATTGCGACGAATATTTCGTCACAAGAGCTGTGATGAAACAGTCGTCACATGATATACATCTCGTCACTTGACATGCATCTTTCGTCACATGACATGCAACATTCGTCACATGCCCTGCAACATTCGTCACATGACATGCAACATTCGTCACATGACATGCAACATTCGTCACATGACATGAAACATTATTCGTCACACATGCAAAATTCGTCACATAATAACATGCGAAATTCGTCACACTGTGATGAAACATTTGTCATGTAATATTATTAGCTCACCCCTTGTGACGAACCTTCGAGTAAAATTTGGCACTGACTTTGTCGTAATGTGACGACTTGAAATTTTTCAGTGCACCGGCCCTCAGGAGAGGGACGCGAAGGACAGAGCCGCATCAGAACGAGGACGGGCGGGCGGGAGCCGGCCGGGGCACCACTTCTCGTTGCACGATAAGAAATGCGTCAGGAAATAAGCGACGAGCGGCAAAGGGCGCGGGGCGGGGCGGGGCGGGGCGGGGCGGGGCGGGCACGTCCGCGACAACCATCACCGAGGACGACCCGGGCCGGGCCGCTCCGTGGGAAGTAAAGTATACGCGGTAAGTAGAGGCCCTTGAGGGGGAGGGAGGAGGTGCGGGAGGGTTGAGGCGGGTGGTACTGTGTACGACCAGAGACAAGCGGAAGGAGGAGGGGGAGGAAGAAGAAGAGTAGAAAGAGGAGGAAGAGGAGCAGGAAGAGGAGGAAGAGGAGGAGGAAGAGAGGAGAGGAGGAGGAAGAGGAGGAGGAAGAGGAGGAAGAGGAGGAGGAAGAGGAGGAAGAGGAGGAGGAAGAGGAGGGAGAGGAAGAGGAGGAAGAAGAGGAGAAAGAGGAGAAGAGGAGCAGGAAGAGAGGAAAGAGGAGGAAGAGGAAAAGGAAAAGGGAGAGGAGGAAGAAGAAGAAGAGGAAAAAGGGAGAAGAAGAGGAAAAGGAAGAGGAAGAGGTAGAAGAGGAAGAGAAGGTAGAAGAGGAGCAAGAAGAAGACGAGGAGGAAAAGGAAGAGGAAAATGAAGACGAAGAAGACAAGGGAACCGTAGAGGAAGGAAGGCTATGGGTTTTATGCGGGAGCCCCTGGCGGCATGGAGGAGAACTCTCGAGATGGGTGATAAAGCGGGCTGCACCTGTGGTGCTCGAGTGCGGGGCGTGGCGGGGCGTGGCGGGGCGTGGCGGGGCGGGGCGGGGCGGGGCGGGGCGGGGCGGGGCGGACAATCCACACGTCCGCGCGGTACGTCTTCCTTATGAGGCAGGCACCACGCCGTATCATGCCCGGGCCGGCCGGTCCGGGTCCAGCAGGCGGCCAGCGCCACTCCCGGCACGACCGGCAGCTGCACAGCGGCCCCATGTACTTCACGCGGGGCGGGGCGGGGCGGGGCGGGGCGGGGCGGGGCGGGGCGGGGCGGGGCGGGGGCCCGCAGAGCGAGGCGCGACTAAATTGGGAGAGAAACGGCCCCATTTCAAAACAAGCACCTCCTTGCCTTCTACACGTCCACGTCCGCCGCGCCAGGAGGGACGCCGACAGCAGTCCATATCCACGGAGATGCCTGCTGGTCTGCTCTGCTATAGACTTCCGATCCCCCCCAGTCCTCAGGATTAAACGCGGGGGGATGCACGCTGCTGCAGGGGGATCAGACGGGGGTAGCCAGCTGATTAGGGATCGGGATCGAGGTCGCTGCACGCACGGCCCGACCCGGCCCGACACACGACCTGGTCAGCACCTGAGCGATAAGGTGAAGGGGGCACCACTCCCGTAGTGATACGACAAACTCGAGGCACATGAGGTGTTCCCAGAAAAGACCTCGTCTTGTCTTGTCTCGGTAACGAGGCGCGGCGGTGAGGTGAGGTGAGAGGTGGGGCGGGGCGGGGCGGGGTGGGGTGGGGTGGGGCGGGGCAGAGCGGTGCGGGGCGGGGCAGGGTGGGGCGGGCACGCATCAGAAGCGAGATAGGGCATCGCCATCTCCGCGCGGTGGTGGCACCACAGTACCGCACTGCCCGGCCCGGCCCGGCCCGGCCCGCTCGGGGACGAGCGTGCTCGGCATCACGGAAAGTGAATTACGCCCGTAACTCCAAACCACTGAGGTCCTTTACCTGGACCCGCCACGCCACGGCACGCCCCACCCCGCCCCACCCCACCACGCCACGCCGCGGCCGGCGATGTACCCCAGTCGAAGGGACAAAAAATTATGGCGTAGGCAGCGGGCCGAGGCATGCGCTCAAAATTCACCCCATAATCAAAATACTCCGTCCGTTTTTTTGTCTGAATTTTTCTCTCCTGTTCGACTGCGATAAAATAACGTATGCAGTTACGGATGGCCTACGGTCCGTGCCGTATTTTTCACGTACAGTCAGCCTGTGAGACACAGACCGTAAGCAAAAACTACGGTCCGGGCATAGCAATACGCTATAGGGATGGACCTTAGGCCTTTACCGTGGGTTTTTCTAACAGTGTACCCGCGGAGTACCCCGCCGAAGCTCGCCAAGCTCGCCCCGAGCGCCAGCGGGCGGCGGAGAGCCTCGACCCGTCTCGTTCTGCCTCGTGTCCCTGGACACGGCACGCCACCCGCGAGCGACACGCCAACGCCACACGTAGCTCAGACTGTAGAGCGACCAAAGAGAACGGGGCTTAAAGGGAGTGCACTGGTAAAACTAAGGCGTAGTTGTACGCCTTTTTCAAGCGTACAACCACGCTTGAAGACCTTACGCCCTTCTTGAAGCATACAACTACGCTTCAAAAAAATTCCCCCATGCATTTAGATAGGAGGAAAAGAGCGCATGAGCTCTTGTACGCTTCAAGAAGGGCGTACGGACTGTACGGACTGTACCAGTGTGGAACAGGAAATAAGAAAAGACTCGAGAGAAATACCACGTGACTTACCACCCCCTCTCTCTCTCTCTCTCTCTCTCTCTCTCTCTCTCTCTCTCTCGCTCTCTCTCTCGCTCTCTCTCTAACTCGATGGGCTTCCTCCGCGCGAGGGTGGCGTGCAGCAGCGGCCCAGTGAGTGGAAGCTCATCCACACACACACACACACACACACACACACACGTAGGGCCTAAAATGGCACACATGATGCTCCCCTGTATTGGGCAATGTGCTGCCGGGTCACAGACCCCCCATCCCCACCCCCCACCCCTCCCCCTCACAGCCACCGCCCTCGTGTATAACGCTGCTAAGGGCTCCACGTCGGATTTAGACACGCGCGCAACACTCCACCTGCTCTTCCAGCACCGCAACCACAAGCGGCCAAAAATTTCGGCCCACACCCAGAAATCACCACCACCATCAGATAAATTTATTTTCATACCGCCTGTATATACTTCACCCCCCCCCCCCCCCCCCCCAAACCCGCTGTTCCAACTCTCTCTTTTTTCAGACTGACCCGTTTCAGATGATAACGAACACAACCGGCGATAACATTTTATCGCTTCACCCTTTTTTTTACCCCGCCGCCCCGCCCACCTTCCTCCATCGCCTCTCCTCTGCTACACTCAGCGCCGCCCCGCCCCACCCCACCCCACCCCACCTCCCGTGATAAGAAAAGTTGTTATCGAACTCCCAATGGGTCTCCCGATAGCCTACTTCTCCATACACTGGAGTTTGCTTTCGCGTCGCGCCCCGCGCCACGCCGCGCGCAGCGACTCGATATGAGAAACTTTCAATGAGGGAGGCAAGCGGAACGCGGCGGGAGAGGCGGGGTAGGGTGGGGTAGGGTGGGGTGGGGTGGGGTAGGGTGGGGTAAGGGGTGGCCCCGCGGAGGGAAGCGCGACAGAATGGAAATGGCAAGCAAACAAGAGCCCTGCGCGAGCGCGGCGGCCGCGCTGCCTTCGCCGCCGCACCCCGCCCCGCCGCACCCCGCCCCGCCCCACCCCGCCCCGCCCCACCAGGATGTAAAATACATGTGCAAATCGTAGGAATTGAAATGGCCCCAGCCAGCTCCGCAGCGCCCCACCCCGCCTCGTGTCAACAGTCCAAGTGCGCGGCGGGGATGGCTGGGCATTCATTACAAAGCGAGAGACAGGGAGCCGGTACACTGTTAATTTAAATATTGCTCGGAATCGTACGGCGTAAGGCGTAGGTACAGTGATCGTACGCCAGAGACGTACCGCCGGGCGTTTCATAAAAGACGCAGGTGCGAGCGGGTTTGCCTACCCGATGTCCCCGTAAGGCGCCATAGCCCCTTGGGTAGGCAAACCCGCCCGCACCTGCGTCTTTTATGAAACGCCCGGTACCTACCCACCCAGAAAAATGAAAAGTTGTAGCAACCATCCTATGGCTACTTCAGGGACAACCATAAAATATGTTTGCGGCAACAGGACAGTTGTATGAACCAAAAATCCAGTCGTCACCACTGGCAGATCGTTGTCTCAACCATATTTTATGGTTATCCCTCAAGGAACCATACGATGGTTGCCACAACTTTTCATTTTTCTGGGAGCCTACACCTACAGAGAGAGAGAGTGAATGAGAGAGAGAGAGAGAGAGAGAGAGAGAGAGAGAGAGAGAGAGAGAGAGAGAGAGAGAGAGAGAGAGAGAGAGAGAGAGAGAGAGAGAGCCCGCGCCCGCCCCGCCCAGCCCAAGGCAGACGCGGGAGGCGCACGCGTGTGACCGGTGCTGTTGCTGGTAAGACACGGCACGGCATCGCGGTCGTCAGCCCCGTCCCCCCCCCCCCTCCTCTCCCCTCCCTCTTCCGTCTCTCCTGAGCGTCATTAGAGAACACCACTGCGATAATCTCCACCTCCACCTCACGGCAAAAGCGAGGTTTGATAAGGTGATTTTCGCTACATCACTGTAAACGCTGTAGCCACGTTTAATGCCAAATTTTGGCATAATTCTTTTGAATGCCGAATTCCGGCCTCTTTTCGCAGATATGCCAACTAACTACACACTTTAACGTTCCCCAAAGAAAATATCGATCTGTTTTCTTTCTCTCCGAGACTTTACAATAATCCGCGCGCGCGCAAACACTTTCTTCGGAAACAAGCTCACGCTCCTCCTCGGACTGGGCGGGGCGGGGCGGGGCGGGGCGGGGCGGGGCGGGGCAGCCAGTGCGGATCTTCCGCTGCTACTTCCTCCCGCCCGGCCCGCCCGCACACAGCGGGAGCGGGGCAACACTCCGAGCAGCAGTGCGCTTATTGTAGATTCCGCCTGGCAGCCATCAGCCCCATCCCCCTCGGCCGGGGTGCCGGCTCGCCCTCACTCAGCCTTTCACCCCACCCCGCCCCGCCCCGCCCCGCCCCGCCCCGAGCCCTGGCTGGGCTGGGCCGCGAGGCACGTGAGGCGACTGCAAGCCGAGAAGAGAGGACAAGAAGCCGACCGCTCGATACCTTTGCAGCTCGCAGCTCTTCTTCTCGGGGTGTGGCGGGCGGGGCGGGGCGGGGCGGGACGGGGCGTGGTGGGGCGGGGCGGGCGTGGTGACTGGAGCGCCTCCACGGCGACAGGCGAGCCCCCTAATGAACGGGGCCACCCGCGAGGGGCAGACGGCGCGGCGACCCCACCCGCCACGTCCAGCGAGGACGCCGATGAACCAAAAAAAAAGGCAGGGATGCGCAGTGCCCGACCTTGTCCAAGCCTTGGGACTGAAACCGACCACGTGGCCACATCATGGCCACGGGCTGTGCGAAGCGGAGCTCATACGACGACGGCCTGCTCGTCCAAGGAAGGCGGCGGCTATAACCTAAGTTCGTCTGTGAAAGGACAAGGCCATGTGTGGGGTGGACGAGAATCCATATGGGGAGACACGGCGTGATGTCGAGAGGCCAAACAGGAAACGTAGCCAAAGGAGTACGGCAAGCAGTATGGCCTGAAAAATAGGCAATGATTATAGCCACCAGAGGAGTAGTAAAGCGTGCAGCATCTACGCCCTCCGACACACGGAAAAAACGGTTCCTGTTGGGCAAGGACCATCAGAACGCTTCAAGGACGGCCTCATGCATTTTTTCGCACCCCCGTCCTTGAATCGTTCAGTTGGTCCTAGGAAGGAACCGTGTCCACCGTGCGAGGCACCACCTTAGCACAGGCGCGTTCCTGTTGCCTGACAGGCAGACGGCAGACGTCGACGCAGCGCGCTCACCGGAAAAACAAAGGTGCTAAGCAACGCCTTTCCTGGGGCGCTAAAATCAAGTGCTAAGTTTAGTGCCTTTCCTGGGGCACTAAATCTTAGTGCCTTTGCATAGGCAAAAATTTGTTAGTGCCTTTTAAAGGTAGGACTTAGCACCTTGGTTTTTCCAGTGCTTTACTCCAACGGTGTTACTTATTGCCTACTTCGCGGACACGGCTATACGTCACACCGAGGCTAAGAGGTGCACGCCAAGGGGTTGCAGCTACACGACCCCATGGGGCCGCGCCATAAGGCACCATCCCATAGGGACGCGCTATAAGGCCAGCAGCCCCACGTGGGGGTGGCGGGGCGGCACCGGGCTGCACGCTGTTATGGGGCAGAGCTATAAGGCCACGGTGCGGTGCGGCTGCCGCGCGTGCCCATAAAGGGCGGGCGGGGCGGGCTGTAACACCAAGCCATGGGCGGGGCGGGGTGGGGCGGGGCGGGGTAGACGACGCTGTGCCAAGGCGCGCACCCCGCCCGCAGCACTCGGCCCGGCCCGGGGCGGGGCGGGGCGGGGCGGGGCGGGGGCCGTCCCGTCCGCAGCCCTCGGCCAAATGAAAAGGTTGGCAGGCCCGCAGCGCGCCGCGCCGGCTGCCCGCGGGGTTGGCTACCCTGCAAAAGGGCGGGGCAGGGCGGGGCGGGGTAGGGCGGGGTAGGGCAGGGTGGGGCGGGGCGCGGCGGACCGGTATTTACAAGGGGGGGCGCGTCGCGGAACCTTTTACGCGAAATATACGGTCGGCCGTGTCTCGCATTACACACCCCCACCACCCTTGCACGTCCTCCCGCCCCGCCCCGCCCCGCCCCGCCCCCACCCGTTTATGTGCCGTTTCCGCTGTCAGGTCGAATGCACGGCGTAACATTTGGTCCGTTATTCCGCAGTCGTGTCACGGAAATGTGACGCAGGCCGCGCCGGGCCGCCTTCCGTTCCTCTGCATGAGGCGCAGGGGGCAGGCGGGCGGGGCTGGAGCCTACACCGCAGCGCCGCCCAGCCGCGCACAAGGCTCTGCCCCCGCTCCCGCCCCCGAGCCGGCCCCCGCCTCCGCGCCCGCCCCCGTCCCCGCCCCCGCGGCTCGGCCGCCCCCCAGCCGCGCGCTTAGAGAAGGGGACGCAGGCTTGACGCGGGACCCCAGGTATTTGTTTCAGCTCCCCCGCTACGAAACTTTCGGATCAGCGGGGGAGGTAAACAGACGGGTCGCTGTCGTCAAAAACAAATAGGGGACATCATTCAACCCTCCTCTCTCCCCTCCTCCTCACCCCCGCCCATTTCCCTCCCCTCCTACTCTACCCCCCTATCTCTCCCGCAAGGACATGGACATGTTGGTAGTTTACATGCCTCCCCCCTCGCCCCCCACTACCACCCCACCGTGTCCCCGCTGCCGTCCGGCCGCGGTGCTCCACATCGCAGGGGCTGAAGGAAGGGGGACGTGCCCGCCCCGCCCACCTCGAAGCGCCCGCATCGCCACGACACGTCAAAGTCCTTTTGTGGGCGAATATAGGCCTCCCGGCCAGGGGTAGCGCCATGCAGCGGGGACGTGCCGGCCGGCTGGGTAGGGGGCACGTCCTCCGTACACACTGTGCTGGGCAGGGTGGCTGGCTCCGTACCGCGGGAACGTACTAGAGAGACTCAGAGGGAGAGAGGCGTCAACTCGCCACGCGAGAAGCGCCGTGATTGGATGGATCCGGCGTATACGCGCCGTGATTGGATGGATCCGACCTGAGCGCGGCGAGTTGACGCCTCTCTCCCTCCGAGTCTCTCTAGAACGTACCGGCCAGCCGGGCAGGCTTAAATAGGCTCTTTATGCAGGGGGCACGTCCGTGCAAAACACACTATGAGGTGGTCAGGGAGGGGCTGTTCCGTACTACGGGGACGTGCCGGCCGGGCAGGCAGGGCGCACGTCAGTCCGTACACACTGTACTGGGCGGGGCGGGGCGTCTCCGTCCGTACCACGGCGGGGACGTGCCGGACGGGGCCTTCCCTCTCGGCACGTCGCGCGTGTCCGTCCGTCCGTATCGTCCGTACCGGCCGGCGCGGCGGGCCGGGCAGGGTGGTGCGGCGGTAGGCGACGTGGCGTCGGCTTCCTTTGACCAGCGCTTGGCGCGCGCCGCGCCGCCCTGCGCCGACCCCGGCCAGCAAGCAGCACGGGCGGGGCGGGGCGGGGCGGGGCGGGGCGGGGCGGGGCGGGGCGCTTTGGCAGGGCCTTTGGCAGGGAGGGCCTTTTGGCAGCGCAGGGCCTTTGGCAGGGGCCGAATCGAGAAGAGGATTTCGGCGCGGAGACTTGGCGCGCCCCGCCCGGGCACGGAGGGGAGCCGTTCGAACATGGCGCTGGCACGGAGCGCTGCACCGCGCCAAGAGAGACGACGTCCACCCACACACGCGTACACACACACACACACACACACACACACGCACACAAGCGCGCGCGCACACGCACACACACACACACACGATCACGCACACTTTGGCAGCGGGTTGGGTCGGGGCAAAAAGCAAAGCAGGCCGGCACGGCACGGGACCCCGGGGAGGGAATGACCCGAGGGGTAACCCGGGGGTGACCGGGACCGGGACCAGGACCGGGACCAGGACCGGGAGGAAGCGGGTGTCATGGACATGAGCCCCGCGGCCCCGCCCCGCCCCGCCCGATCTGAGGCCGGGTTTAGACCCAACACCCAACCAATGCCGGATATGCGCGCACCAAGTCAATGACCCCGAGTCCATAGCTGGTCAGAATGATCTGGGATGCATTGGAAAAACTAAAAGGGGGATATACTTCACGTCAGTTTTGGGATAAGAGTTTCCATTGACTATGAACTTTTAGTTAACTATAGTAAATCCAGTGTTGCCAGAAAACTGGCAATATAAGAAATTCAAACGCAGTGGTGTAAGACGGCGCCCGGCAACTAGGCAACATGCACGCGCTTGTGCTGAGTTTTTGCCTTGAAAACTTCTAGGTGCTTAGTTAAAAACCCATGTGTATTTCACACGGAGTTTCAAGTGTTGGACCGATGTTGCTGGCCACCAGAATGTGTCTATCGAAAATCATGTAAACTTCTTTCCCTACATGGACTTTTAAACTTAGCATCAAAAACCGTGCAACAGTGTGTTTCAGTTGAACACTCAACATTACAGTGGACTAATTCCCTGCTTTTTCTGCCACACCAACCTTTAGTATTCACATGCCAAAAAATTGGCGTCAAGAGACGCCACTCAGTTCTCAGTGTAGGCCAGCACCAGCATGCCTCCTGGCGGTGCGACGCGGAGCACACGATGCACCCCGTGGGCGCGGCCAGGCCCCGGGCCCAGGCTCGCGGGCGGGGCCCGACCCGGCCCGGCCCGGCCGCGGTACGGAGGGCTGGCCTGGTCTGGTCTGGCCAGGCTGCGGCGGCCCTCCGCGCTGTTGCCACATGTTCGTATCGATTGTGCGTGCGGCGCGGGTGGGTGGAGGCGGGGGTGTCTGTCCGTCTGTCTGTCTGCCCGTCCGTCTGAGCGCAGCGCCACGCCACGCCGCGCCGCGGCCCAGCGCCGCGCGCACCCCTTACGGCTTATGATCCCCCCCCCCCCCCTTCTCTTCTCCTCACGCCTCCGCCGCCCGCCCCGCCCCGCCCCGCCCCGCCCCGCCCGACACCTTGCAGCCCACTAACCCACACTAACGACGTCCATCTGTTACGTCGTGGCGATCCCGATCCCACCGGCGCCAGGGCGGAGGCAGGCCAGGCGGCGCTTCCCGGATGGAAAGAGGATTCGCGTCGCTCTGCCGACTACGCCCCCACCCCCCACCTCCACCCTCCCCCACCACCCATCGATACCACTAACCAGCGAACAATATGTGCAGAGCACACCGCCAGCGCGGCCCCGCGGGCCCAGCACCGCACCGGGGAGGAAGCGAGTAAATCACAATTGAGGGAGAGGACACGACACTGAAATTTACTGTCCAAATGTTCTTTCCTTGTCAATTTTCCTAATTTTTAGTGTGAATTTTATTGAGTTCTCTTTAAACTCGTATAACTCCCAAACCAAAATGAAAAAAAAGAAAAAATTCCTTTGGCATTTGGGCCTATGGGGTGGTCCTAAATGATATTTAACCACTCCCGACTCAATCTGAAAACCATCATTTTGGACCTTGTGGTGATCTGACAGAGAATGACCCTACAGTATAACGATTCAAAATACTTTGCAATTCGCAATGCATTTGCAAAGCATTTCTTTCTAGGAATGTGACAGTGTACATTACAACACTGCATGTAACACTTGTAAGTGGGTGTCAGTTCAACACTCTTGACGACAGAGCACCCCCGCATTGCTATCCCCGCCGCGTCACTTCCTGCCGCAGCTCTCCTGCACTCTTAAATTCTCACAAAGAAAATTCCCGTATTACAAAGAATTCTGTGCAACCGTAATACAAAGCCAAATTTTCTTTGTAATACAAAGCAAAATCCTTGTACTACAAAGCTTAAGTTTTTGTAATACAAGAAAATTTTCTGTATGTTACGGTTACACCTAATTCTTTGTATTATACGAAAAAATTCTTGGCAGAAAATTTAAAGTGTGATGGTGCAGATTGGCAGCGCGTGGCCGAGGCGCGGGCAGCAGCAGCAGCAGGAGCAGCAGCAGCAGCAGGAGCAGCAGCAGCAGCAGCAGCAGGAGCAGCAGCAGCCGCCCGCATGGAATGTGCCAAATTCCGCGCTGCCTCGGCATTCCGGCAAGGTGGGCGGCGTGGCGTGGCGTAGTATGTCGCAGCGGGCGCAGCAGCCCACCTCACTTCGCACCTCTGCCGGCGCGTCTGTTACGCCCTTTTCGTGTGACTTCTCGTCCCGGCCCGGCCGGGGCCCGGCACCACCGCCGGCACCACCGCGCCCTCCGCTCCCGGCTAGGGGCGCCAGACCATTAGGGGATGCAACACGTTCCGAGGGGCGGCGTGGGAGGGGGTGGGGGTGGAGAGGGGACGGGGGAAGAGAGGGGAGGGGAAAGAGAGAGGGGACAGGGGAAGAGAGGGGAGGGGAAAGAGAGAGGGGACGGGGGAGACGCGGAGGAGAGGGACCGGGCCGGGCTAGGGGTGGAGGTGGGGGTGGAGGTGGGGGTGGAGGAGGGGGGGGGAGGAGAGGTGTGCCCTGCCCCACAGCAGCAAGAGAGGGTGAGGAGCAAAGGGTCTGTGGCCCGGGGACGCAATATGTAGGGCAAGCCCGACCCGACCAGACAGGGCCAGGGCCGCGGCTCGCTGCAGAGGGAAGCCGAACCGGGCTCAGGCCTCTCTAGACTTGACTTGATTTGACTTGAGAGAACCAGGTCACAATGGACCCAAGCTTGTTCACCATGCGTTCACCGACCAGAGGCCTTGCGAGGCCTTCACTGGTAAAAATAAGGTGTAGTTGTACGCCTTTCTGGAAGCGTACAGTCCGTACGCCCTTCTTGAAGCGTACAAGAGCTCATGCGCTCTTTTCCTCCTATCTAAATGCATGGGGGAATTTTCTTGAAGCGTAGTTGTATGCTTCAAGAAGGGCGTAAGGTATTCAAGCGTAGTTGTACGCTTGAAAAAGGCGTACAACTACGCCTTAGTTTTACCAGTGTTTGTATTACAAACAAAATTGTCTGCAATACGACTTCGGACGAGTCCTTATAACAACCCCGAATGACCCCACCAGGCCGTCCTACTATCTCAGTGCGTGCGTGTGTGTGTGTGTGTGTGTGTGTGTGTGTGAGTGTGTTTTAGCTGGCCTGCGCGCGCGCGCGCGCGTTTACTAAGAACAGAGCGGACGAGTTTTCCCCTTAATTCCAGCTTAATTGCCCACACTAAATACTCTGGACGTGTAACACGCCTCCTCCATGTGTGAGTGTGAGGCGCTAAGGGCCGCAGGCAGGCCCGGCCCGGCCCGGCCCATGGCCTGCTGGCCGGCCGGCCACCCATCATCCTGCCGCCTAGAGCCGGCCGGCCGACCGCGCTGCTGGCCACCACTGGGCGACTTGGCCCGTCGCCGTGGGCCAACCGCACGGAGAGAGGGAGAGAGGGAGAGAGGGAGAGAGGGAGGGAGAGAGGGAGAGGGAGGGAGAGAGGGAGAGGGAGGGAGAGAGGGAGAGGGAGGGAGAGAGAGGGCGAGAGAGAGAGAGAGAGAGAGAGAGGAGAGAGAGGAGAGAGAGAGAGAGAGAGAGAGAGAGGGAGGGAGAGAGGGAGAGAGAGAGAGAGAGAGAGAGAGAGAGAGCGAGAGAGAGAGCGAGAGAGAGAGCGAGCGAGAGAGAGAGAGAGAGAGAGCGAGAGCGAGAGAGGGAGAGAGCAAGCGAGAGAGAGAGAGCGAGGAGAGAGGTGAGAGAGAGAGAGAGAGAGAGAGAGAGAGAGAGAGAGAGAGAGAGAGAGAGAGAGAGAGAGAGAGAGAGAGAGAGAGAGAGAGAGAGAGAGAAAGACCAGCCTGGGCCAGCCACACACGCGCGTTTCAAGAACACATTTGAAATAAAACACGCCCATGGGCATGGCAGTCCGGCTGATAACGCCTCGAGCTCCCTTGTCCGAGATAACGGCCGGCCGCTCCAAAGGACCCCCATGAATATGCAGGGCGGGGCGGGGCGGAGCGGAGTCCTGCAGAGTTACGGCAGAGTATTGTCTGACATCATCTGGCCCAGCCAGCAGCAGCAGCAGCGGCAGAGGCCAGCAGAGTGTCCTCTGCCAAGGCCTTGTCGCGTGTCCCACGGGGTGCTCCGGGTCCTCCGGGTCCTCCCCGCCGCGCCCTCGCAGGGCCTCTGCCAAAGGACCGCCACTGCCACCGCCGCTGGCCGTGGCAGAGGCCCAAGACGAGGCCATGGAAGGGCATAACCCAACCGCGCCAGGCCACCAGCCCGGCCGAGATTACATCTCTCTCGCAAAGCCGTGGCGATGTGAGGGGTAATTGGGGGGGGGGGGGGGGAGGCCTATGGCGGCCCGCGGTGCCGTCCACACACGGTCGGCGGTGACGGGTGGAACCGTGGTGGAACCGCCGCACGGACCACGCTTTGTGAATCGACTCCCTATCCATATGGGGGGCCCTGCTCAGTATCAGCTTCCCGGAAGGTCCACGACGACGGCGCTCAACTGTACCCCCTCTACATCCCATTAGGTGACCAGCACTCTTTTGTTTCACGACGCCTGTTCCGACGCCGTCCTCCTCCTCCTCCGCGCCTCCACTTGGCCCTTCCTGGAGGAGCCCCACGGCCGGGCCTGGCCCCGCCCCGAGGTGCTCTACTCAGATAGACACCCCCGGCGGCCCCGCCCCGCCCCGCCCCGCCCCGCCCCGCCCATAGGCCGCGCATGCATATGTATACGCCCGGCATACATTTATGTGGCGCAGCATGAATATTCCTCCCCGAGCACAGCACAACCACCGAGCAGCGCCTGGAGTCTGTCTGACTGCTGCTGGAGAACAACGGAGTCCAGCACGGCACGACGACTCCTCCAGGTTGCTATACGCACACGCACGGGGGCTGCGTAACTACTGCATGCGGGCGTACGCTCGCTTTGCGGGTATTGCACAGTGCTTTATGGCCTAGGAAGTGTGGCTGGAAAAGTAGGCAATTAGTAGCCAGAGCACAGTGGAGTAATGCGGGCTGCACCTGCACCGGCCAAGTAGGCAACATGCACGCACCCGCGTGCTGAGGGGTGTTGTCTAACGGACAGGCACCGAAGGGGCGACCACTCCCCATCCAAGTGTATACGGGATTTCTACAGATTGCACGAGATTTCTCTCAGATTTTGAGGGATTTCTCTGAAATTTCATGAGATTTCACAAGATTTATCTCAGATGTCACGAGATTTTATGCGATTTCACAAGATTTCAATGAGATTTCATGAGATTTCTGTTAGATTTTCAAGGATTTCATCGAGATTTCTGAGGATATCATCGAGATTTCCGAGAATTTCATCGAGATTTCCGAGGATTTCATCGAGATTTCCAAAGATTTCATCGAGATTTCTGAGGATTTCATCGACATTTCCGCAGGTTTGTACACACGATTTGGCGAGTGGTTGCCCCCTCGACAGGCACAGATGCTGCCCACATTACTCCACCTGGGCTCATTATTGCCTACATTTCTGGCAACAACACTCCTACTAGGAAAACTCGCGTGGGAGAGCCTCCATGTAGTTCTCCGTCATACATTTTTGAACGCGGCCGCTGCTTACTTTGACTCTCCGACGCGCCGCCTCGGTGGCAGCCCTGGACGACAACGAAACCAACCACCGCGGTACTCACCTGGAACAAAAACAGAAAGGCACTGGGTCAGTAATAGCCCGCGTGTAGCCTAGGCCAGGCTGGGGGCGCGGATGGATCGGACAAGGTCCCAAGGTCGCGCCCTAGTTTCGTTTCGGGATGGCAAAGACACAAAGACCCCGGTACAGTACCCGGGCGCGCCTAGCCTAGAGTACGGACCGATGCCGATCTCCTTGGCGATTGCGCGTTCAGTTACGCCAAAGTGTACCAAAGTGCATCCAGGTTGGTCCGGCGCGGCGGGCAGCAGCAGCAGCAGCGGTAGCGGTGCCCCCCCCCCCCCTCCCCGCCGCTCCTCGCTGTAGTGCGGTCAGGGCCCGGTCAGGGCCGCGCGGGGCACTGACGTAACTATAACGCCTCGACTCAGTGGGGCACAAACCGGTTTCCCAAAGCCCCCACTCCGCCCCGCCCCGCCCCGCCACGCCCCGCCACGCCACGCCCCGCCCCGGAGCCGGCGGCGGCCCAGAGGCCCAACCTAGGCCAGGCTGGCCCCTACTACCCTGCGGTCCCTGCGGCCACACCCCAAGGCTCCGCAGCACTAGATTTGCAGGCGTGGCGAAGCGGCAGCGGCAGGGGGCGTGGAGGATGGGGGGGGGGGGGGGCGTCTCCCAGACGGCGGCGGTGGCGGCAGCGACTGCAGCGCCCAGCTGCCCACACTTATCATTTCGTAGACTGGTCGTTTCTTACATTTTTTGTTGGTGTTCTGCTCGGTCTGCAGGCAACACCGGCTCGCACTATAGGTAAGCCTGAGCCCGGGGCGGGGCGGGGCGGGGCGGGGCGGGGCGGAGTAGGTTGGGGTGGGGCGGGGTGGGGCGTGGCGTTCCTGCGCCGTCAAACGTCTGAGAGAGAATGGAGGAGACCAGCACGGCAAAACTGGCGTCTTAATTTTTCTAAAAGGTCTTGAAAACCGAGAAGGTTTAGGCCTATACATGCAATCTTTCTTGGTTTTCAAGACCTTTAGGAAAAAAACAAGACATTAGTTTTACCGTGAGAGCCGCACCCTGAGGGGCAAGATATGCTGCTGCTGGCGAGACAGATTTCATTCCCATGAGCTCACTGTGAAAACTATCTTCGTAAATTTACAACGTTCCTCGTAATTTCTGATTTACAACTAATGTTGTAATTTTACGATCGATAACGATCGTTGAAGAATGTCAAGTCGATAGCAATTATTTTACAACATTTCAAAATTTTCGCGTTATCCTTACAAGTATTTCTCACAGTGCTAAAGTGACGCAGGGTTCACCGTATAGCTTACAGATACGAAAGCTTTTTAGAGTACAGCCTGCACTGTTATAAAATACCACAATTTAACAACAGTGTCGAACTGTTATTTCTAAACACAATAGGAAACTGTTAAAATTTATTGTACATTGTAGGGTACAACGAGCTGAATGTACAGCGTTTCACTGTTAATTTAAAGTACAATGCCGGTTTGTACGGTTTATTTTGACGGTATTTTTTACAGTGTGGTGCACTGTCAGAAAATGTCGTACAGGGTACGGGAAAATTTTCCATGGAAGATGTCGTACAATGACAATCCTAGATTGTAAATGTACAAGCACTGCGTATCGACTTGGAATCGAATGACGATCAAGAGTTGGAGGTTGGATATGTACGACTCATTTTGTAAATGGTAAATTACAAAAAATATCGTACATGTACGGAAATATTTTTCGCAGTGTGTGTCACACACCACACGAGTGCAGAAGGGATTCGCGTACAAGTGCATGCGACATTCACGCAGTTTAGGTATCCAGAGCGGCAGGGCCACGGCGGCAGTCTGCCGCGCGGCGCGGCGCGTCCGCCGTGCCATCCAGACAGGAAAAATGATGATTGCTTTTTAATTGAAATGGAAATGCGGCGAGCCGGGCGGGGCGGGGCGGGGTGGGGCGCGGGGTGGGGCGGGGCGGGGCGGGGTGGGGCGGGGCGGGGCCGGCCGCGGGGGCTGCGGAGCGCGGTGCAGGAGGGCACGCGGCGGGACGCGAAAAGGGGAGCGCTGAAGGGAGCCCAAGAGAAACGCGAGGAGCGCCAAAGAAACTTGAATTATTTGTCATCGGGGAGCAGAGCGGGTCGGGTCGGGTCGGGTCGGGTCGGGACGGCGCGGGCGGGCTGGGTATTTCGGTGCGTGCGTTTCCCACCCCCGTCACGTCTCGCGGGCACCGCCGTGCAGCGCAGCGCCGCCAGAACTAGGGCGGAAAATCATTCTCTTGGCCGAGCAGCACACCTCTCAGATATAGGTGTTGCCTTTCCAGAAAAGTAGGCAAAACCCGCCCAACACACAGCCGTGTTGTGCGGTCGGTACCAGCGCCCGCCAACTAGGCAACATCTTCATAGCTGTGCAGAGGGATGGCCTATAGTATGTAGGCGATGATACCGACCACTCAACACGACTGTTTGTTGGGCGGGTTTTGCCTACTTTTCTAACCAAACTGGGCCAAGATTCCTTCCGCGCCGGAGGGTTTTTCGGCCGCACTGGAAACCCAAGTGTGTGAATGTTGTACACTCGCAGGAGTGTGCGTTTTCAATCGCGTCCCTGCTTCAAGTGTAGAAAATGCCTGCGAAATTTCCGGAAATTTCACACCTTTACTTGTCCAATCGTGCGAATAGAAATTCACACACATACAAGTGTGAGACATTCAATTTTTTTTTAAAGATTACTCTTAGGAACTTCCTTGGTTTATGTAAAACTCCTCAGACTTTGATCAGACATTGTTTCTACCGGATACCGTGAATTTTACCAAGCAAGCTACACGAAGCATCCAGTCAAAATCGCCGAAAGCTTTTATGAGTCCAGCGGGCAGGAGGAAGGGCAAGGGTTTCGGGGTCGTCTTTCCTCTTTTTCCAGAAGGAACAAGATGCTCGGCTCGGCTCGGCTCGGCTTGGCTCGGCTCGGCTTGGCTCGGCTTGGCTCGGCTTGGCTCGGCTTGGCTCGGCTCGGCTTGGCTCGGCTCGGCTGGCTTTCCGTCTCCACATAAAAAGGCGATAATAACCCTGGGCAAGCCTCGCGCTGCTGATTCGACAACTTTTCTAATACGTACCCCCGGCCGCCCCAGGCAGCCAGCGGGCGCGGGCGGGTCTGACCAGCCTGCGCGCCCCGGCCCGGCACCACAGAGCCTCGCTCACTCCAGTCGGAACCATAACTGCCTGGCCTGGCATTTGACGAGGTGAGGCGTGGCGGCGGGGCGGGGCGGGGCGGGGCGGGGCGGGGCGCGGGGCGTGGCGGCCCTGAGCACGCCGCCCGCAGGCTGGCCGAGGCTGGGCCGGCCGCCATGGCAGATATAGCAGCTCTGATAAAAAGTGACAAGTGAGAAATGCAAGGCCGGTCCACCCGCCCGCCCACCTCCCGACTAGATTCGGCGCTCCGTCTGGCCAGGAGGCGGGGCCGGAGGCGGTGCGGACGTGCACGCCTCGGTAATGGCGAGTGCTGCCTTTACAACGCACTGAAACGCTCCAAAAAGCGACGATAAAAATGTTGGCACCTATAAAAGGCCCCCCCGACAATTTATGTTTGGAAAAAGTACTTATTGCGATACGGCGTTGACGACAGCTCCGCCTATGGCGGCGAGCTGCTACAGAGTTGAACCGCACCAGTTCCTCCTTTACCTTGCTTTGTACACTGCTGGGCGTCGCAGTCACACACATTCTCGCAAACCTTAAATTATTTTTTTCGAAACTAAAACCAAAGGGGTATTTTCATTCTTAAAATCTGTAACACGACTATTACGCTGTATTACGCTCTAAAACTGAAAATATTTTACCAGAAACAGGCAAAAACGGTCCCCAAGGACTCCAAAATAAGGAAAATATTGAGAATTTTTGCTAATACGCTCCTATTACACTGTTATTCAATTCCTGTGACGTCACATTCGTTTAACTGTAAAAGCTGTCACATTCGTTATATTATGATGTCACATTTGTTGTAATGTGAATCGACAGGGCAAAGCGCCGTAAATTCGGCAGTCACATTCAAAGGAATGTGACACTTACATCCAAACGAATGTGACAGTTTTTACAGTGAAAAGAATGTGACGTCACATGAATCGAATAACAGTGTACGCATCTATTACGCATACTATTACGCCTTTATCACTATTATGACTATTACGCGAGCTCATACCCCCTCGACTAAAACCACCCACTGCTTCTTTTGACGCAAGGTTCCCCCGGCCTGGTCGGAGTGGCTACGCCGCCGTGGGCTCCAGACTGATGACTCTGACTGCCTTGGCCTGTTCTAGCCCTGCCCGGCCTGCCTGAGCGCGCTGAGTAGTGGTTGTTCGGGTGATTGTTGATGCAGCTGCTGCTCGAGGCGCCGTCAACAAGGGCAGCAGCAGCAGCAGAATGCTGCAGCGTCACCCCGCCCCGCCCCCCCGCCCCGCCCGCAGTGCTCTAGGGCTTGCACCTGTTTTGAGCCGCGCCAAGCCGGGCCGCCGCTGTTCACACGTGAGTGTCTACAAGCAGCCGACAGGAGGGCAACAGCAGCAGCAGGATGTTGGCTGTCTAGCAGGATGCCCGGTAGGCTCCAGTAAATTCCTGTCGTGCAGACTATATGGGCCACACCAGGCGCTTTAGGGCGTCCAGCAGGATGCCCGGTAGGCTTCAGTAAAATTCCTGCCGCGGTCCTCCTGTACAGACTCTATAGGCAACAGCAGGTGCTCCAGGGCATCCAGCAGGATGCTTGGCAGGCTCCAGTTAATTCCTGCCGACGTCCTGTGCAGACTCTATAGGCAACAGGAGGCGCTCCAGGGTGCACAGCAGGGTGCCTGCTAGGCTCCAGTAAATTCCTGCTGCACTCCTGTGCAGGCAGACGCCAGAAGTTTGGAGAGCATCAAGGGCTGCAGGACGTCCAGCAAGGCTCTGAAGGCAGCTCGGCAGGCAGGGAGGGGTGCTCGACGAGAGAAAAGTTGCCCGACGACGCCGACGTGCCGAGAAACCAGACACTGCTCGCGCGGGCCGGCCGACAGGCTCAACAAGATGTGCGTTTTAGAGCCCGGGGACGAGGTATCAAAGGCCAGCTGCAGGCAGGCACCAGGGAGCCATTAGGCGAGCACCAGGCACCAGGCAGGAACCAAGCAGGCACCAAGCAGGTACAGTATCAGGCAAGCACCAGGCAGGCGCACTAGGGGAAGTGTCAGGCAAGAACCAGGCAGGAGCCAAGCAGGCACCAAGCAGGTACAGTATCAGGCAAGCACCAGGCAGGCGCACTAGGGGAGGTGTCAGGCAAGTACCAGGCAGGCACCAAGCAGGTATCAGGCAAGCACCAGGGAGGTATTAGGTAAGCACCAGGCAAGTACCAGGCAGGCACCAAGAAGGTGTCAGGCAAGCACCAGGGAGGTATTAGGTATTAGGTAAGCACCAGGCAAGTACCAGGCAGGCACCAAGCAGGTATCAGGCAAGTACCAGGCAGGCACCAGGCAGTAGGCACTACTCGGGCCAACCAACGGGCTCAACAAGATGTGTGTTTTAGAGCCCGGGGACGAGGTATCAAAGGCCACCTCAGCTGAACGGCACCAGGCAGGCACCACGCAGGCACCAGGCAGGCACCGGGCAGGTATCCGGCGAGCACCAGGCGCAGCACGGGCGTCGGACGGTGTAGTGTTGCTTTGCGCGGCGCGATGACCGAGGATTTAAATTTCCGCCGTTAATCACGAGTAATGGCGGTCGTGTAATTTACAGCCCTGCTGGCCTGCCAGCCAGCCAGCCTGGCCGCCTGCCTGACCAAGCCAGTCATTCTGGATGCAATAGATCCCAGCGCCGGCCTGGGTCCTAGAGAGACCTGCAGCCGGGTTCAAAGGAGGGCGCCAGAGAGGGTGCCACGGGAGAGAGAGAGAGAGAGAGAGAGAGAGAGAGAGAGAGAGAGGAGGGGGGGACCCACACCGCCAATAAGGAATCATTCCTCTCTGCATGACGGACGGGCGGGGGCGACCCTGTGCTGATGAGAGCGCGCGGCGCCGCCTTCTTGGAGAAAAATTAAGCCCCATACCTCATCTCTCTCCCTCTCCCTCCCTCTATTTTTCAGTCGCCGCCAAGGTCCACTTCCGTCCGTCCCGCCAGAAAGGTCGATCTGTGCGCTTGTCAAATCGGGCGGGGCGTGGCGGGGCGGGGCGGGGCGGGGCGGGGCGGGGCGGGGCGGGCCCGGCCGGCAGCCACAGCCTTGACTCCAATCGCATCAAAGAGGGGAGTCAAATTAGTAAACGCCACCCAGTGGTTGTTCGGAGCCGAGCACGCCGCGATGCAGGCACGCAGGCGGTGACGAGGACGACCGTCACGAAGGAGGAGCGCTCGGGTGACAATAGGCTGACGGCCACGAGGACGACGGCCGTCACGAAGGAGAGCTCGGGTGACGATAAGCAGACGGTGACGATGACGGCCGTCACGTAGGGGAAGGGCTTGGGTGACGATAAGCAGGCGGTGGCGGTGACAAGGACGGCTGTCACGAAGGAGGAGCGCTGCTCGGGTCACGATAAGCAGGCGGTGGCGAGGACGGCCGCCATGAAGGGGGAGGACTCGGGTGACGGTAATCAGACGGTGACGAAGACGGCCGTCACGGTCACGACGGGAGAGCGCTCGGGTGACGATAAGAAGACGGTGACGACGACGGGATGACGCGGCTGGTACCAACGAGAACATAGGAACGCGCGCGGCACGGCAAACACACCGGCAAAGAGAGAAAGAGGAGATCGGGAGAAGAAAGATGAGAAGCTACAAAAGGAATTATCGAAAAAAAGAAGAAAAAGAAGAAGAAAGCGGGAACGCAGGGTGCAGCGCGGACCCTGCGGGCGAGTCCTCGGTCCAATGCTGCTGAATACCCGGCCAGGTCGGCTAACCGTCTCACCCACGGACGAATGTTTCACACTTGGATTCCAATCGATAGATATCGATCGGATCACGGCAGCACTAAAAACGAGGCAGCGGGAGGGGAGGGGAGGGGGAGGCGAGGGGAGGGTGGTTAGTTGGCGCAGTGGGGGCGGAACGCGCGCCGGCGGCCGTGCGGGGGGATAGGGGGGGGGGGGAGAATGTGTGAGTGTGTTCATTGTACCTGACAAAAGGAGACCTTGTTTGGCGACTCGAGCGAGGCGCAGCGCGCAGGCACAGCGCGCAGCATAGCGAGCGAGGCTTGGCAGCAGCGGGCCTGGGGGGCCCGGGCCAGGCCAGGCCGGAGGAGATCTTGGCAACACACGCCTACCCCTTCCCCACGGGCACACAGGAGAGACAAGTGTGTGAACGTCACACACTTGTGCCCGTAGAAATGTCACATACATAACCACACATTTAAATGTTTGCACACCTTCGTAGTTCAGAAAAATTCAGAAAAATTCAGAAAAATTCAGAAAAATTCAGAAAAATTCAGAAAAATTCAGAAAAAATTCAGAGACAAATTCCGAAAACTTCAGAAAAATTCAGTAGAATGCATGACATGTGTACACCAAACTTCAGAGTTGTTTCGTCCACGGTGAATACCCATATTCACACACTTGAACTATTGAGGGTGTGAGTTTTCCACTTGTCCACTTGTGAAGGAATGCAAATGCTTACACCTACAAGAGCGTGACATCCACACACTGGGTTCTCCGTTCCAAGTGCTCGGTCCCCTGGTCTGCCCTCTGCCGATAAATGCAAGGCACCACTACAGTATGTATCTGCATATTTTGCAGAGTGGGGTGGTTGGTGGGGAGCAGCTCGGCCCGCAAAGTGTAAGCCTCTCACCCTCCCTCCCTCCCTCCCTCTCTCTCTCCTGCGCCTGTGCACCCCCGAGAAGAGGAAGGGGAGACGGACTAATTCCATCCATTATTCAATCAACGGGAAAATCCTTGGGTCTCTGTTGGTAGAGTTCTTCGGAACGCGCTGAGTAGTGCAGTCTGCGAGCCGAGCTGGGGCGGTAGCAGCCCGGGCCAGACTGGCAATGGCATAAGGACTGCACGCAGACCAAGACACAGGGTGCAGATGACCGACGAGGCGGGAGAGAAAGAGAGAGAGAGGGAGAGAGGGAGAGAGAGAGAGAGAGAGAGAGAGAGAGACAGAGACAGAGAGAGAGAGGGTGAGAGAGAGGGAGAGAGAGAGAGAGAGAGAGAGAGAGAGAGAGAGAGAGAGAGAGAGAGAGAGAGAGAGAGAGAGAGAGAGAGAGAGAGAGAATAAAGAGGGCACGAAAAAGAGCCTACACAGGCGGCCAGGCCACGGGCGGCGAGGCGACCAGCGCGGCCAAGTGACAAATGACGACAAAAATTCAGCAGAGCCGTGCTGCCGGTGCGGCGGCGGGGCAGGGCGGGGCGGGGCGGGGCGGGGGGGCGGGGCGGGGCGACCGCCTCCCGTCGTAACTCAACACCAATGCACACCCAGCCCGGCCGGCAGCTGCACAGTGCGCAAGGCCACATCCGGTCGGCCATCTTGGAGGGGCGTGGCGGGGCGGGGCGGGGCGTGGTGGGGCCTCGCCAATCCCCCGTAATGCAGCACGATCGTCTTCCGGGGGAGTACGGCGACGGCCACCGCGACGGCGTCCGATGTAACGCCCCCGCCCCGTCCCGCCCCGCCCCGCCCCGCCCCAGCCCCGCCCCGCCCCATCCCATGCACGGAACGCCACCCGAGGCGACGATGCGCCAGTAGGGAGTGGGGTGAGGTGGCTGTGGCGGGGCGGGGCGGGGCGGAGCGGGATGGTGCGGGGTTGGAGGTGACCGACAACAGCTGTGCGGACGAGCAAAAGTAAATAAAAACGACGGACACAAAAGGAGTGCAGGAGGCGAGGGGCAGAGAGGGGCGGGGAGGGGCGGGGTGAGGGCTAACGCAAAGTGCACTACACTGCTAGAAATCTTTTTTTTACTTTCCTCACCTACGCACTACACTACACGACGGGCCCCGCGATGCACGACGCCACCACCACCCCCTCCCCCTTTTGTCAGCGTTTGGCGAGCAAACGCATTAAAACAATATTTTACTTCGGGGCCGGGTCGGGCCGGGCGGTGCGACCTGGCGCGCCGACCCGTGAAATTCTATTGTCCCGTGCTGCCGAAGGAGAAGAAGGTCGGCAAGGAAGCGAGGAGAGAAAGAAAGAAAGAATGAAAGAAAAGACAGAAAAAATAAATAAATACACGAGTCCACGCGAGAGGAACATTATCGACAGCGGGAAAAAAGGGCAGGACGATGACGGCTGGCCTGCAGACCATGCCATGCCTGCCGCACCGTACAGTTTTACATATACTGTATATAGATAAATATTTTACCCCCAGGTCCAGGTATGCAGTCGGAGCCTGCTATATCGATCCCGAGCTCCACGGGGGACCGTCCTCCCCACTCACTCACCCTGCCCTGTCCATGCATGATTAGGTCGCCACCTTCCCCGAGACAACTGAAAAAACACCCCGAGTCCCGCGCTCTGTACGTGCGGTTTCTGCATCATTCCATCTCCAAAAAGTCAGGCGGAAGACGCTTATTCGTGAAAAAGATATAAAAAAGTGTACACGGAACAAAAAGAGTTGCTGCCTTGTCACACTTTCTGTTACTTTGAGTCGCGCTCATGCAGTTGGGTGGAATGTGACATACTTTTATCTGTGCACACCGATCGTAGCAGCATACCTGCATGTACACTTGATACGGAACGTACCACGATTCCTCTCCCTCTCTCCCTCCCCCCTCTCTCTCCGCTCGAACCTGCCCTGTTTTTGTAGGCCCTGGGCATGCACGTACTTGCCCCTTCAGGGACTCTCCAAGTCTCCAGTGGTGCTCGTCACCGCAGCATACAAGACTCTTGTTTTCCTCCCATTTCTTCCTAACTTCCCTTCCACTTCTCTCTCTCTCTTTCCCTCCCTCTCTATCTCTCTCCCTCTTCCCCTCGCCCCTTTTTCTTAGCCCTCTCACTCTTTTTCTTCTTCTTCTTCCTTCGCCTCCTCCCCTCATCTCTCTATTCCAAGTGCCCGCCCGTTCCCGGGCTAATGAAAGGGCACCATTCGCTCCAGACACCGTTAAAAACTATACTTTTCTGCCGAAGGACATCGGTTCCAATTTGGTTGTCGGGAGGCAGCAGCAGCAGCAGGCTTTGCCCGTGGCACTTACCGTGCCTCACGCATTTCAGAGTGGGAGAAGAAAAAGAGAGAGAGAGAGAGAGAGAGAGAGAGAGAGAGAGAGAGAGAGAGAGAGAGAGAGAGAGAGAGAGAGAGAGAGAGAGAGAGAGAGAGAGAGAGAGAGAGGGGGGGGGGCGGAGAGAGGATTGTGGGGTGAGCAAAAGAGCAGAAAACAAAGGGACCTCATTGACAGCACTGGCATTTGACTTGTCAGTCCGTCCGTCGATCAAAGCGGTCATTGTAGAAGTGCCTGCCAGGCCAGGCCTGCTTAGCTCTCGTGGATAGAGCGCCGTTAATTTAAAAGTAATAACAGAGGATTGAGTCCAGCAGGCTCAGGCACCAGGCGCGGCATAATGCGAGAAACTTGGGAGAATCTATAAACCAGCCCTTCTACGAAACGCGGCGAAAGGTGTAAAGCTTACGCAAGAAACCTATCCATCTTACCCGCACCCCCAACCACCCCATTTCAAGGAAGACAGTTCAACGAGGGGGCAACCACTTCCCATCCTAGTGCACACGGGATTGTCCAAGATTTCTCTCAGATTTTGACTGATTTCTCCGAGATTTCGTGAGATTTCACAAGATTTATCTCAGATTTCATGAAATTTCACAAGATTTATCTCAGACTTCATGAGATTTTGTGAGATTTCTCAGTTAGATTTCCAAGGATTTCATCGAGATTTCCGAGGATTTCGTCGAGATTTCCGAGGATTTCATCAAGACTTCCGAGGATTTCATCGAGATTTCTGAGGATTTCATCGAGATTTTTAAGGAATTCCTCGAGATTTCTGCAGGTTTGTACACAGGATTTCGCAAGTGAGTGCCCCCTCGCAGTTCAACTATCTTACACGCACATCCCAAAAAACTAGTCCTGTAACAAAATCCTCCTCCCTTTTCCTTACAGGTAAAAAAAAAGGAAGGAAAAAAAGAAACCTATCACCTGCAACTACTAAAAACCTGGCCCCGCTGGCAGTGTTCTGCCCGGGCCGGCGGCGTGGCGTGCGCTGCGCAGGGCACCTCATCCCGCCCGACCCGACCCACTCATTTAGCGCCGTAATGACGCCCCCTGATGGAAACAAAGGCGAATCTGAATAACAAATCCGAACCAGACAAAAAAACGCGAATTGGATGGACAATGGCCTTTTTCGGGACGCGGGCCCATGGCAGGCCAGAGGCGTTAGGGCTGTGACAAGGCTTCACAGGGGGCGCGGCGCCGGCGGCGGGGCGGGAGGGGGAGGTCGAGAGGTGAGAGGTTGAAGGTGTGAGGAGGGAGGGGGGTAGGTGGCACAAACGGGGAGGTGGAGAGGCTCGGGGTGGAGAGAGAGAGAGAGAGAGAGAGAGAGAGAGAGAGAGAGAGAGAGAGAGAGAGAGAGAGAGAGAGAGAGAGAGAGGGGGGGGGCAGGTTCCGGAACACGTCTCGCTGGATGGCGCTGTGGCGATTTGTCCGGTCGTCCTAGAGCAGTAGTGCCCCGCTTGCCGCAGCAGTGGAGCCAGAAAAGTAGGCAATAAGTAGGCAATAAGTAGCCCAAACACAGTGGAAAGTAAAGCGGGCTACATCTATCTGCGCCTGCCTACTATTAGGCAGCACCCTGGCACAGTTGGGTACATGTTGCCTAGTAGGCAGGGCGCAGATGCTGCCCGCTTTACTCCACCACTGGGCTACTCATTGCCTACTTTTCTGGCTACACTGCGGGCCGCCCGCAGGACGCACGCGCAGGCAGTTGGCACCCATGCGCCCACCCACACTGACCCCCCCCCCCCTCCCCTTTCCTCTCACCCTCTCGCCCCCTCGGTGCAATAAGTCCTGGTGTCCGCGCACTGACGTCGCATTTCTTTTTTCCCGCTGCTGGCTCAGCTCGGGCCGGCTGGATATTAATAAATGGCTAACGACCCGCTGCTCGCACAGGAAGCGGCGGCTCAGCTCAGCTATCGGCTGGGCTGGGCGTGGCGCCGCAGGCCGCCCGCACTGGCGCCGCGCAGCCCCCAAAACACAGAGCCCCACCGTGCCGCCATTCAAGGAAACACACACACTGGAAATCCAAGTGAAAGAATTTTGCTCACTGGTAGATGAGCGAATAAATTCACTCACTTGTAGGTGAGTAAATTACTATTCGCTCACTTGTAGGTGAGCAAATGACTATTCACCAAATGGCCATTCGCTCACTTGTACGTGAGCGAATAGTCATTGGCACATCTACAAGTGAGTGAATTTATTCGCTCATTTACAAGTGGTCGACATTCGTACACTTGGATTTCCAGTGTGCTAACGGCTTGTGAACGTTTTAATTCGGACTGACGAATTTTTCTGCACGTGCTCAGATTATGGAATTTTTACAAGCGCAAATATGAACAAAATTGTTCATAATTAAGAATAATTATGAACAGTTAGTTCATAAGTGCGTATTAAAAAAATGCATAAGCTGAGCATGTGCAAAAATAAATCATATTTACGATTAAAAATTATTCATAAAAATTTAGTGTGCACTGTTGTAACCTTGCCAAGCAAGTTCGCGAGGAATCTGGCTGCTTGCAACTACAAATAAAGTTTTTACTATAACAAACAACATTTTGAACAAAATCCAAATGCTTTGCAGCTTACGGCCTTCTTTGCAAGATTTAAAAGTGAAACCATCGGCGATGATGTGAAACTAAACGTGAGGGTGACTTCAACTTCAACTTGCTAAAGCTTAAATTCATCTAGCCTCGACATTTATTTTTATGGGCCAAGAAGATACATCTCGTTTCGGATTAACATATTCATCAAGACGACAGCGGACACTCTTACAGCAGGCAGGGGACCGGTACGGTGCGCACCGCGGCTCTCAGGGCTCACGTTTCCCCCATGCATCCCATACAGTCCCCGCCCCGCGGTGCTGCTTCTCGCCTGGGCGGTGCGGGCCGGGCAACAACCCCATGGGCGAGTGGACCGCCATACCCCATACATCTGCCACACGCCCACTGGGCCTGCTGGGCCACACTGGAAATCCAAGTGTACGAATGTCACTCACTTGTAGGTGAGCAAATAAATTCACTCACTTGTAGGTGAGCAAATAACCATTCACTCACTTGTAGGTGAGCGAATGACCATTCACTCACTTGTACCTACAAGAGACCGAATAGTTATTTGCTCACCTACAAGTGAGTGAATGGTTATTCGCTCACCTACAAGTGGGTGAATGGTTGTTCGCTCACCAAGAAGTGAGTGACTGGTTACTTGCCCACATACAAGTGAGTGAATTTATTTGCTCACCTACAAGTGAGCGTCATTCGTACACTTGGATTTCCAGTGCAGCGGGGGCCGCACAAGTTGCGCAAAAGGGCTATCGTAAGGATGCGCGGGGCGCGGGTTACGACCCCATGGGCGCCGGCCGCGCGGAGAGAGGCGGGCGGGCTGTTGGGCTGGCGGGCCGTGAGCCGAGCGCAGCGCGGCCAACATTCCATAAAAGCCTGATTTAGCCAGCCGTTTTGGAAGCGGCCCAACGTGCAGGTATGGCGAGGCATTCATATGCATATCCACTCGCTCTGCCGGTGAGAGCCCTGCCCCGCCCCGCCCCGCCCCGCCCCGCCCCGTGTAAGAGCAAGACGACACGTGTGTGTGGCCCCCGCCCAGCACGGCCGCGCCGGCCTGCAGGCGCAGGCAGGACGGGAAATTTCTCCCCACGAGAGCCGAGCCGAGCCGAGTCAAGTCAAGTCGAGCCAAGTCGAGTCAGGCCGAGCCGAGCCGAGCCGAGCGCACCAGGACCAGAGAATTTATCACCATTTTCGCTCCGCTCTGGGGAGAGGACGAGCGTGTGGCGGCGGGCCCAACTTGCTTGCGGGGCGCGGCGGGGGCGTGGCGGGCGGGGCGGGGCGTGGCGGGGTGCGGCGGGGCGGGGTGCGGCGGGGGGCGCAGCCATGACCCCTGCGATGCACTCGCCCAGCTGGCCGCCCGCCCGTCCGCCTGCCGTGCCGTCCGTCCGCCCGCCCGCCGCGCCCGCCCGGAGGGCAGCAGGCTGGGGCTGGCGGCTGGGCTGGCCTCCTCCATTTAGGCCCACTTGGGGCTCGACGGGATTCTTGGGAACAACGACGGCTGTGACGCAGAACAAAGGCTCAGCTCAGCCGCGCTGTTCACAGCTCCGTCCGGCTAACTTGCGCCGGGGCGGTGCGGGGGGCGGCGGCCCAGCCTGCTCCGGACCGACGCTCCACGCCGCTCCGCTCCTCAGCAAACACGCACACGTCGGGCTGAGGAGCAGGAGGGCCTCGGGGCGCTCAGGAGAGGGCAGGGACCGGCCTGCTGGCTGGAGGAGAGGCACACGGCACCCAGAAAAGCATGTACTTGGATCACGCAAAATGTACTTGAATCGAGTGCAAAGTACTTGATGATTTCAAGTACCATGTTCTTGATTATTTGTGCTCAAATCAAACCCAATTTGTACTCAAATCGTTCCTCTTCGCGCTTGAATGGAACACATGTTCTTGGTTCAAGGCCAAATTGGGCTTGGATTGAGCGCCAAATTGTACTTGATATATCCAAGTACACGCTTTTCTGGGTGGGGGAAAACGACGTCGTGGTTTCCAAGCAGTTTTGGAAGAACCAAAAGTTTTTTCCGTGTGCATGTCGGACTTGCCGCCGTGGAGATGCGGCCAACGTTGCCTGGAAAGTAGGCAATAAGTATAGCCCAAACACGGTGGAGTAAAGCGGGCTGCATCTGCGCCCGCCTGCAAGGCAGCGTGCACGCTGCTTACGTGTTGCCTAGTAGGCAGCAGGCGCGGTTTTACGTTTTACGTCAGGTCTGAAAACCGCCTGAAAGGTAGGCAAAATGAATTGCAAAACCCCTGTATGTAGGCAACCCACAGCACATCGCCCCTCCCGTCAGTCATACTTAAAACCGCGCCTGGTAGGCAGGCGGGGATGCAGCCCGCTTTACTCGACTGTGTTCGGGCTACTCATTGCCTACTTGTCTGGCAACACTGGCTACACAGGCAGCCACAGCGCACGCTGCTTCACATTCGGGACGCGGGGATTCAGAATGCACGATCAAGTTTGAGAATGAAGAATAACATCATCATCATGCACGCTGCTGCATACTTATGCGGCACAAGAAACAGAATGACAAGCATGTTTACGGCATATACATATTCTCGTCCGGAGTGCGATGCATATATGTTTGGCAGGCTAACCCTTGTTGGCTAGAAGACTGAGGGAGGAGGTATGACGGAGTGATGCCACTGCCACACCCTCGCAACGAGAACGGTAGCCACGTAGCCCGAAACTGCACGCAGAAATCCGTTTAGTCCAGGGAACTAAATTTAAAACCGACCAAATTTTAGCTATGTGAAGTAAATTTTTTTCGCACTGATAAAATAATTTAATCAGTTTAACTAAGTTTTGGCTGATTCGACCATATTTAGTCAAAAATGTGGGTACTAAAATTTAGTCGGTTTCAAGAACTAGATTTTGTTTCCTACGGCCCTCGATTGAGGAGGTATGACGGAGTATCAACTAAATGGTTGCCACGTAGCCCGAAACTGGAAACCCACGTCACACATTTGCAGGTGTGATCATTTCCATTCATACACTTGTTCTTTTACGTGAGTGAAATTCTTCGAAATACACTACACTTTTCCCGATTCAAGTGAGGGAACGAAAAATTCACACACCTACAAGTGTGCAACGTTCACGCACTCACTCGGTGAGTTCCAGTGCGGAAGGGAATGTCCACGGCATCCACTCGCGCTTTTACACTGACTCACGGACACACACACACACACACACACACACACACACACACAAAGGTGGTCGGGTGGGAGGGGGAGGGGAGGGGGCACGGCTGCAGACAGTTTGCAGACAGGCGGCAGACACACGGACGCGCCAGGCTGGCCGGAGCGGAGCAGCGGGGCAGCGGTCTGGCCTGGGGGCGGAGGGGGGGAGTGGGGGGCAAGTGGGGTAGAAGATTGAGCGGGGAGAGAGGAGAGAGGAGGGGGAGGAGGAGGAGGAGGAGGAGGAGGAGGAGGAGGAGGAGGAGGAGGAGGAGGAGGAGGAGGAGGAGGAGGGGGAAGGGGGGGGGGGGGCAGATCACGGGCAGCACCGGCGGGCGGACGAGAGGAGCGTGCCCCGCGCACTCCGCCCCGCTGCTGCAGTGCTCGCTCGGCTCGGCGAGGTAAGGAAGGCTGTGATGAGGTGATGCCCACACCTGCACGGGCGGCGGTGGCGATGTGTGCGCGCGCGCGCCTCTGTCTGTCTGTCTGTCTGTCTGTCTGTCTGTCTGTCTGCGGAGCCGCCCGACGTATGCTCGCAGCGAACGAGCTAGACCCCCAGGCCGGCCCGGCCCTAGCCCTGGCTGCAGCAGCCTGCCATTATGAAAAATAGTCGTAATTTCACGGGAAAATTTTTCCACAAAATGCAGTTGTAAAATTACAATTGCAAATCGTAAAACTACGAGCAGTACATATCGTCTCGAAATTCATTCACGAGCAAATACAGTCCGTCGTAAATTTACAACATAATTCGTAAATAGTCATTTATAAAATTTATCGTAAGTCTACAAAGATGTTTTCCACAGTGGCTGCTGCGGGGTGATTCCGAACAGCGTTTAGTAGTGTCCTCTCTCTCTCTCGCTTCTTATGGCCGTGCACCAGGAGTGCGACAAGGACAGAGAGACGAAACCACTGTGCGGAATCACCTTACTGGCCTGCCGCCGTGCAGGTGACAGCCGTGCGTCGCGTCGATGTCCCAACACAGCTGTCACCGTGCGGAGCTACGCTCCAGCCTCGCTTCCTCCTTCCTCCCCTGAGTCAGAGCATCGTCCTTCCTCCTCCCACCGTCGTCGCGCGACCGCCGCCGTCGAGATAGGCAACCCGACGTCACGAGCGGCGTCATGTTGCCTAGCATCCAGGCGTACGGGCAACAGAGACCCAGCTCACACTGGAAACACAAGTGTGCGAATGTCGTAGGTGTGCGAGGATGTGTTCGTACACTTGGCCACTCAAACGTGTGAATTTTCATGAGAAATGCGCACGTTTGAGTGGCCAAGTGTACGAATGAACCCTCGCACACCTAGAAGTGTGCGACATTCGCACACTTGGGTTTCTAGTGGCAGTCGCGGGTTCCGCGTTTTCAGCGCGGTTTTCAGCTTCATTCTGCCGTCTGACGACAAAAGGGCAATACAGCACGAACCACAACACGAATAACAACGCGCTAAATATACGCCACACAGGTCACGAAAGTAATGTCCAGGACAACAAACAAAAACACAACACCAAACCACGCGCAGCAGCAGGAAAAGGGTATTCCTCGTACGCCATAATACCACGCTGACGGATTTATGTATTCCCTTTGAATGGGGCGGCCAGAGTACAGTACATGCGTCCACCACACGTGCTTCATTGTGAAACACCGTGCCGAGGCCAATCACACACACACACACACACACACACACACACACACACACACACACACACACACACACACACACACACACACACAGTCACACACACACACACACATTCTCGCTATGATCATACGGATCAAATCCCCCGGTCGTGCTGTGTCGTACACCGGGCCGCCGCTGATAGCAATCTTGAAAATCAGATGTTTCGGCATCATCGACATGTTCCGCTGTGGAACCGGTCGGACCACGACTACGGGGCGGGGCGGGGCGGGGCGGGGCGGGGCGGGGCGGGCCCGGCCAGGGCAGCCAGCCGGACTGCATTTGGCGGCGGCGGGCTCGTGGCCAGTGCTGCCGGAAAAGTAGGCAATAAGCAGCCCACCCAATCAGAGTGGTGGATGTCAGGTGGGCTGCATCTACGCCTATGCCTACCAGGCGACAACCAAAAGCACAGACGCGTGGCAACGTTGCCTACAGTGGGCAGTGGCAGACGCAGCCCGCTTTACTCCACACTGTAATCAAAAGTGTTCAACTGACACACACTTACAAGTGTTGAACATAGTGTTGCACACTTTGAGATGCTTAGCAAAAAGTGTGGCGTATAAGGGGAGAGGGGGGGGGGAAGTCTTGCGCGCCCTGCGCGAGCGTCAGGGGCATAACTCACGCCTGGCGACGGAATGGGAGAGATCGCAGGCGCGCATCCCACCCGCGGGCGGAGGGAGCGGGCCATGAAGCTCGTCCAGGTGCTGGCCGGAGCAGAGCAGGTCGGTCGGCGGGTGATGGTGAGGGCAAAACCCAAGTGCGTGAATGTCACACGCCTGCAGATGTGTGATTGCCCTCCTCGCACACTTGACCAAGTAACAGTGCTCGAAATTTTCGAAGAAATTTTCCTGGGATTCGTCACACACACAAGTAGAGACAAGAGTGTACGACTGGATATTCAAACACCCACAAGTGAGTGACATTTACACACTTGGGTGAGGCGGGGCGCGCTTCCCTCGGGGTCAGAAGGGACGGCCGACATTCCGAGCAGCAGCGGCAGCAGGAGCAGCACGGGGAGCGGAGCGCTGAGAGGCCCAAGGGCCCAGCAGGCAGGCAGCCTCGCGCACCCGATTACGGCGTGTTCCTTGAATTTCAATCATGCAGATGCTGCTGCTGCAGCTGGTCCAGCAGGAGATGCGAGCCGTCCTCCTGCAGCCTCCATCCCGTGCTGCTCCATGAGTGCGTACTGCTCGGGGGGAGAGGGGGGGACAACGCTGAATTTTCAAGAACAAATGTCGTGCATTTTTCTGAATTTTCTAAAAATTTTGTTCATTTTCTGAATTTAAATAATGTTTTTTTTTTTTTTTTTTGGGGGGGGGGGAGAGTTTTTGCTTGGATTTTTTCAGAATTTATCTGATTTTTTCCCGAATCAAATGGTGTACAAAAATTTCGGAGTTATTTCCCCCTGGTGCCGCTGAATGCAAAGCACACTTTCTTCTGAAAACCGGACGGGCGTAGCTGCTTGCCGCGACCTGCTGCTGCTGGTGGACTAGACGTGGTTTTTCATATCGGCCGCGGCCACATGCTCCGGGTTTGGAAAAACCACTTCCGGTCACCACTACCACTACAGGTCTGCGGCCACCGCCACCACCCCAACAGACAGCACTACACTTATCTGGCCCGGGCTGGTGGCGGAGACCTTACCAAACCTCCATTATACTTCTATTACAGTAATTTCTCCCCGTGTTCCAGCAGGAGGGGCAGCAGGAGGGGCAGCAGGAGGGGCAGCAGGAGGGACAGTAGGAGCAGTAGGAGCAGTAGGAGGCAGTAGGAGGGGCAGTAGGAGCAGTAGGAGCAGTAGGATAGGAGGCAGCAGGAGGGGCAGTAGGAGCAGGAGGGGCAGCAGGAGGGGCAGCAGGAGCAGCAGGCACCGCCAGCAGGCGGGCGGGCATCTGACGCCGAAGGTAAACAGACCACGCGACACATTCGACGTGCGCAAAAGTAAACATCCACTGCCCGCCCCGCCCCGCCTCTCTACCCCCACCCCTAACCCGTCCTGATCGCTCCCGGGGCACGCGGCGGCCGGCCAGGCGTGGATCTGCAGCGAGCCTGCCGCCCCGCCCCGCCCCGCCCCGCCCCGCCCCGCCCCGCCCCGGCCTCGAGGGACAAAAGCGCTGCCGGGTGGGGCGGCAGGCACCGTACGGGGCGGAGGCTGCGCGCGCGGACAACAGACGACCAAATTATAATCCCGAAGAGAGCAGGCGGACTCCGTTCCGTACGTCGTTCCTCCATAACTTGGAATACTTTTACACTCATTGAATCGCCGTCTGTCCATCTCTCTCTCTCTCTCTCTCTCTCTCTCTCTCTCTCTCTCTCTCTCTCTCTCTCTCTCTCTCTCTCTCTCTCTCTCTCTCTCTCTCGCCCCCTCGTGAGTACTCCACGCTGCCGCGCCGCCGGGGTCAAGAGGCAAAAAGCATGGAGCAGCGTGAGAGAGAGCCGCGTGGCCGCCGTTGCGACACGGAATCCAGCCGAGGGGGTCCGAGAGGCAGCGGGGAGAACACAAGAAGCAGTCAGCCGCTAATGTATCGGTATTTGAACCCGCGGACCGCCGAAGTTCACTCTCACAAGACTGACGCAACAGGGGGGCGAGGTGGAGGCGGAGGAAGTAAGGAGCGCAGAGGAATGTCTTCGCTCTCTCACTCGCTCTTTAACTCGCTCTCTCACTCACTTGCTCGCTCTCGCTCTCTCTCGCACTCGCTCGCACTCGCTCGCACTCGCTCCCACTCTCACCCTCCCTCTCTCACTCACTCACTCACTCGCTCACTCACTCGCTCACTCCCTCTCTCTCACCCTCTCTCCCTCCCTCCCTCCCTCCCTCCTCCTCCCTCTCTCCTCTCCCTCCCTCCTCCCTCCTCTCCCTCCCTCCCTCACTCCCTCTTTCTCGCCCTCTCTCTCACTCTCTCACACTCCCATTCATTCGTTTCGCTCGCACTTGCTCAGCCCGGGCTGGGCTACGCCACTGGCCGCGGGTCGGCGGGTCGGCCGCGAGGCTAGGCCGCCGCTGCCTGGCTGCATCTTCCTCCTTACCTCGCCGCCTCCATCCCCGGCGCGGCGCGGCGGTAGCGACATGGCGAGCACCGCCGCACCGCGCCGGCCAGACAGACCATAAGGGCGAGGAAGAGTTATAAAACGGGTTACGAAAAAGGAAACGCAGCATTAACATAGTCCTCCATATGCGGAGGCAGGCGTGTCGCGGCCCGGCCCGGCCCGGCCCGGCGGAGCGCAGAACCCAGTCCAGCCCGGCCCAGCCCGGCCAGGACCCCGGCCAGGACCCCGGCCGGCAGGGACCCCGGCCCCGGCCTTGTTGCACCCAAAACTCGTCCCCCCGTCCGGATGCTGCAGTCGCCGCGGGGTCCATATGGAGAAAGCAGCGCGCCGAGTGAACCGCGAGAGGACATCGGCCAGCAGGAGCAGCAGGAGGGACAGCAGCAGGAGCCGCGGCAGGAGGAGCAGCAGGGAGGAGGAACAGGAGCTGCAGGAGCAGCGGGAGGAGGAACAACAGGAGCAGGAGCAGGGGCAGCAGGAGGAACAGCAGCAGGAGCCGCGGCAGGAGGAGCAGCAGGGAGGAGGAACAGGAGCTGGAGGAAGAGCAGCAGCAGGAGCTGGAGGAGCAACGGGAGGAGGAACAACAGGAGCAGGAGCAGGGGCAGCAGGAGGAACAGCCAGCAGGAGGAACAGCAGGACGAGGAACAGGAGCTGGAGGAAGAACAGCAGCAGGAGGGACAGCAGGAGGAGTAACAGGAGCTGCAGGGAGAACATCAGCAGCAGGAGCAGCAGGCCTTCGTGAATCCTCCCTCCCGCCTGCTGCAGCAGGAGGATGTGACACGGCAGGCACAGGTCCAAAACAGGTTCATGGGCTAATAGACCCGCCCTGCCCTCCTAGGCCTGCTGGCCTGCCCCTGGCCTGCCCCGGCCCCACCGGCCCATGGCCACTCGCCGACCTGCCCTGCCGGAGTGCCGGGCCCGGGCCCGTCCTGCACCGTACCCGACCCGACCCGACCCGGGCTTATGGCTGCAAGCTCATGACGGGTTCGTAAACTGCCGCGATGCGCGCGCACACGGGAAACGGAAAGGAGAAGGGGGGGGGGGGGAGGAGTGTAGCTACTTGCAGGGCCGGGTTCATTAGGCCCCACGTCGTGCGCAAACTAGCGAGGAAGACGAGTCACCGTAAATCTCCGTAATTAGCATCGATATACCACAACACGCTGCAGCGCCCCGGCCCGTCACTTCAAAGTGGCGAGGCAGGCCACACGGGCAAAAACTTGCTCTGGAAACCCAAGAGTGTGAATGTCGCACACTTGTATGTGTGCGAGGATTCGTTCGTACACTTAGCGACTCAAACGTGCGAATTTTCCGAGGAAATTCACGCGTTTCAAGGCCCAAGTGTACGGATGAAACCTCGCGCAGCTACAAGTGTGCGACATTCACACACCTGTATTTACAGTGTGCCCAACAGATGCGAGAAAGAAAAATGCACGCCGGGATCGTTTCGAGTATTTCAGGATTTTTCTTGACATACATCGTGAAAAGTGCAGGCGACACATGATTGAAATCCGGTCCTACAATAGACTCCTTCATTACAATGAGTCTGAGACATTTAGATTCCGGCGCGGCCGCGGCGCTTTCAGGGGGCGGCGCGACGCGCGACTCTCTCCCTCTCTCTCTCTCTCTCTCTCTCTCTCTCAATCTTCTCTCTCAATCTCTCTCTCTCAATCTCTCTCAATCTCTCTCAATCTCTCTCAATCTCTCAATCTCTCTCAATCTCTCAATCTCTCTCAATCTCTCTCAATCTCTCTCTCTCTCTCAATCTCTCTCAATCTCTCTCAATCTCTCTCACTCATTCTCAATCTCTCTCAATCTCTCTCAATCTCTCTCACTCTCTCTCAATCTCTCAATCTCTCTCAATCTCTCTCAATCTCTCTCAATCTCTCTCAATCTCTCTCAATCTCTCTCAATCTCTCTCAATCTCTCTCAATCTCTCTGCCTCTCTCTCCCTCTCTCTCCCTCTCTCTCCCTCTCTCTCCCTCTCTCTCTCTCCTTCTCTCTCCTTCCTCTCCTTCTCCCCCTCTCCCTCTCTCGCTCCCTCTCTCGATCCCTCTCTCTCTCCCTCTCTCTCTCTCCCTCTCCCTCTCTCCCTCTCCCTCTCCCCCTCTCTCTCTCTCTCTCTCTCTCACTGTTTCCGAGACCAACCCAGCCCAGCACTGGCCCCAGCGCCAGTGGGGTCGCTTTGATATTTGGGTCCCGCCGAGCCCCCCCCCCCGTCCCAGGGTGTGGCGACTCGACGACGTCATACGCGGACTCATTTGGGGTTAATGAAGCAGAAGGAATCAGTAAACCAGTATGCTAAGTAGTGACAGAAGTTATGCGCGGCGCGGTGCTGCTGCCGTGTCTGAGGGTCCGGACGGGACGGGGCGAGGCGGACTGGAACCTGGCGGTGGCCGTCCTCGTCCTCGTCCAGCCCGGGCTGACAGGCGAGGACAGAGCGGAAGCAGCCCGGCAGACCAGACCGGTAGAGCCAGAAACATAAGTAGGCGAAACGGGAACGGGCGGGGATATCACACACAGAGCCGTCGCGGAGGAGCGGGCCAGGCAATATAGGCAATGCAGCTGGGCACCCACTCGCCGCGAGTAGGCAGCGAGCAGTATACTCTCATTCTCGCCTGGCTACCCACCCAGAAGGCAATGAGTAGCCTAAACATAGTGGAGTAAATCGGGCTACATCTGGGCCCGTCTACTAGGCAGCACCCTGACACAGTCAGTAGGGTACATGTTGCCTTCTAGTAGGCAGGCTTCACTCCACTGAGTTTGGGCTACCTATTGCCTACTTTCCTAGCTACACTGGCAAGCAGGCAGGCAGGCAGGCTGGCCAGGCAGGCAGGCTGGCCAGGCAAGCAAGCTGGCCAGGCAAGCAAGCTGGCCAGGCAAGCAAGCTGGCCAGGCAAGTAAGCTGGCCAGGCAAGCAAGCAGGCGCGCAGGCATCGCACTACGCTTGAGGCGCGCGGGTACTGTACCATGCTGTACACTACAGAGCCGTAGCTCGCCGCAGCACGGGGCGCTCAGCTCAGCAGCAGGATGAGCCGAGCCGAGCGGTCGGCCCCGGCCCGGCCGCACCCCGCCCCGGCCCGGCCGCACCCCACCCCGCCCACGCCCCCGCCCCGGCGGGCAGCACAGGTCTTGACTCCAACTTACCCCATTACCGTGCCCCGCCGTGCAGGAGAGCCATTCCAGCCACATGCGCTGGCTGGCGGAGGAGGTGGAGGGGGGGTAAGCAAGAGCGGGCGGGAGGAGAGCCCCAGCCCAGCAGAGCCGAGGCCTCACCGAATGACGGATATCAAACCGATACGGGGCTTGGGCGGGGCGGGGCGGGGCGGGGCGGGGCGGGGCGGGGCGCGTGACTCATACAGCGCTGCTCTAGCGCTTGCATTCCAAATGCTCGGGTGTTTATTTTCCTCCTCCTCCATTTCCGGGAGGCAAATATCCTCCGACCGGCCGCCCTGCCCGTTGCCTCGCCTCGGTGGTCGAGATGGATGCTTCGATATGCCTGCGAGCGAGCAGCATGCAGAGAGGATGACATCTCGTCCGGCGGCGGGGGAGGGGGGAGAGGGAGGGAGGGAGAGGGGGCGAGAGAGAAAGAGAGAAAGAGAGAAAGAGAGAGAGAGAGAGAGAGAGAGAGAGAAAGAGAGAGAGAGAGAAAGAGAGAGAGAGAGAGAGAGAGAGAGAGAGAGAGAGAGAGAGAGAGAGAGAGAGAGAGAGACGGGGGGAGAGAGGGGAGGGTGAGGATGGAGAGGAGACTGTGGGAGGGAGCGGTTCACATCGTATGCAAGAGGGGGTCTCTGTTCCTGGAGAGCGCTCTGCGCCGCGCTGCACAAGGACACGGCACGCACAGTGACCTCACTGTCTTGTAGTGAGGCCCCACGCTCTGTTCGAGCGGAGGGCCACGCCCCCAGGACTGTGGTGGAGGTGCTTGAAACACTTCCACCAGGTCCCCGTCGTGGACGCTCGCTCGGGGCGGGGAGCAGCGCGCCGACCTCGAGTACATCCATGACATCCAGGGCGGTTACCCCCACCGCGCCCAGCAGGCCGAGGCCCAGGCACTCTGCCAGCCGCGAGTTCACGGTCGACCAGGTTTACGGGGGAGATATGGAAGTGACGGGGGTCGAGGCGGGCGAGTATAGGCCGCCGTCAGGCGCGGCTCGACCGAGAAATGAGCGCTGGCTCGACTTGAACCCGTGGCACAGCTCTGCGGAGGTGTTCCTGGAGGTGCCGCCGGGCCGCTGCGCGGCCTGTCAGCGCACGGCCTCTCCAGCCCCGCCCCGCCCCGCCCCGCCCCGCCCCGCCCCGCCCCGCACCACCGAGCCCGGGCCCTGCAAGGTAATTCATGCCCGTCCCTCGGATACTCAAGCCTGATGGATGGCGGGGAGTACGCCCCGCCCCGCCCCGCCCCGCCCCGCCCCGCTTCACCACGCCACGCCCGCACCGGAGGGATAAAAGTGATCTGGAATAAAAATGGGATAGGCTTGGCCGTTGCTGCAGACTTTGACACTCCGGGAGGGGTGGGGGCGGTGGCGGGGCGGGAGTGGGCCGGAGGTGGGGTGGGGTGGGGTGGGGCGGGGCGGGGGCGGCGCCCCGTGTCCTCCACCTTCATCCTCTGCCAGCTCAGCGGGCAGCGCAGGCAGGAACACCAAGAGAACCACACGCCCGGTCAGGCCCCAGGCCCGAGCCAGCCCGACGAGTTTTCGTTAATATCCTCTTCCTTCCCACCCTGCCCGCGGCCCCGCCCCGCCCCGTCCTCCCACCGCACCACGCCCCGCCCCGCCCCGCGCCTCTCGCTTTATGCCCGGCCGAAGTAGTAAAGATGCACATCGCATCGTTAAAACCGAATCGTCAAGCCGATGGTAAAACGGACGGGATGGGACGGACAGGGAGAGGAGAAGAGGAGATGGGGGAGAGAGAGAGAGAGAGAGAGGGCGGGGGGCGGGGAATAGGGGGAATGAGTGCCGCCCCCACTACCCGCCTCCGCCTCCTGCCTCCGGGGCAGTAGGCAAACCGCAGCACCCCCGTCGCCTCCTCCCGTCCCGTACCCCGTACCTTAACCATCCGTTCCCGGTCGTAGGAGTACGCCCGGCAGCACACTCGTTGGACACCATCCGATTCACATTCGAGAAGCACTGTACCCCGTACCCTGGACATCCGTTCCCGGTCGTATGAGTACACCCAGCACACTCGTTGTACAGTACAACCCGATTCACATTCCAGAAGCATTCGGTACACTGTAAAAAACACCGTACCTCTTTACGGTTTGCCTACGGTGTGGACCGTAATTTTTCCGTTCAGTCTAAACCGTAAAGGTTTGGACTGTACTTCCCTATGCGGGATTGCGGTCTCAATTTTAACTTTCCAGCAAATTACTAAAGTTCCAGTACATCCCGTATGGATCCGACTGTAATCTGAAAGTACGGGCGATCCTGTGTGACAAATTAACAGGACATACGCGAACGCATTTTCCCGTCGGTTTCTTTTTTTCTAGCAGTGTGTACTCACCAACTTGCAGCACGTGATCGACGCAGCCGGACTCGAGGAGCTTTAATCCTTTATAGAACGAGAGGTTGGAGTCGGCGCTGGCGCTCACGGCGGGCACCCGCGACAGCGACGAGTACATGCAGATGTCCCGCTCGTCCCGGGGGAACGACCAGAAGATGACCCGCCGCTGCACGGGCTCGGGGATGCGCGCGTAGCGCTCCTCGATCCGCTGGAACGGGATGTTCTCGGCCACGATCTTGGCCGTGATGTCGAGCAGCGTGTCGGGGCTGCGCTCGCAGCAGCGGTAGCGGCCGCCGCCCCCGGCGCCGCCGCCCGAGCCGCCCGCGCCGCCCCCGCCGCCCCCGCCGTCCATGAAGGCGGGGTGGCCGACGCGCGAGCAGCACAAGCGCTTGGCGCCCGCCATCCCCCTCACGCACACACACACACACACTCACAAAAAATTTGGCACTGCACACGCACAAAACACTACACAGCACTACTGCACTCAGGCCCAGGCCCCACGCGAAGGCAAGGGACACGGAGCGCGACGCTGCGCTACCGCACGGCACGGCACGTCCGCACTCGCCGCTGCGCCACCGAGCACTGACGGGTCGGGACGGGACGGGGGAGGTCTGGCTGCCAGCTCGGGCTGGCCGGCCGACCGCCTGGCCGCCGCCTCGCCCCGCGCCTGCCCCACCGCTGCGCCCGCACGGCCCGCTGCGCATGCGCGCGCCCGCCCGCCGCTGTGGTGGGGGGGCGCGGGGGGTGGAGGCGCGGGGGACTCAATCACAGCTGACGAGCTTGCTGGCTGCCAGCTCGGGCCGCCCGCCGCCCGGCCCGGCCCGGCCCCGCGTTTGTTTATACTCTCCACATGTTATGGGGCGCGGGGTGGGGGAAGCGCGCGGGGCGGGGCGGGGCGGGGTGGGGCGGGGCGGGCGGGGCGGGGCGGGGGGGGGGGGGGCGCCACTCCCCCGCGCCGCTGCTGCCGCCGCCGCCGCCACTGCTGCAGCAGCGGCGCAAGGTGCCGCGCCGACAAAGCACACAGTGGTGAATGGTGGGGTGCGGGCGGGGGAGGGGGGAGGGAGGGGAGCGGGCGGTGGGAAACAGGGTAAAGTGTCGGGACCGCGGCCGGGCCGGGCGAGGCGCGGGGGGCACGGGCGGGTGGCCCGCTGAGTGTGCCTCTCTGCTGGCGCTTCAGCGCCGCCCGCCCCGCCCCGCCCCACCCCGCCCCGCCCCGCCCCGCGCTGCACCGCGGCCAGGAGAGCCGCGGCCGCGTGGCGGGCCGCGGCGCCGCGCCGCCGGACACGACCGAAACTAAACCGTCTCCTCGCCCGGCTCGGCCCACCGGCACCGACGCGCCAAAGGACGCGGGGCTTTTGCAATACCGCGTCGCGGTCTGAGGAGGTAGGCAACCCGACAGGTCACGCATTACGTCTTTTGCCAGTATTGCCCGATACGTAGGCAAAACTTGCCCGCAGTGGTACACTTCTCTGGAAATTGGTTGGCGTCTTCAAACGCCAAAATCCTGGTGTCTTCAGACGCCAATATCTTGGCGTCGTAAGACACCAATTCTTGGCGTCCAAAGATGCCAAATGCGTCCTGAGGACGCCAAATTTTGGTGTTGTCTGAGAGGCAGCCAGAATTTGGCGTCTTTGAACGCCAACATTTTGCGTTCAGAGGAGAACGCCAACAACTTTGGCGTCAAAAAACGCTACTCAGTTTCCAGTGTTGTGTGAAGCAGACGGTATCAGCGCCTGGAAAGGGAACTCTCCTCCTATGGGGAGAGTTTGCCTGGTAGGCAGGCGTGGATACTGCCCGCGTCACACAGGCGTGTATCGTTGGCCAGTTTTGCCTACTTATCTGGCAACAAACACTACGTCATAGGCCAGGCCAGTGTTGCCAGAAACACGGTGGAGTAAGGCGGGCTGCATCTGCGGCGTGAAAAAGGGGCCAGTGGCTTTTCAAGACGAACCAGGAAACTCGCCGGCGTGCGGGATACATGAACTCGCCCGCCGCGCCGCGCCACGCCCCCCTTTTGCGCCCTTTCTCTCTCTCTCTCTCTCTCTCTCTCTCTCTCTCTCTCTCTCTCTCTCTCTCTCTCTCTCTCTCTCTCTCTCTCTCTCTCTCTCCTTCGCTGCTGCTTTATGCTTCCTCATCCGACAGCTGTATGGAAACTGTGTTTCGCAACAAACGGTAATTAGTCATTAGCCCGTTTATTTCGCATGATAATTATTGCTCTTTCTCTCTCTCTCCTCTCCTCTTGACCAGCCGCGCGCGGCGTGTGGAGCGGGCGAGGTGTGGCGGGGCGGGGCGGGGTGGGGCGGTACGGGGCGGGGCGGCCGCTAGCAGCGCGATGTGCCCGTCCTCGTTCCCGAGCAGGCCCGCCCCGCCCCGCCCCGCCCCGCCCCGCCCCGCCCCGCCGCGCCCTGCGCACGCGTGCCGGCCGCAACCACTCACTCCACATTTTTTTGATGATAACGAGAGCCTTAATTTCGGTGGCATGCTTAATAAATGATTGTCTGGCTGGAGAGCGGCAGCGGCGGCGGCGAGGGAAAATGCCTTATTACTTCTTCAAGACGGACGGAATTCATAATTCTGAGCGATTAAAGGAAAAGAGTGGTGCATTATTGGGGCGAGTCGTGGTATGGTGGTGTGGCGTGCAGCAGGCGACCCTCTGCGCCATGCCCCAGCCCCAGCAGTACAGTGGCAGTAGCGCCCTGGACGACTCGCAAGTTTGGCATAAGTCCCAGCATGTCTTGCAACAAAAAATATAAACCACTGCGACGCCGCCCCGCCCCGCCCCACCCTGCCCCGCCCCGCCTCGCCCAGCCACACCACAACTTCTTCGTGGCCCGGCGGCTTATTTTGAGAAGCTCTTCGAGTTCGGCACCCCACCCAACCGCCAGAAAGCCCCAAATTTCAAGCGTTCGATTAGGTTAGGTTAGGCTACGTTACGTTTTGTTAGGTTAGGCTGGGTAAGGCTAGGTTAGGTATAAGGCTAGGTTATGTTAGCCTACCCTAACTCAACCTAACCTTTCACGAAAAAAAAACTTCGTCCTAGTTTGCAAGCAGCCCCGGAAACCCTGTGTATTTTCGCCATAAGAGCTGTAAGTTTTTCCAAAACTGCTTGGAAACCAGGACGTCCTTTTCCCCGGTGTTGAGATTGGGAGTGAAAGGGGCCGAACTGAGTGAAGCGCGGGCAGATGTAGGTGCCGAACTCGACGAGCTTCTCAAAATAAGCGGCCCGGCCCGTCGCGGCGGCGATGGCCGGCCTGCGAATGGAAATTGGCGTTTGGCCCGCAGCAAGTCAGTAGGAAGCGAGCCCTGCCGGCAGGGCTGCAGGGCTGCAGGGGCAGGGCTACAGGGTGGCGGCGGCGGCGCCTGACGGCTAGGCAAAAAGCGGGGCGGGGCTGCGCGACTCGACACGGCCCGGCGGGCGGGCGGGGCGGGGCGGGGCGGGGCGGGGCGGGGCGCGGGGCGCGCGGCCCAGGCATACAGCATCACCACAACCATGGCCGTGCCAGAACGGATGGGCTGCGGGGGAACAAAAAGCAGCAGGACCCGCAGCCGCCCGTCCCGTCCCGTCCCGGGGACAAAGGAAGGAACCACCAAATAGCAGGCAGGCCGGGCAGGCCAGTCCGGGCGGGGCGGGGCGGGGCGGGGCGGGGCGGGGCGGGGCGGGGCCGGCCCGGGGCACACAGAGCGCTCGCCTGTACTGCGCATCTCGGCCCAGCAGGGCCTCCAGCCTCCACTCGGCCCGGTCGGTCTTGCGAGAAAAGTGGGCAAGAACGAACTGAAACACAGCGGTGAGGAAAGCGGGCAGCACCCCCGCCTGCCTATCAGGCATTAGGCAACACCCACAGGTGCACGCGTGAAGCCTAGTATGCAGGCGCGTTTTCAGCAGGCGCGTATTTAGGGGAGTGGCGATCGTCTATCCTCTATAGGCCTTCACCCTGTTAGGTATAGGCAACTTGAGCTACAAAACCCCTGTATTTAGGCAACCGGGTATCGTCCTCACCCCCTTTCCTCTCGGTAGGGCCGCACCTGGGATGCAGCCCCATTTAATCCACTGTGTGTGGGCTGCTACGCATTGCCTACTTTTTCGGCAACACTGACTCGATCAGTCTCTGGCGCGGAGAGAAGTGCCCTGGCGACTGAGAATAAGTACAGTAGTCATGGCAGCGTTTTATTCTCTTCCCGGGGTCGTTGGCGGATACAAGGTGGACACTAAAAGTATTCTGATGCGCGCGCACGCGGTAAGCAGATAAAGAATGCTTTCAGAGAGGAAGACGGCGAAGAGGACGAGCTCAGAGAATGCGCTGCTGCCTGCACGCACCCGCCCACCCGCACCACCATCGCGCACAGGGCCCCTAGAGCGGTAGGCAACCCTTTTGGCTCTCCGCAGAATCCTTCACTCCGCCACACTGGAAATCCAAGTGTACGAATGTCGCTCACTTGTCGGTGGGCCAATAAATTTACTCACTTTTTGGAGAGCAAATAATCATTCACTCACTTGTAAGTGCGCGAACAACAATTCACTCACTTGTAGGTGAGCAAAGAACTATTCGGTCACTTGTAGGTACAAGTGAGTGAATGATTATTCGCTTACCTACAAGTGAGTGAATGGTGATTTGCTCACCTACAAGTGAGGGAATTTATTTGCTCACCTACAAGTAAGTGACATTCGTACACTTGGATTTCCAGTGCAGTGATGCCGGGAAAGTAGGAAAGAGTTAGCTTAAAAACACGGCGTTACACGAGTTACATACTTGCGCCTGCCTATTAGGCAACGTGCACGCACCTGTGCATAGGTCTAGTCTACCACGCAAGCGGGGATGCACCCTGCTGCATTACTCCGCTGCTGCGCATGAGCTACTCATTGCCTACTTTCCTGGCAACTCTGTCGCTCGCTATCCGGGCCGGGAGGCACGCCACTGCGGCGCTGTACAGCTTGCCCGCTAATTTTTAATTCTGGGTGTCATTGAACTCTGCAGGTTGCGTGCTCAGGCTGCGCCGCCTGCGCGCTCCGAGTCTCTGGGCTGGGCTCGAGTCAGAACCAACTTTTCACGTTTTGGTAAATTTTTGTACGAAAATAAAAGACTCCACCCACCATCTTAAACTTATCGCGATTGTCTTTAGCGCTATATATTAGCTTGCGTAACACTGTGAAAAATATGTCTGTAAGTTTACGACTTTTTTCGTAATTTGTGATTTACAAACGGTGTTGTAAATTTACGATCGAAATCGTAAATTTACGAACGCTTATTTGTGTACGTTTCAAAATTACAAGTCGTTACCAAGTGTCCCTAAAATTTTGTAATTTTACAATTTGATATCGTAACTTTACGACATTTCTCATGGAAAATTTTCCCGTAACTCTTACGAATATTTCTCACAGTGAATGTGTCGTGCAGACACAGTGTTGCGAAATAAGCAGGCGAAAATTCCTACGAATACACCTGTGTGTGGCAGGCGGGTAGCTCCGCCTGCTACCAGGCAAAAGGTAAGTCTCATGTGGTGAGAGTTTGCCTAGTAGGCAGGCGGTGATACCCGTCTGCTACACACAGGTGTCTGCGTGGGAAGTTTTGCCCACTTATTTCGCAACACTGCAGACATTCGATCGCAGCATGCGCATGTGACCGTGCAGCTCACACTAATAAAAGCTTACGGTGATTTTCACTGTAAGCTACGGTGAACCCTGCAGCACTGCAGCTTACAGTGAATTTTCACCGTAAGCTACGGTGAATGTCACTGTAAGCTGCGGTGAATCAGCGTGCAGCTTTTTAGAGTGCAGCGATATTTTTGTCCATCAATTATTCTAGCTGCTGGATCCTGCTGCAGGCCTTGGACGACGCAGGACGGCAGGGCAGGACAGTGTGAAGGGCTCTCAGCCCCACCCGCCCCGCCACGCCGCCCCGCCCCGCCCCGCCCTACCCGGGCCGGGGAGGAGGGCAATGCCCTCGCGACGCGCGACGTACACATCCGACCGGCTGATACGGGCGTGGCGGGGCGTGGCGGGGCGTGGTGGGGCGTGGCTGGGTGGGGCGGGGCGGGGCGCGGTGGGGCGTGCCGGAGCGGGGGGCATCGGTGTCGTATTGCTGCGTGTAAGGGTGTCTATCTGAGCCGGGTCGCGCAGCGACGGGAAACCTACTCGCCCCCCGCACCGCACAGAGCTCGCCTCGCTCGCAGCAGCGGCACTGGATGGCTTCTTCCATTGCCGGTCCGAGCCGGCAGTGTTGCTAGAGCAGTAGGCAATAAGTCGCCTGAACACAGAGTAAAGTCGTGAAGCAGGCTCCAAGTGCGCCGACCTACTAGGCAACACTCACCCACCTGTGCTCAAGTGCTGCCTAGCAGGCGGACGCAGATGCTGCAGCCCGCATGACTCCTCAGGGCAACTTATTGCCTACTTTTGAGGCAACACTGCCGGGCCCGGTAGAGCTGTGCGAATCGGGGTTTCGGTGTTCGAATCGAATCGAATCGAATCCCAAAAATTTCTTACGAATCGAATCGAATCGAATTGGCTCAAAAATTTCCGAATCGAATCGAATCGGCTTAAATTCGAGTCCGAATCGAATCGAGAAAAAAATCGTAATTTTTCTTTGCCTAAAAACAACAAATGGCTATAAGTTAGCGTAGAAGTACAATAACTACACGATTTTGAGGTCTTGGTCTTGGCTGGGAAAATATATATGCATTGCGTCGACCCCCCGATTCGTTGTCGAACCAGCCCGATTCGAAATTTCGAATTATTCGACATCGAATCAGGCAAATTCGAATTCGGTCGAATTCGAATCCGGCCGATTCGATTCGATTCGATTCGATATCGAACAATTCGCACAGCTCTACCGGGCGGGGTAGGCGACTGGACCTGCCGCGCTATGACGCGATGCGCCGCTGTGCTGTCTCGGCCAGGGGGACGTTTACAGTCGAGTATATGGTGGAAAACTTTTCCGAAAGGTTGCTCCAAGTTTCTTTTTCAGATGCTAGGCCAGCCAAGCACCACTGCTCCCTCTGATTGGCCACCGAACGGGGCGCTCGTCAAACCCGACGACCAATGAGGGCCACCCCCTCTGGGGCCTCGAGGGGGGCGCCTCGGGCGGCCGTAGTGCAGAGCTGGCGGCCTTCCTGGGCCGCGGCCGGGACCAGGGCTTAGCGTGTTTTACGACGACGACTCCGTCCTTTTAGGGCTTCCTGGAATAGGTGATTTCCACCTGACACTGTTAGCCGGCCCGGCCGGCAGGCGCCACGATCCGCCCTCTCCACCGAGTGCCTCGGCGTCGGCATCGGGAAACGCTCAGGAAAATGAAGTCTAAGGGCGGCAGAAATATGGGCCATATATAGAGACGGTGCGGGGGGGGTGGGCAGTTGGCCGGATCTGCGGTCGACGCCCTGCTACTTGAATGGTGAAGCGTTACACTGAAAGCCCAAGGGACTGAATGTCGCACACTTCACTGTAAAAACCTTGCGAAGAAATTGAGTTCGTAAGCGTTCGTAAGCGTTCGTAAGCTGCGAAGCATTCGGCTGCTTCGTATTACGAAGCATTTTCTTCGTAGTGTACAAACAAATTTCTTCGTAAGGCAGGGCTTGCGAAGAAAATGCTTTGTATTACGAAGCATTGCGAAGCAGCCAAATGCTTCGCAACGTTGCGAAGAATTTTCTTCGCAAGCATTTTACAGTGTTGAAGGTGTGCGAGGAATCATTCGTACCAGGTGTTTCTTTGAATGCGTAACAGTGTTGCGGGATTGCATAGTCTCCAGCGCTGCAGGGGCCATGGCGCCTTACGGGCGAATGGGGTAGGCAAACCCGCGACACTGTTACGCATTCAAAGAAACACCCGGTACACGTGCCCCCTCAAACGTGTGAGTTTCCTCGAGAACTGCAAACGTTTGAGGGGCCAAGGCAGGTCCAGTTCCATTTACTCCACTGTGTTTGGGCTACATGGGGAAAACGACGTCCTGGTTTCTAAGCAGCTTTGCAAAAACCAAGCAGCTCTTATGGAGAAAATACACAGGGTTTCCGGGGCTGCTTGAAAACCAGGACGAAGTTTTTTTCCGTGTACGTATTCCCTGCTTTTCTACAGCAACACTGATCAGTGCCCACCTAGAAACAAGCAAAGGGTTGGTGGGTTGGTGTCGGTTGCACCGCGCGTCGTCTGCTCCGGGAAGGCAGTGTTGCCGGAAAAGTATACAATAAGTAGCCTCATTACAGTGAAGTAAAGTGGGCTGGAACTGCGCCGGCATACTAGGCAACACCTTAACACATGTGCGTTTATGTTGCCTAGTAGGCACCCAGGTGATTTGAATTCTATATGATCATATATTAAAAATATATGGCTCATATATGGTTCATATATGTCAGATGTGGGTACATGTAAAGAGATGTGTACCACATGCAATCACATGTGGTGCTATATATGGTAACATGTGAGTCAATATATCGTCACATGTTTACAAACATATGGCAGTATATGGCAGTATATGACTGTATGCAAGCATATATGCGTTTATGTATGTTGTGTTATGTGGGTCCACATAACACAACATACATAAACGCATATATGCTTGCATACAGTCATATACTGCCATATACTGCCATATGTTTGTAAACATGTGACGATATATTGACTCACATGTTACCATATATAGCACCTCATGTGATTGCATGTGGTACACATCTCTTTACATGTGCCCACATCTGACATATATGAACCATATATGAGCCATATATTTTTAATATATGATCATATAGAATTCAAATCACCTGGGCAGGCGCAGATGCTGCCCGCCTCACTCCACTGTGTTTAGGCCACTCATTGCCTTTCCTTTCTGGCAACACTACTGGGAGGTGTGGAGTTGCCTGCCCCACGCCTACCAGGGGGTGGCGGTAGGGGTGGAGGGAGGGGCGGGAAGGTCGGTCGCGACCTCCGTGGGCTGGCGAATAAGTACATAAACCCCGAGCAGCTCAAACAGCAGCACCAGTAGGGAGAGAGGCTAGAGAGGAGGAGAGGATGAGAGGAAGGGGGGCGGAGAAGGGAAGGGAGTGGGAAGGAAAACGGTGGTGAAAGAAGGAAGAACATAATGGGACGCGTAGGAGGAGTGAGAGAGAGAGAGGGAGAGAGAGAAGGACAAGTCCCATTGTGCCATGCAGCCATGAAACATTGTTGCTGGATTGTCAATAGGAGACGTACAATGGGCCGGGCCGCGGCCTGCCGGGCGGGCGCCCCCTGATCCTCTAGCCCGTGCACGCAATCGTACTATTGATCTTGGCAGACACACAGCTCCGGCCCGCACCGCCCCTGCCCTGCCCTGCCCTGCCCTGCCCTGCCCTGCCCTGCCCTGCCCTGCCCTGCCCTGCCCTGCCCTGCCCTGCCCTGCCCTGCCCTGCCCCTGCCCTGCCCTGCCCTGCCCTGCCCCTGCCCTGCCCTGCCCTGCCCTGCCCTGCCCTGCCCTGCCCTGCCCCTGCCCTGCCCTGCCCTGCCCTGCCCTGCCCTGCCCTGCCCTGCCCTGCCCTGCCCTGCCCTGCCCTGCCCTGTCCTGCCCTGCCCTGCCCTGCCCTGCCCTGCCCTGCCCTGCCCTGCCCCTGCCCTGCCCTGCCCTGCCCTGCCCTGCCCTGCCCTGCCCTGCCCTGCCCTGCCCTGCCCTGCCCTGCCCCTGCCCTGCCCTGCCCTGCCCTGCCCTGCCCTGCCCTGCCCTGCCCTGCCCTGCCCTGCCCTGCCCTGCCCTGCTCTGCCCTGCTCTGCCCTGCCCTGCCCACCCCGCGGATCCCGCCAGCACAAAGCATCACATTTTCTGTAAACGAGCGTTTGCTGGTGTTCGCCCGCGCCGCGTCCGCTCGTGTTCCAAGTCCTGTCTGCCCCCGTGCTGTCCCGTCCCCGTCCCGTCCCGACCTCGTGGTCCGAGTAACTCCAATCGGCCGCCGGGACTGTGCGTGGGAGGGCGGGTACGTACGGCACGGGCTCGGACGTGCACTGGAAAAACAAACGTTGCGTGCGTCACACTTGTAAGTGCGACCACTGGACAGGTCGCATCATGTGGTGTGACCGTAGTTTTGGTCACGTTTGTGATGCGACCTCCTATGTGAAATGCCGTATACCCTGGAGCTTGCGTCGCATCACATGGTGTGACGTAAATTTAGGTCGCATCATGTGGTGTGACCAACACTGGTCACACAAATTGACGCGACGCACGTCACGTTTGTTTTACCAGTGTGGGGGCAACCACTCCCCATCCTAGTGTAAACGGGATTTCTACTAATTGCACAAGATTTCTCTCAGATTTTGCGAGAACTCTCAGAGATTTCATAAGATTTCACAAGATTTATCTCAGATTTCATGAGATTACATGGGATTTCAGAAGATTTCAATTAGATTTCATGAGATTTTATGAGATTTCTCAGTTACAGATTTCGAAGGGTTTCATCGAGATTTCTGAGGATTTCATCGAGATTTCCTAGGATTTCATCGAGATTTCTGAGGATTCCATCGAGATTTCCGCAGGTTTGTACACAGGATTTCGCGAGTGGTTGCCCCCTCGGGCTCGGAGAGTGTGCGCGGTCCGCGAGACAGTAAAGAAGACGAAGAACAAGAAGAGGAGGAGGAAGTAAATACAGGGGAGGGGATGGAGAGTAGGAAGATGAGCGGGAGGAGGAGGAGGAGGAGGGGTGGGGAGGAGGGGAGGAGGAGGGGTGGGGAGGAGGGGAGGAGGAGGGGGGGGGAGGAGGGGGTAAGAGGAGAAGGAGACTCAAATAAGGTGGGAGACGAGTCAACAGACGTCATTCAGCAGCGCAAAGCAAGTCAGTGTAGAAATACTGAACACTTTTGATGCCAAAATATTGGCGTCCTTTTTTCTAAACCAAATTTTGGCAGCTTTCTGAACACTGCCAAAAATCCCGTACCCCATTCCTCAGACACTACGGTAAAATCCGTTATGTTTGATTACGGAACAGCTCACTGTAAGCTGTGAGGTGTCACTTTACAACACTTATAGGGTGTACCAATTTCTGACACCTAGGGAGCGGATCACACCCTCAATTAGGGGGTGCAGAAGTGCAGTCTGCCACCTTCGTGGTGTGAATTGAGGCGGTGAATTGGTTTTCTGCCTCCTATTTCCAGCAGCTTCCCGGTGTGAATTCAACCTCCTTCCCAGTGCTGATTGTGCCCGCCAAGGGGTGTGAATTCAACCTCCCAGTGCTGATTGTGCCTGCCAAGGGGTGTGAATTCAACCTCTGGCCCAGTGCTGATTTTCTGCCAAGGGTGTGAATTCAACCTCCTTCCCAGTGCTGATTGTGCCGTGAAGGGCGTGTAATTCAACCTTCTTCCCAGTTTGATTTAGAAAGAGGCCAAAATCTGTGCGGACGGATTTTAAATTAACGGTCTTGCCAACATTCATTTGGCGGTACTCCCCGCGCTAAAAATATATGCCAAAAAGTGCGTTCAGTATAAGAAATATAGTTATCGCGTACTCTCACGCGGGCTCTCACCTCTCGCCTTCTCTTTCCTTAGCAGATCCTTCTCTCCCCACCTATCCCCAGCTCCCCTCTTCCCACCTATCCTCTCTGCCTCTAGGCCGTCGTCAGCCGGGTCAGTCCTACTGGCCGCGAGATACGCATGTTGCGTTGGCGGTGCCGGGGATCGAACCTCAGCCACGCCAACTCAGCGCTCACGCTTCGGTCGGAACCTACTGATACGGAGCCTTGACAGTGGGCGAGACGTTCTGCACCGCACCACATTAGAAGGCTGCCTGGTGTCCCTGCCGGGCCGTCTGCCCCCTCCCCCTGCCCCCCTCCCCCGCAAAGGAGGCTGAATTCACACCAGGAAGGAGGCACATATCACCGCCTGGTGCGAGCGCAAAATCGCACCGGGAAGGAGGCTGAATTCACACCAGGGAGGAGGTTGAAATCACACCCTTTGAGGTTACAAAAAGACACCGGAAAGGTGGCACTAAAAACGCACCTAAAAGGAGGCACTTTACGGCCATCAGATCTCATTTCACACCCAATAGGAGGCTGAATAGGTGTCAAAACTGCATTCTGCCTCCTCTGCAAGATTTCCAACACCCAAAGGTGTCAAAATGGGGGTGCGGAGGGAGGCTGAGCGCCGATTCACACCCTCACGACTTACAGTGCTGTATCTTAAAAATACGGTGTTTTCCGTGACCAATTCCGTAGTTCAGTTTCTTCAATCTTCGAACAAGTTTTAAATAAAGGCAGTACGGACATACGTACTACGGACGTCCCGTACTCACTAAAAACGGCCCAGACCTGATAAAAAATTAACGGGAAAAACCGTAGAAATTACTGTGAAAATTTCTGGCAGTGGTCACTTTTAAGGCGGAAAATTGGCATTCCGTGAAGGGCGTTAACAGTAGCCAAACATTGGCATTTCATTAGAAAGAGGCCAAAATTTGCCGTTCAAAAAAGGAATGCCAAAATTTGGCATTGAAAGTAGCCACAGCGTTTAAAGTGTATAAGCTCCGCTGGCTTTGGAAATTTTTTTCCGTGCGCGTTCCCGGCGCGCGTCCGCGCTGGCTCAGCGGATTCTCCGCGGCGCGGCGCGCAGTTTCTCGCCCAGTTGGCCAGTCTGACCGCCGTCGCCGTCCAAGGAACACGCGTCTCCGTCTCCCAAAGTTTTGCCGTGATTCTTCCTATCTTTGTGTTCAAAACTCCATGAAATTCCCTTAGCCGTTCACTGTTCAGTCCGCTCAGCCCGACTCAGCTGCGCCGGTTCTCCGCCTTCCACCCTACAACTCCCGTTTTGGCCGCGCCCCCGCCTCTTCACCGGAAAAACAAAGGTGCTAAACAACGCCTTTCCTAGGGCGCTAAAATCAAGTGCTAAGTCTAGTGCCTTTCTGGGTCAGTAAATCTTAGTGCCTATGCAAAGGCACAATTGTATCAAGCATACGCGGCTGGTCAGCTAAAGGTGCTAAGTCCTACCTTTAAAAAGCACTAACAAAATCTGGTGCCTTAAGAGAGGGACTAAACATTAGTGCCTTTACAAACGCACTAAATTTTGTTAGCGCCTTTTAAAGGTAGGACGGAGCACCTTTGTTTTTCCAGTGTTTTCTAGGGTGCCCACTATTTTTCTGAGAACACTGAGCCTCGCCTGACATGCGCCGCGCGCCGACATCATAAGCTCAGTGTTGCTGGCGGCTACTGTGTCCTGTGTCACTGTGCCTGGGGTCAGAGGGTACACACACAGGTAATGTGCTAATGGCCGGCGGATTATTGTATGTGTTCCTTTAACCTTCTGATACGTAATCGCACACTGTAAAAAAACACACACTGTTAGTTCCTTACAAAGGAAATTCTTCGTATTACAAAGGGCTCGAGTTTGTATTACTGTTGTTCTCAAACCAATATTGTTTGTAATATGAAGAAAATCTGTTGGTAATATGGTGGTTCCAGATCCTTCGTACGTTACAAACCGAATCCTTTGTAATATGAAGAACATACTTTGTAAGGAACTAACAGTGTACACTGTACAAACTACAGTTCCTATTTACGGTTTGCCTACGGCCTGGACCGTAATTATTCAGTACAGTCTAAACCGTAAGGGTGTACACTGTGAAAACCTTGCGAAGAAATTGTGTTCGTAAGCGTTCGTAAGTGTTCGTAAGCTGCGAAGCACTCGGCTGCTTCGTATTACGAAGCATTTTCTTCGTAGTGTACAAACAAATTTCTTCGCAAGGCAGGGCTTGTGAAGAAAATGCTTTGTATTACGAAGCATTGCGAAGCAGCCAAATGCTTCGCAACGTTACGAAGAATTTACTTCGTAAGGATTTTACAGTGTAAACTTGTTTGTAATACGTAGCCAGCTATTTGTAATACGAATAGAACTGTTTGTATTACGAACAAAACCGTGTTTGTTATACGTGGGTGCAAAATTCACCGTAAGTTACGAAGGGCGTGTATGTAAGATTTTTACAGTGAACATCCTGCATGGATCGTACCGTTCTATAAATTCACGGCTACGGCCTATACTGTATGACAAATAAATAGGACGTATACCGTACAGGGGCGGTTTTAAGTCCGGATGATGGGAGGGGCGATGAACTGTGGGTTGCCTACATACAGGGGTTTTGCACCTCAAATCGCCTACCTAAGCTTTCAGGCGGCATTAAGGGGCTGACCGCCCCTAAAGTCCCCCCCCCCCCCTGAAACCACCACTGGTACCGTAGCATCTTACCGTTGGTTTCTCTAACAGTGAAGTGTAGAGCACACGGTAAATCTATTTCATGGGACCTCCCAGGAAAGTAGGTACTTTTCCAGGAAACTTCCTAGCTTTTCCAGTACTTTTCCTGGAAATACCCGGGAACTTTCCTAGAAAAGTACCTACTTTCCTGGGCGTCCCAGAAAACAGATGTACCGTGCAATAGTGCACACCAGTTGACGTTTAGACCAGATGAACATGCAGAACTTAAAATTTGTTTTCTGAGGGGTCCGCAACTGTGGTTTGCTGGTGTACACAGGTTTTGAGCTTCCTGGTTTTCCGAGGTTTTCCTTCGGTTTTCTCGGTCTTCCCAAGTTCTCCTTGTTTTTCAAAGTACTATCGTTTCCTGGGCTTTTCTGTAGGCTTCTTGCAGTTTCCTGTGGTTTCCCGACACTTTCTTTGATTCCCTTGATTTTTACAGTCTTCCCCGAGGGGGTATGCACTCGCGTAATAGTCGGGTCACTCTGTCCGTAATAGCAGGCGTAATAGTATGCGTAATAGTCGCGTAATAGCCGAAATTCTCTGAAATTTACCTATTTTAGGGTTGTTTTGGGCTGTTTTCAGCTGAATCCCGATATTTTTGAAGCGTAATAGAGCGTAATAGACGTAATAGTCGGGTCACAGGTTTTGAGAGTGCATACCCCCTCGGTCTTCCCTCTGATTTCTCGGTCTTTCCATAACTTTTGGGGGTTTCCCACAATATCTGTAGCTTACAATTAAGTAGGTCTTTCTTATCTCTTAGGGGTCTTCCTGGTTGTCTTCCCGGGTCTTCCCACTCTGTTAATCTTAGAGTGTAGTAGTTTGCTACTTGAAACTGCGAAACAACAGTTCTGCAGTTTAAAGTGGTGAACTCTTTAGTTCTGCAGTTTAAACTGCAGAACTAGAAAAAGAGTTCGCCACTTTAAACTGCAGAACTAAAAAGTTTCGACACTTTAAACTGTAGAAGTAAAAGTTCGCCACTTTCAACTGCAGAACTTTTGTTTCGCATTTTCAAGTGGCAAACTACTACTCACTAAGATTAGAAGAGCAGTTTTCCGGGGGCTCGGTGTACACGCTCGGACCCAGTTGCGGACCTCTCCTTGTTTTCCCAGTGATAAGAGTGTGTGTACTGACAACATATTCCTCTATTTTCAGAGTTGCCTGCTCCATTTTCCTCAAGATGGCTAGTAAATCAAGAAGAAATCTACGAACCACAGTTCCTCACGCAAGAGAAAAACAGACTGAGTGTTCCGTGTGCCAGAAGATGTTTTCTCGGCCAGGACAGCTGCGCACCCACCTCCGCACCCACACTGGAGAGAAACCGTTTGAGTGTTCCGTGTGCCAGAAGGTGTTTTCTCAGTCAGGAAGTCTGCGCAAACACCTCCTTACCCACACTGGAGAGAAACCGTTTGAGTGTTCCGTGTGCCAGAAGGTGTTTTCTCGTCCAGCGTGTCTGCGCATCCACCTCCGCACCCACACTGGAGAGAAACCGTTTGAGTGTACCGTGTGCCACAAGATGTTTTCTACGTCAGGACATCTGCGCACCCACCTCCGCACCCACACTGGAGAGAAACCGTTTGAGTGTTCCGTGTGCCAGAAGATGTTTTCTGAGTCAGGAAGTCTGCGCACCCACCTCCGCACCCACACTGGAGAGAAACCGTTTGAGTGTACCGTGTGCCACAAGATGTTTTCTCAGCCAGGACATCTGCGCACCCACCTCCGCACCCACACTGGAGAGAAACCGTTTGAGTGTTCCGTGTGCCAGAAGATGTTTTCTGAGTCAGGAAGTCTGCGCACCCACCTCCGCACCCACACTGGAGAGAAACCGTTTGAGTGTTCCGTGTGCCAGAAGATGTTTTCTGAGTCAGGAAGTCTGCGCACCCACCTCCGCACCCACACTGGAGAGAAACCGTTTGAGTGTACCGTGTGCCACAAGATGTTTTCTCAGCCAGGACATCTGCGCAGACACCTCCGCACCCACACTGGAGAGAAACCGTTTGAGTGTTCCGTGTGCCAGAAGATGTTTTCTCAGCCAGGAACTCTGCGCGCCCACCTCCGTACCCACACTGGAGAGAAACCGTTTGAGTGTTCCGTGTGCCACAAGATGTTTTCTCAGCCAGGACATCTGCGCAGACACCTCCGTACCCACACTGGAGAGAAACCGTTTGAGTGTACCGTGTGCCACAAGATGTTTTCTGAGTCAGGACATCTGCGCACCCACCTCCGCACCCACACTGGAGAGAAACCGTTTGAGTGTTCCGTGTGCCACAAGATGTTTTCTCGGTCAGGAAATCTACGCACCCACCTCCGTACCCACACTGGAGAAAAACCGTTTTAATTTTGCGTGTTCCAGATGATGTTTCCTCAAACTGGAACTACTTGAGTTATGCCGAGGGCCTCCGAACTACGTGTGTGTTCAGAAACGGGGTTCAGAACTACGTTAGTCTTGCTGAGGCCTGTTGAACTACGTGTGTATTTCTTGTAGGTATCGACTTGCCTTTGGGATAACTTGATAAAAGAGTTTCTTGATAGTGCTCGGTAATAATAACCGAAACTTTATTGAGAACTAAACGTATACGTCTGTTTAGTGATATGAAGCTTGCCTCTTTGTTTGTTGTATATAGGAGTGAATACAATCCGAAATTAATAAACATCAGCGAATAATGTACGGTAATAAGTTAAGAAATTCCTTTTTTTTTAAACGCATTTCTTTGTTAATCGTTTATCAACAGCCAAGGCGGAACGCTAAAGCGCGCTAAAGTCAATATGACGTCACGATGACGTCACGGTGCGGTCAGCGTGAAAGTAATGACGTTTGTACTGGTTTACAGTTGGTCGTGAAGTTCCCTAACATTTTCACTATTCGCAGTGATTTTAGATGTATTTGCAAAGCTCTCGTGAATAAAATCATTTTGACGTTAAAATGTCGTAAGTTACGCATAATTTTGTACGAAAACATGGGGTAGACAGAGCTCGCACGCAGGGGATAATTTTCACCACTGAACTGGGCGCAAACGTATGAGTATGGAGTCAGTGTAAAAATACTGAACGCTGCACGGCAGCGGAAATTTGCGCCTGTGATCTCTTTTTGTGGGTTGAATTTTGTCGGCGCATGAATATACTGTAGTTACTTTTAAACGTGTTCGCATTTAATCACAACAAAATAAGCCTGAACACATTCAGAGCGGGAAGTTTTGTTTAAATACCCTGTAGTTTAACACGGGGGCGTGACCATAGAGTGGTCATGCCGCACTCAATGTGTTCACACAGATAACTATGGTAAGGAAAGCGCACTGGGTGTGATGGTGTGTGGGGTGGGATAGGCACCCTCACAGAGAGGGTATCCGGGAGCCGCGGCTGGCTGGGCACGCACGTGCACACTAAATTCTTGTGAACTTTTTTTGTACGCAGCTACAGATTTCTGTAAATCTCTAACTACGCATAATTTTGCGCCCAGCTATGAACAAAATGAGCCCACTTGTGAACAATTTTTTTTCCCATAGATCTGCATTAAATTATTCATAAATAGAGCATGTTTACAGAAATCTGTAGTTGCGTATGAAAAAAATTTCATACGAATTTAGTGTGGGGGTGGTGGTGGGCGCTCAGGTAGGTCAGGCCTGCTCGTCAGCAGGGACGGCCTCCTCCACGTCCTCCAGGTGGTAGTCTTATTCGCCGGCCTCTTCGACTTCGGACTCTCCCTCGGGGTGGGCCTCTTCCTCGCCTGTGGCCTCTTCCTGGCCGCCTTCGGGCTTTTCCTCGCCGGCCTCGTCCTCTCCTTTGGGCTCCCCCTCTCCGTCCTCCGTCTCCCTCCTCGCCGTCTTGGCGTGCAGCTTCGCCACCTCGGCAGCGGGGGCGGCGGCGGCGGAGGCGAGGTTCGCGACCTTCTTGGCCTCAGTCATGGCCTCGGTCATGGCCTCGGGCACCACCTCGGCGACGGCCTCTGGCGCGACCTCGGGCGCGGACACCACGGGGGTCGGGGCGGCGCCGGGGATCGCCGTGACGTTGATGGGTCTGAGGATGATCTCGTAGGTGGTGAAGGTGCCGTTGGGGTTGGCCGCGACGATGAGGCCGCCGCCAGTCACCTGGCCGTTGTGGCTCTGGAGGCCGTAGGTCGTCACGCTGCCGCTGCTGGAGCCGCCGCTGGAGCCGCCGCCGCTGCTGCTGGAGCCTCCTAGATTGTATGACGAGACGCCCCCGGCGAGGCCGCCGTTCGGCTTGTCCAGGAGGTTGTAGGGGAGAATCGGTGGGTAGAAGAACGGAAACGGGGGCAGCTGCGGTACCGCGGGCAGCTGGGGCAGCTGCGGGTAGAAGGGGTTGAAGAACCCGGGGAATCCTGGGAATGCTGGGAAGCCGGGGTCCCTGGCGGTGACCCGGTCCTCCGCCGCTGCAATGACAGACATGGGCGTTAGGGGCTGACTCCACTGTGAAACCAAATTGTCATGTGTCGATAAATATTGCTACTACATAATATTTCGTCACATGAGCTGTGATGAAACAGTCGTCACATGACATACATTTCGTCACTTGACACGAATCATTCGTCACATGACATGAATCTCTCGTCACACTGTGATAAACCATTTGTCATGTGTCGAACCTGTCAAAAGTAAAATTTAGCACTGACTTTGTCGCAATAAGACGACTTAAATTTTTACAGTGTCAGGCCGCAGTTTGCACGCGTCACGTGAAGTTTCGATCCCAGAAACAGACGCCCTTACAAGAGTGATCATAGTACAGTATCACATGCCAGAAAACTACGGGTTGAAATCCCATGACCTGCATGTTCGTCCAAACGGAAATTTTTCGAGGAATCCGATGGCGTCATCAAAAATAAAGTTTCAGAAGTTTGCTTAAAAGATATTTCACAAAAACTGCACAATAACCCGCACTATCCTCTCGTGACCGACATGCATCATTCCCCCGTTTCCAGTGCAGCTGCAGGGATAACTGTTCCTGTATGGCAAATACCAGAGGCCACCGGTCCCCCCTTGACACGTGCAGACACGTGCGCAGGGGCACTTTCCTCCCATTGCTGCCGCTAGAAGAAGGAGCAGGGCAGGGCGCCTGCCCTGCCCCTGGAGGCCCTCCGCGAGGCCATCGACTGGAAGCGTACCGCGGGGCAGGGCAAGGCGGGGCGGGGCGGGGCGGGGCGGGGGTCTGGACGAGATGGCGCGCGGCGCAGAGTAGAGGGCGCGCTAGGTAGTTGGGCTGCGGCCATAACGACATGGGCCCCGCCCCGCCTCACCCGCCCCGCCCCGCCCCGCCTCGGGGGCGCTTCGCCTCCACTCGGCGGAGCACCAACGATGCGGCGCGGGCGGGGCGGGGCGGGGCGGGGCGGGGCGGGGCTGGCGCTGCCGCTGGCCAAACTCGCATTGGCGTAAATTCGGAATTATATTCGCGGGGAGGAGGGCGACGGAGGGGGCGCGGCGCGGCGCGGGGCTCGAGGCGGTGTGCTTCGCTGCGGAGCACTGTACACTACCCAAGTAACAGAGTTTCATCAAAAATTGGTCAAATTTAAGTTCAGTGACATAATTGCCAGTGAGTCTCCATGACGTATTTCAAATTGCTGGATTTTATGTAATTTTGATGTGAATTTGATGTCATATTGACACTCCTCTGTCATCATTCCATCAATTTGATATCAAAATTACATCAAATTCCACAATCTGAAATACGTCATGGTGACTGCCTGGCTGTGATGTCACCGAACATTAGTTTGACTAAGTTTTGATGGATCTCTGTTACTTGGGTACGTTACACCTTGGGCAAGAAGCCGGTGCGTTGTGAGTGTGCGCGTGTGTTATTTCGGCAGTTTAGTTAGGGAGGGTACCAGCGGACAATATCCCGTTCCATCTCGTTTCCGCACGGCGCTGCGCTGTTTGCCTACCTCACGGGACCTCCGGGGGCTGGACTCACGTCTGTCCGACGGCGACGCGCACTGTATCCAATGATGATGCGGTTTTGAACTGTACACCCTCCGGGCGGGTGGGCCGCACCACACTCCCTACACACGGAGGCTCACTTACCCCGGCGTTTGTGTAAGTAGGCAACTCGTGCGAGGGCAAGAGGCGAGGAGGGGAGCTGGAGGGGTCGCTCCCCTACTCACACTCACCTCGCTCAGCTGAAGGACAAGGAGTTGCCTACTTACACAAACGCCGGGGTAAGTGAGCCACTGTGTACCGCGGGCGTCGCAGGGAACACGTAACAGAGTTGCGGGACTGCCTACCGAAGGGGCCATGGCGCCTTACGGCTGGAGCGGGTAGGCAACGTCGCATACTGCTACGTGTTCTGAGAAACACCCGGTACAACCCGCAATACTCACACGGGAGGCCGGTCGGGTGGGCGCTGACGGCGACCAGCGCCGGCGCCAGGACGAGGAGGGCGGCCGCGGCCAGCGGGTGCGGGGCGGCGGCCATGGCGACGGGAGGCAGCGGGTAGCGCGTGTGGACCAGCCGCCGCGCTCCGTCAGGGGCTTAAGTACTGCCCGCCACCCCCGGCGCACATCGCCCCGCCCCGCCCAGCCGCGCCGCGCCCCGCCCCGCCCCGCCCCGCCCCGCCCCGCCCCACCCCGCCGCGCCCGCGCCCGCGCCCGCCCCGCCCCGCCCCGCCCCGCCGCGCCCCGCCGCGCCCCGCCCCACCCCGCCGCGCCCCGCCCCGCCCCGCCCCGCCAAGCGCCCCTGGCCTCTGGCTAATGGCCGGGGCGGGGCGGCGCGGCCAGCGGGTCAGCTCTACTGATAACGGCGTGCGGTCAGCACAGCGTCAGTAACACCGGGCGGTATCGCCGGGCCGGCCGCATCCCAGAAAAAGCGAAATAACCCTCTGGGCTGGGCCGGGGGTGGCCGGGGGTCGCGCGGCGCGGGTCCCGCTCCGGGCGCTGGCGGGGCGGGCGTTGCCAGACAAGTAGGCAAAAACTCCCACGAATACACTTGTGAGTCACTCCTCGTCAAATTGTCCGGTCACTCTTCGTACAGACCGTCCCTGGTGCAGAGATGCAACTTATCGCACGGAAAAAAATTAAATAAGTCGATTCAACACAATGCCAGCTGCCTTAGCTAAAGCGTTTGCTGATATAGCGTGACAAGCAACATTTTTAGCTACTAGAGCAAGAAGTCTGCTGTCATGTAGCCACATTGTTGCTGTGAGAGCTAATGCGTCATCTGCTAATATTTGCCTACGTGAACGAAGTTTTTGCGACGGTAGCTAAAAAGTTGCTTGTCACGGTGTCAGCAAACAGATAAGCTAGGGGGCTTAGATGTGTCCTCGCGTCTCCGTCTCCCAAACACCTGTCTGGGTTGACACAGCGCGCCAGGGCAGCCCTTTCATGTGCACACCGTGGTCGGATAAGCAGCGTCTCTGTTTGCGGAGCGCATGGTAGCGGGTTCGATACCTCCAAGGTGTTGATTTTGGTTAGCCCCCAATTTTCAAAGGTTCGCAACAAGGGAACAAATTCAACTATTCAACTCTCTGAGGTTGGCATTACCGGAGGCCGCACCTAATGAGGGACAAATCCATAACATTGAGTTAGCTGGGGCCTCCCAAAGTTTTGCCGTGATTCTTCCTGTCTGTGCGTTCAAAACTCCGTGAAATTCAGTCCGATCAGACCCGACTCTGCTACTGTGCCACTGTGCCTGGGATCTGAGGGTTCACAGGTAATGTGATAATGACCGGCGGATTATTGTATGTGTTCCTTTAACCTTCTGATAATCGCAGCTGCCTCCCCTTTTCTCCCTTTTCTCCCCTCTCTCCCCTCCCCCCCTTTCGCTCCTTTCTCCTCTCTCTCCCCTCCCCAAGTAACAGAGATCCATCAAAACTTAGTCAAACTAATGTTCGGTGACATCACAGCCAGGCAGTCACCATGACGTATTTCAGATTGTGGAATTTGATGTAATTTTGATATCAAATTGATGGAATGATGACAGAGGAGTGTCAATATGACATCAAATTAACATCAAAATTACATAAAATCCAGCAATTTGAAATACGTCATGGACACTAACTAGCAATTATATCACTGAACTTAAATTTGACCAATTTTTGATGAAACTCTGTTACTTGGGTCTCTCCCCCCTTCCAGACATGTGCATATTGCATGGAAACCGGTATATTTACCTAAACGATTCAACATGAAACTGTAGCTTTTTCAGCTGAGCTATGTATAAACATAACAATAAGCAACGCAACCTCCACTGTTTTCTTAAAGGCGACAAATTCATGACCTTTTGGGGGCACACATTTTGAAAAGGCAACTTCCCTTTTCTGTTGCCTCAAATAACCGGTCACCTGAAATGTCGCTTTTAAATAAGGCAACAAATTTGCCGCCAATACAAATCCAGCATTTATTACATTTAAATTCATATGAACTATTCATAGTAGGGCCCAAATAAAAAGTAACTGTTTACTTCTTACAAGAAATAAAAAAGGCTACACAATGAAATACATACATCACTTTTTCGTTGACTTGTGGCTTGTTATATGTTCTTCAATAAAGTAACATATTTATCTCCTAAATAAACTTGTCGCCTGGAAGGGTAACACATGTTGCCTTATCTAATGTGTCGCCCCAAACAATATGAAGCAACTTAACTACAAGTAAGTCAACGGAAGTATTGGGTATATAAAAAATGCTATAGGTATATTTTTTATCAATAAGGAAATAATGCTTTTTATAGATGATTTCAATCATATAAAGTAAAACAGTTAATATTATTCTATAGCTATTGGCTTTTCAAAGCCAGATTAAAATAACTATAGAATAATTTTACTTGTTTTACTTTATGTGATTGGAATCATTAGGTGATATAACTTAGACATTATTGACAACAAATTTATGTCAAATTGAGATCAATATGATGTCACACAAAAATAATCATGGCAGGAAAATATATTGTAATTGAAAAGTAGAAGATTACGTAATGACAAACTTACTCTGTCTCTTTATTTTGTCCAGAAGTCTAATTTTAGTTCCTTTAAGAATTTTCTCTTGTAAATAGAGGATCTGCAATTTATTAGTTGCAGATTTTCTCGCTAATGTTCTTATTCTTTTCCTAATCAAAAAAGGTGCACTATAGTAAGAAATTTACAGAAATTTCAGAAAATAAGAAAATGTCAGAAGGAAATATTCTTGTAATAATCGTTTGAAATTCAGGAAGTAAGTTTAAAAACAAAAGGTTAGGTTGCCCCAGTGGTAATTTTCAACCAGACCGATAAGCTTAAGACACAATACTTTATACTCACCGGCCGGACATTTTGGCTTTTCTTAACTTTTGGCATTTTAGATCTTGGACACCGGTCCGCACACACGACTTTGACACACGATCCTGACCTACGACACACTACGCGAGCGCGAGTACCTTTACAACCGGACGCGCGGAGCGCTAGTGTCGCGGAGTGAACGAGACGCGGCCGACGGCAATACTTCAGAAAAATGTGAAAGTTATGTCATTGGACATAAAAGGGGTCAATTTGAAGTAATTTTAATATCATTTTGATGACAGCATGTGATCAAAATGATATTAAAATGACATCAAAATGACCCCATTGATGTTAATTGACATCGCTTTCACATTTTTTCTGTTCCCTGTAACTTGCAAACCTCTAAAGACCCAGGGAACAGAAAAATGTCAAAGTGATGTCATTTGACATCAAGGGGGTCATTTTGACGTCATTTAAACATCATTTTGATATCAAACTGAGATCAAAACGATGTCAAAATGATCCCCTTGATGTAAAATGACATAACTTTGACATTTTTCTGTTCGCTGGGGACTAAACTAAGAAAAAACAAAGAAAAAAAATAAACTTAAGTGACTCTTGCATTTGTAAAAGGAAAATTGTAATAAGTAATAGATCTTTTAATTATAAATACAGATTGTTCACACTCTTAAATAGGCTGCAACAGCTGCAAATCTCAATTTACAGACACATGAATCAAAATCCTATCATTTCTAAATCATAGTCATTTCAGCATCATTTATCGGTCGTTCTATTGAGAGGGCTGAGGGTCGTGATAACTTATACAAGAATTTTATCAGATGTACCTCAATATGACATTCTGTGACAGATCTCTGATACTTGGGTGTGTCACCATTACTGGCAATAGATTTATGTGTTGCCAAGAAAAGGTGACATTTGTAGCCTTGTGCTGTGTACACTGTACAAACTACAGTTCCTATATACGGTTCGCCTTTACGGTCCTGACCGTAATTATTCAGTACTGTCTAAACCATAAAGGTGTGACTATTATTTCACTGTGCGCGTTTGGTCTATATTTTCCCTTACTAAAAAATCCATTAAGTTAAAAACTCCATCCTGCATGGATTGCACCGTTCGATAAATTTACTGTATAACATATAAATAGCATCTTATCGTTGGTTGCTCTAACAATGAATTGTAGAGCAATAGTACACACCAGTTGACGTTTAGACTAGATAGACATGCAGAACTTGACATTTGTTTCCCCAGTGATGAGTGTGTACTGACAACATATTCTTCTATTTTCAGAGTTACCTGCTCCATTTGCCTCAAGATGGCTAGTATATCAAGAAGAAATCTACTAACCCAAGTTCCTCATGCAAGAGAAAAACAGGTTGAGTGTTCCGTGTGCCAGAAGATGTTTTCTACGTCTTCTGGTCTGCGCACCCACCTCCGTACCCACACTGGAGAGAAACCGTTTGAGTGTTCCGTGTGCCCGAAGATGTTTTCTCAGTCAGGAAGTCTGCGCACCCACCTCCGTACCCACACTAGAGAGAAACCGTTTCAGTGTTCCGTGTGCCAGAAGATGTTTTCTGAGTCAGGAAATCTACGCAAACACCTCCTTACCCACACTGGAGAGAAACCGTTTGAGTGTTCCGTGTGCCACAAAATATTTTCTAAGTCTTCTGATCTGCGCACTCACCTCCGTACCCACACCGGAGAGAGACCGTTTGAGTGTTCCGTGTGCCAGAGGATGTTTTCTCAGTCAGGAAGTCTGCGCACCCACCTCCGTACCCACACTGGAGAGAAACCGTTTGAGTGTTCCGTGTGCCAGAAGATGTTTTCTGAGTCAGGAAATCTGCGCAAACACCTCCGTACCCACACTGGAGAGAAACCGTTTGAGTGTTCCGTGTGCCAGAAGATGTTTTCTTCGTCTTCTGATCTGCGCAATCACCTCCGTACCCACACTGGAGAGAAACCGTTTGAGTGTTCCGTGTGCCAGAAGGTGTTTTCTCGTCCAGCGTGTCTGCGCATCCACCTCCGCACCCACACTGCAGAGAAACCGTTTGAGTGTACCGTGTGCCACAAGATGTTTTCTTCGTCTTCTGATCTGCGCAGACACCTCCGTACCCACACTGGAGAGAAACCGTTTCAGTGTTCCGTGTGCCACAAGATGTTTTCTTCGTCTTCCTATCTGCGCACCCACCTTCGAACCCACACTGGAAAGGAACCGTTTCAGTGTTCCGTGTGCCAGAAGGTGTTTTCTCGTCCAGAGTGTCTGCGCAGACACCTCCGTACCCACACTGGAGAGAAACCGTTTGAGTGTTCCGTGTGCCAGAAGATGTTTTCTGAGTCAGGAAGTCTGCGCAAACACCTCCGCACCCACACTGGAGAGAAACCGTTTGAGTGTACCGTGTGCCACAAGATGTTTTCTCAGCCAGGAAGTCTGCGCACCCACCTCCGCACCCACACTGGAGAGAAACCGTTTGAGTGTTCCGTGTGCCAGAAGATGTTTTCTCAGTCAGGAAGTCTGCGCAAACACCTCCTTACCCACACTGGAGAAAAACCGGTTTAATTTTGCGTGTTCCAGAAGATGTTTCCTGAAACTGGAAGTCTGCAGAGACATTTTTTAAACCACTTGCCTTCATAATAACTTGATAAACGAGTGTCTTATTAATAGTGCTCTGTAACATTAATTGCTAAACTTTATTGAGAACTAAACGTATACGTCTGTTCAGTGATATTTAGCTTGCACACTTAACCCTTATGCATGATTTTTGCATCGTTATGCACGATATATACCGGAGAACACAGGGCAGTCAGTTGGGTTGCCTACGCACTGGCCGCAGGGGCTCTAGGACGAGGGAGGAGTGGGTGCGATGGTAGGAGGCACCCGGCCACTAGAGTCTCAGATAGGGGAGTAGTGTGACGGCCACCCGAACAAGACTGGGGGGCGTAGGCGCTACGGTGGACCTGAAGCGCCCCCCACGGAGCCGCGACGTGCCCCTCGCTAGAGGCGAGGGTCCTCCGCAAGGTCGCGCGTCCCCCGCAGGCCAACCCGCGATGCGCGGCTCATCCGTGGGGAATGAGCGACCTCGCGGAGGACTCGCGCCTTTCACGGGGGCAGGTCGCGCATCCACCGCGGAGGACCCGCGACGCCGCGAGGGGCACGTCGCAGCTCCGTGGGGTGCGCTCCACACGGTGGCACCTTCGTCCAGGTTTTCAAGCAGCCGTAATTTTGTTATGGAGAAAATACATTAGAACGTCTTGGTTTTTCCAAAACTGCTTGGAAACCTGGACGAAGGTTTGCCAGTGCAGGACGTGCGTCTTTCGTCGGAGAGGATTGTCTTCCGTCTGACTACGGTTTGGCTGAGATTAGACTGACGCTTGTCTGACGATAGCCTTCCCCATATCTACGCCTTACCTACTAGTTAACCGTCACAATTGAGAAAACCCAGACACAGTTCAGCGAGTTCAGTCTATTACTTTGCCTCGGGAGGGCTCCGGAGGGTCTGTCGCTCGGAGCGGTGAAGTCCGGTCGTTGGCCGCAGCGTGTGGCTCGCAGTTCATCAGGGTTTACCAGAAAAGTAGGCATTAGGTAGCTTAGACACAGTGGTGAAAAGCGGGCTGCATATTCGCCTGTCTACTAGGCAACAGGTTAGCACAGCAGGTGAATGCATGTTGCCTAGTAGGCAGGCGCAGAGCCCGCCTTACTCCACTGTGTTGCTCATTGCCTACCTCTCTGGCAGAATCTCACTCCCTCACATGCACGCGCAGCACACTGGAAAAACACGCGTGCTCTGTCTTACCTTCAAAAGGCGCTAACAAAATTTAGTGTCTTTGGAAAGGCACTAATTTTTAGTGCCTCTCTAAAGGCACTAAATTTTCTAGTGCCTTTTAAAGGTAGGACTTACCTTTAGCTAACCAGCTTCGTATGAGCTCCATACAGATTTAGTGCCTTTGCAAAGGCACTAAGATTTAGTGCCCCAGGAAAGGCACTAAACTTAGCGCTTGATATTAGCACCCCAGAAAAGGCGTTACTTAGCACCTTTGTTTTTCCAGTGCACTTGTCTTCGCGAACGAGGACGGTTCAAGATTAAGAAGACCAGTGAAAACGATAGCAGACAAGCGCGAGAGAGTGGGTGGGGTGGGGTGGGGTGGGGTGGGGTGGGGCGCGGTCCACGCCCCGGGTGGCCCCGCGGCCTCGCACGACCGCGGCACTGGGCCCGCTCCGCCGCACAGGACTATCTCGGGGCATTACGTCCTCTCTACCCCTGAAAGGGAGCTGTTGTTGTTCTTGCGACAATAAACGCAGGGAACACACAGCCCGCGCGCTCTACCGGTTCTCAATGCAAAGTTGGCCTGTGTAGGAGGATCTTTGATATCTACCACCACCACCACCACCCCAGCCTCCCCTCCGCCCCCACCCCTCTCCTCCCCGCTGGTGCCCGCGCTTACGCCCGCATACAACCCTCATTGCACGCCCCCCCTCTCCCCTCCCGTCCTCTGCTCGCTCCCTCCCTCACTCCGCTGCTGCCGCGCCCGCGAGCCCGTTTTGGATACGGTCCAGCTCAATGGCGAGGAAAACACCTTCGAGTGAAAGCTCTATGTAGTCGTCTACTTTTATCGAGGTGCTCTCAGGTGGGTGATTTCCCCCTTCAGAGCCCCCCCCCCCCCCCTCCTCCCCCCGGGTCCCTTTCTGCTCGGTCGAATTGGGCGCAGCGAATGAATGGTTATAAGGGAAAGGCGAGAGGGAAGGCGGGGAGGGTGCCGCCGCCGTCCACCTCGCTGCCCGGGCCGGGCGGCCCTCCCCGCGCCCCGCCTGGAGTGGACTATTTATTCCTATAAAACTCGCCTCCAAAAACTCCCCGACTTGGCCATTGGGCCCCTCCCCTCCCCTCTTCTCTCCTCTCCTCTCTTCTCCTCTCCTCTCCTCTCTTCTCCTCTCTTCATTTCTCTTCTGTTCTCTTCTCTTCATTTCTCTTCTGTTCTCTTCTGTTCTGTTCTGTTCTCCTCTCCTCTCCTCTCCTCTCCTCTCCTCTCCTCTCCTCTCCTCTCCTCTCCGCATGCAGGGGCCGGTGGTGGCAGGAGACAACTGGGGCGGCTGGGTGAGAGCCCCTGGCGGGATAGGCCACCCGCCGCACGGAGGTGTGCGCCGGGCCGAGCCTGCTCCGGCCGGCACCTGTGTTTGCCAGAGAAATAGGCAATATGTCGCCCAAAGGCAGCGGAGTAAAGCGGGCTACATCTGCGCCGAGCCTGTGCTAAAGGCGTTGCCAGTGTTGCCAAAAAAGTAACAGGCAATAAGTAGCCCAAACAAACACAGTGGAGTAAAGCGGGCTACGTCTGCGTCTGCCTACTAGGCAGCACCCTGGCACAGTTGGGTGCATGTTGCCTAGGAGGCAGGCGCAGATGCAGCCCGCTTTACTCCACTGTGTTTGGGCTACTTATTGCCTACTTTTCTGGAAACACTGGGTGTTGCCTCGTACGCCGGCGGCGCAGATGCAGCTCGCATATTAGTCCACTGTGTTTGGGCTACTTATTGCCTACTTCACTGAATCCGATAGCCAGCGGCACAACCAAGAACAGTCATCAAGAAAGAATTTCGAGGGTTCATTTCTGGCTGGGGCGCCATTGCGCTGAACCATGAACACTCCTCGCTGCGGCCATGCGGCACCGCGACACCCGGAGCGCTCCGGGGTGGTCTAGAGAGACTCGGAGGGAGAGAGGCGTCAATAACTCGCCGCGCTCAGGTCGGTACCATCCAATCACGGCGCGTATACGCCGGTACCATCCAATCACGGCGCTCCTCGCGTGGCGAGTTGACGCCTCTCTCCCTCTGAGTCTCTCTAGGGTGGTCCGGTCCGGCCCGGGTCGCACCGCGGCCGGTGCAGCAATTATTCAGCATAAAGTTCCGGGGTGGCAATCACCTCGCACCCGGCTGCAACATACCTCCCCGGAGCCGCACCGCGCCGCACCGCACCGCACCGCCGCCAAGGCCGGCTCGGGGGAGGGGAGGCGGCGGCAGCGGCAAGACGCCAAAGAAGTAGAGTTTTGTTGTAAAGTGCCCCGCATTCGACGGCGGCGGCGGCGGCGGCCCGCAGGCCCCGTCCGTAGGCGGGCAAGGGCTGCGTTTATAACCCCCCACCCCACCCCACCCCACCCCACCCCACCCCACCCCACCCCCCACCCCACCCCACCCCACCTCCAGCCACCACCCCTCCCTCTTCCACAGTCTCTGACAGAGTTTTCATTTTTTGTCCGTCCGTCCGTCCCGGGGGGCGCCTGCCTGCCTCGTGGCCAGCTCGGCGCCAGGCCCAGGTCAGGTCGGGCGGGCCGGGCCGGGACATGACGGTCCAACGAGAGCGGGCACCCAGGAAAGAAATGATGAAAATCCTGGAAACCGAATGTACGTCGCACACTTGTAGGTGGGTGATGGTTCATTCGTACGCCTAGCCACTCAAACGTGCGAATTTCTCATGAAAATTCACTCGTTTGAGTGGCCAAGTGTACGAATAAATCCTCGCACACCTACAAGTGTGCGACATTCGCATACTTGGGTTTCCAGTGAAGTTATGTGGCAGCGATCGTATATGGTTACCTCAGGAACGACCATAACATCATCGTTGAGACACCAATATTATGGTTGTGACGACCGGTGTGACCTCACGCCTGTCCCTTCATACGGCCAGAATGACGTCCCCGTCAGCGAACTCCTGACACCCCGGCACCCGGCAGTTGTCTGAATCCGAAAATCCGGCGCGATACCGAAGTTTATATGTATCGAGTCGATGCGGCAAAATGAAACGACCGCACTTTAATCAAAAGTGTTCAACTGACACAAGTGTTGAACACAGTGTTGAACACTTTTAGATGCTTGGTTAAAAAAGCCCATGTTTTTCATAGGGGACAAAAGTGTTCAACACTTGAGTTGGACACATTCTGCCTGCCAAAATATTGGTCTACCACTTGATGCCTCATTTGATGGCTTTTTAGCTAAGCATCTAAAAGTGTTCAACACTTGTAAGTGTGTGTCAGTTGAACACTTTTGATTGCAGTGCGACCGTGAGTGTGGAGTCCCCGCATATTGAAAATGAAAATGGGACACATTATCATGAGAAGCGATACGTGTCCCCGCCCCGCCCCGCCCCGCCCCGCCCCGCCCCGCCCCGCCCCGCCCCGCCCCGCCCCGCCCCGCCCCGCCCCGCCCCGCCCCGCGCTGCCGCAGCAGCAGACGCAGACATTTTCGGGTTCCGCCAGGTCATCGCTGAAGCCATTAGACATGCCTGCGCGGTGTAGCCCGCCCCGGGCCCAGGCCCACGGCCAGGGCGACACGTCTCGTCTCTACTGGCGCCGCGGGGCGGGGCGGGGCGGGGCGGGGCGGGGCGGGGCGCCGGCCCAGCCCAGGAGGCAAATGCCGGCCGGCACAGCGCGGCAGCGCATCACACTAGTAATTGCATCATAATTACAGAGCCATAAATAAGGCACGGTGGCGCCCCGCCCCTTGGAGCCCCGCTCCACCCGACCCCGCCCCGCCCCGCCCCACCCCGCCCCGCCCCGCCCCGCCCCGCCCCGCCTCAACCCGCACCGGACCTCCAGGACCACCGGCCACCGTGTGCCATCGACGGCAATGCTATTCACTGATAAATCCTCGCGAAGGATTCGTCCGCATTGCGAAGGATTTTGGCTGCTTCGTAAGCTTACAAAGAAGTTTGTTCGCAAAATTACGAAGGATTTTGTTTGCAATACGAGGAAAATCGCTCGCAATTAAATTGGTTCGCAGTTACAAAGCAGACACAATCGCTCACAAGGTTTTTACAGTGCTGGTAATCAGAGTATGGGAAAATGACCGAGTTTAAGGGGTGGGTAACTTATCGTTCACCCCCCCCCCCCCCCTAATCCCCTGCGCAGACAGTTTGAAGCGAAACGCATCGGAAACCTCAGTGTGTGAATGTCACCACCAGTAAAACAAAGGCGTAACATTACGCCTTTCTTCAAGCATACTGGCACCTACGCTTTTCTTCGAGCATATCCAGCCGGACCGCTCCTATCTAAATGAATGGGGAAGTTTCCTCAGTGCGCTTCAAGAAGGGCGTACGACTAGTGCGCCTTTCTGGAAGCGTAATGTTACGCCTTAGTTTTGCCAGTGACCCAATTGCAGTGCTGCCAGATAAGTAGGCAAAAACTGCCTACGCTTACACCGGAGTGGAGCGGGCGGTATCAACGCCTGCCTACAAGGCCAAGTAAACTTAGCTGTGGGGAGAGTTGGCCTGGTAGGCAGGCGTTGATACCGCCCGCTTCACACTGGTATATCGTGGGCATTTTTGCCTACTTACCTGGCAACACTGCCCACTTGCAGGTGCGTGAATTTGCATTTCTACCCTTAAAGAAGTAAAAATGTCCTTTCTTCCCGCAGGAATTTCACACACTAGAGGTGACAGGTGTACCGGGTGTTTCTTTGAATGCGTAACAGAGTTGCATACTCTCCAGCGCTGCAGGGGCCATGGCGCCTTGCGGGCGAATGGGGTAGGCAAACCCGCAACACTGTTACGCATTGAAAGAAACACCCGGTACACCCCCTGCAGTGTGCGACATTGGCATTCCCACACCTGGGGTTCCCTCCGGTGTGGTTTAGAGGTATCAGGTCAACGTCGAGGAACATGACGCATAATGGCGTCCTGCCGGGAAAATTCGCTAACGAACCTGGCTTTGATTGGGCCAGTGGCGTGATGGCATATCCGGACCGGACCAGAGCCGGAGCCTGTCTGGCAGCCGCCGCGCCGCTGGCGCCCGGAGCCACCCGGAGCCCACCGACCTGCCGGCCGTGAGGGCCGTGAGCTCCGAAACTGATTATGAACAACAATACCTGGACCCGGACAGTAATTGGGGGCGAGTCTTTAAGAGCCGAGCTAAGCCCGGTGGCGGGTGGGGCGGGGCGGGGCGGGGTGGGGCTCGCGGCAGGACGAGGTACCTCGCTGAGGCGCGGGGCGGCTGGGAGCCAGCAGCAGGGGCAGGCCGTGCGAGGCGAGGTGGCCGACACCTAAGAAAGTTGGCCTGAGGCGACCCCGGTGCCGGTGCCGGGCCGGGTACCTCGCTCGCACCAGACAGGTATGAGGAGGTACCCACTTTGTGCTGCTCGCTCGCCTGCACCGACAGGTAACCGGCTACCGTCGAATAATCTGGGCTACTCGGCTCTCCTCTCCGCACGCTGCTTCGCCCCGCGGCCATCGAGGGGAGGGCCTCATAGAGGCTGAGGCTGCAGGCAGGGCGGGTGGGGTCGCCCGGGTCTCTCCTTTGTGAAAATCGAGGGGGCGACCACACGAGAAATCCTGAGAACAAACCTGCGGAAATATCGATGAAATCCTCGGAAACCTCGGTGAAATCTTCTAAAATCTCGATGAAATCCTTGGAAATTTAACAGAGGAACCTCATGAAATCTCATTGAAATCTTGTGAAATCTCATGGAATCTCAGAGAAATCTCTCAAAATCTGAGAGAAATCTTGTGCAATCAGTAGAAATCCCGTGTATACTAGGATGGGGAGTGGTTGCCCCCTCGGTAAAAATACTGTGCAGAGGGGCTGGCTGTCGTGGCTGAGGCCAAGCCTTATTCTGCCTGGGTTGAAAAAAAAAAAAGGAAAACAATTCGGTTTACTTAGTCGTTTTGAGCAGAAATTGGCTTGGTTTTGGTCTTCCCTCCTCTGTTGTGTAAGACTGCGCACCCAACGAAAACATAATGTCGAAATTGGGTCGGAATGAAGTACTTGACAGCCATTATGACGTGTAAGACCCCAACTGTAAGGACTATATTTTGACAAAAAAAAAAGGAAAAAAAGGTCAAAAAGACATCACTTTGAAGTCGTTTTGACTTCAATTGCTCTCCTTGGGCGGCAGCCCCATGGAAGGACGGGTCGTGGTGCGGCCCTCTGAGCCTTGCTGCAGAAACAATTTGTTTCGGACATCTTAGTGTAGATCAATTCCTATCGAAGGGAAAGCAGAGGAATGAGTCTTGCACTATCATCAAGTGATTTTAAGATCCTGACTAGCCTGTAGAGATATTTCGGCTTTCAGCTTGGTGCAACATGGAGAGATGGATATAAGAAATTCATAGATAAACTGAGAATGCCGTGCATTTTAGGCTATGTGCAAATTTTTAGATAAATTGGTAAATTTAAAAACAAAATTAAGAACGTTCTTTCTTTCCAGCTTTTCCTCAAGCAATGCAATTCTGTGCCTGTAAGTCTGTTCCACAACTTTTTGGACCAAAACCATGGCTTTCCAGGCTTGTAAAGAAAAATTAAAGAAACTTTTGGTGTAGGTAGTTTGCACTCTGCCAATAAAAATATCCTAATCTAGAATATGGAGGGTTATAAGGAAAATTTATCCAGCTTCTTAAGATTGAAAATATATTAATGTGATAAACAAAATTATCACACATAATTATGCAGTGTTCACATTTCATTTCACTTCATTTCCTTTGGTGGATCAAAGAAGTTGTTTCAATTGATTCAATGCAATCAAGGCAGGAGGTATAAAAAGAAGAATATCACAAGACAAGTCAAAGAAAAAGAGTTAACAAATATGGTCAACAAACTAATCTGTATAAAACGTAGCGTCCTGCAGTTTCAGAGTTGCGAATAATTTTAATAACCTGGAATAAAATAGATTAACAATCTATGAGCATTCTGATATAATAAAAATAAAATATGTACAAACTGAAAATAAAGTTTACCTGTCCTCTCTTGAGTCCATAATATCTGACAACTGGGTCGTGTGATTGTATGCGCATGAGTAAATTTTCTGTTAAGTTACTAGAAGAGAGAATAAATATTACATTGTGAAAAGTAATGAATGCTTAGGCACTTGAATATTTTTGCTAGCTGATTGCTTTCTCCAGTTTGTTTTTAAATCTTGGCAGATACTTACTATTTTGAAAATAATTCTTCTTTCTCTTGGTCTGATAGCACAATATGTTGAGGAACAAGTTCATGATCCATAATATTAACTAGTAACTCAGATTCCCAGAAAGCTTCCAGTTTAAAGGTTGGAGCAAAGTCAGCAATTGCCTAAAAACAAGGAAAAATTTAAAATAAAGGAGCATTTTAGAACATGGTTGTGCCAGAGGACATCTTACCCTTTTTGCTACAGTAGTCAGAGCATCTTGAACAACAAAGATGGCCCGAAATATATTCTCCTTTTGCAAATCTTGGCAGTAAACAACAATATCAGATTTTCTTATGGTCCTCTCAACCGGAAAGAATACATACATTTGTTCTGTAAAATATCTGATTGCATTAAATCCTTTCACAATTTTAATATTATTAACATTTCAATATTTTGGGTACATACCATTATTATTTTTTGAATGTGTAAATAACATTGTCATTTTTGCCCGCAAGGGTTTGTCTGACCTGAAGAGCAGCAGAATTATACAATGCATTTATTACGAATAAAAATATGAACACACAAGTAATAAAATGCAGTCAGATGCCATACCTGGATTTAACTTCATAAAGTTTCTTAAAGTCTTCTACTGTTTCATCGAGCTCCTCCTGAGTTACTAAGTATCCTCGGTCGTGACACAACTGGGATCACAAGAACAGAGCAGTAAACAATCAGAGAAAAAAAAAGGAAGTAATTGTAGTTGAAAATAAAAATGTTCTCGCTGATAATAAAAAAAATTTAAAACGCACAGAAACAGCCTGGTTTTAATAATATTATGCCTAGATAAATAATTTCAGGGTTATGATGTCCATTGGACATGTAACACGACCTGATTTAAGGAAGAAGATGATAAGATCTGTAAAAATATTAATACCTGCAAGATAGTTTTCTTCACTCTCCAAAGTTTCTGACAATCGGATTCCTCAGTCATGACTGCAAATGAGTAAAACCCGGTTAATCAAAATTCCACGTGAGTACGAGGTACTACTGTTTACAGAGGCGAGAAACAACAAATAACAAATGACAGACAGCAGCACTTCACTCTTTGGCCGCTTGAGGGCAGCAGTGTATAGGAGAGGCTGGGAGAGGCCCAGTCGAAAGATTCTACAATTTTAGGCCTGTCGAATACTTTTCTTCACACTTTTCTCGGTTGAGTTATGGCAAACGCGTCACAGAAAAGCTCTCACTATTGATAGCAAACATTCCTATGAAATTAATCGAAAGGCGGTCAGTTCTACGGTTAATAGTGGACTGCCCTCCATAGGCAAAGGAGCAGACGACAGCTTCCACATACAGGCATTTCATTTCTTAAATCCAGGCTGTTGTACAATATGACATATCGTGTAATTCCCCCAGCGTCGATGTTCCGAAAATTTGGATTTGTCAACATGCATCTGCCTCGTGCTCGAACGTTTTGCTCAGAAAAAATATCTTATATCCAGGGGCAGGAGCCAGAGAAAGGTGTTCGAGAATATTTTTATTACATCGATCATCAAGGAATGGTAATGAATTTGCCACTGTCTCTTCTGGTATTCGTCAACTGATTATTGTGTTTCGTATTTCATTCACCCATCTTAATCTGAAATGCTCTCTGTTTGTGGATGTATCGAACTTGTTGTAATACTTGCTGTAAACTTTCTTTCAGTTATTTCTTGACGACTCAAAGATAAAAAATTTCACATCATGCTTTAAAGGTATGGCTTTCTTATTTTGCTGTCAGTGATTGATCACCATATTTATGTTTCATCTAATTTTGTATTTGCATTGTTTAGATAAACAGTTCCTCACCTTTTTTTTTAGAAGGCTTAAAAAGAACAACACAGGGAGGTACGAAGAACACTTTCCTTTCTGGTCAGACTGCGGGAAAGAAAGGAATTTTATCAGAGGTGATGATGTCCCAATTGTTTACACCCACATCACGAAAAAGATACCGCGAGGAGCTGCAGAAGAGGAGGAACATATATGTTATGGACATGTAGGTGACGTGCTAAGCTTTAAATTTCACCCTCATAACATATATATGGCAGAAACTGGGCGAGTCTACCACCCAGGACCAGCAAATGCTGGTTCTGTAGGATTGATCAGTTCCAAACTTGCCATTGAATTGAGTAAGAACTTTCTATTCCAAGGAAATAATACTCAGTGTCCATCACATTTTGTCTGGAATAACAATGTACATGTGCTTGACTCTAGCTGGATCAAGAACCTCACAGTAAAGGGTAATCTATGAAATTAAGTCTGCTAGAAATACACATTTATATATTTTTTATTAAAATATTTTTACTTGAATAAGAAATATTGACCAATTTGTTTGAGTACCTGAAACTCCAATATTTGTTGTGATAAAATTTATGAGCCTATTGGTTACATCAAATGAAAAATAAACACCAGTTTCTTTATGTCGTCTATCATTAAAATATGGAATCATCATAATTTTCAGTGACTAACAAGTTTTCCCGGTCTATTGACAGCTAAGCACATTTAAATAAAACAATAAATTACACCATCACAAATATGACAGCAAAGTAAACATCTTTAAAAATTAAAACTACACATAAGTCCTTTAGTTTGAACTGTGACTGATTTGTTCAGTAATCTTAGTTAATTCTTTTAAAAACCACAAGCATCATCTCACATGATGGGAAAAGTAAAAGTAATAAAAATAATTTGTTAATATAGACAGGGTGTAGATGGCAATAACAATGCAAGATAAAAGTACTGAAACAGTGGATGAAAATAAACAAGTTGTAAAGATTAGGAGACAGTGAGAAACAGAGATGCTAGATTCTTCTACTATGAAATCATAAATAAGAATACAATATAAAATACATTCGGTTCCAGTGACCATTAAAAAAATTGTAACATGTAAAATATAACTAAAAATACATCAAATAATACATAAAAATGGTTAAAACTCCTTTCACTACAACAAAATAAAAGTGTAAAACATATTCCTAAGATTTCCAGTAAAAATCAGTACTGTACAAAACAATGACAATGACATAAACAAATTAACAACAACCAACAATATATATCACATGAAATGTAGCAGAAAATCACAAACTGGGTTTTGAGAATGGCTCTAAAGACCCTGGCTGAACCCAAGACAGTCCGAGTGAGCTAGGGTTCCCATCATCTCTCTGAAATAAACAAATTAACTTCGTATCACATTCATTATATGTCACAAAATTTAAAAGGATGGCCTTCTCTTCATATCATATATTTTTTGTTTCCAATTGGAAGAGGATTGTTTTACTGTACCTGAGGATGAAGAATTGATTCCCGAACAGGTTCATGTTTTTCTTTGTCATATGGATCAAATCTCAAGTAATGGGGATCATCTACAGGTGGGGGATCATAGAGATGATCCTGACTATTCTTTACACATAGTTTCAGTTTTTCAGAAAATAGCTCTGGATTACTTTTGTACCTGCAAACACAAACCATTTGTAATAATAGGAAAAGGGGGAAAAAAAAAATCAAAGAAAGAGAAAAAAGTCTTCTTACATCTCAGTGCATTCCTCATTAACAGGCTCTTTCATATCTAACATATAGAATGCTGTGCGCATGTACTCCAGAACTTGCCATAAATGATGGACACCTTTTCTCCACTCTGGAAATTCCCGTTTCACATTCAATTCACCTGATTTTATGTCAACTTGTGGATGAAACATTGGTGATTGAAAAGTTATACGCTGCAAGGCAAAAGTTGATTTGAACTTGACCAATTTCTTGCAAATTTTAAATAAATTATCTCAGTCAGCTACTTACAGGTGAGCTTTTGGTGTCTGGAAAATTTTCAGGAACTGACAATGTAAACCGAAATACACCTCCTTGATACACACCTTGTCGGACAAAAAGAACTCCAAACCATACTAAAAGGAAAGATTTATAATAATAATAATGCTAGAATGAAAGACATGAGTAATAATCATGTAGTTGCTCAATGTAACTCACAGAGCGATGACTTTGCTGATGGAATAACATATACCCCAGGTATACTTTGCTCACGGACCATGCCACTGGAAATGAAACACCGTATAAATCGGGGAGGTTTTCAGACATAGCAAGTAAAAACAATGCAGATAAGAAACATTTTTTAAGATTTTAAATTGATCCACTTAACACTTACTATTCAGCGATAATGCTATATTCTTGAAGGTAAGAGCTGTATGCTCTGTTGACATTTCTGTTTGATACTGCTGGACGGTCAATCATTTTTGCTGAGAGACTCATGGGACCTTCACTGCTTGGATTCGGGGGCAAAACTTTCCTTAATGACCCCTGACGTTTGAAAGGTTCAGCTTCCTCGCCATTGAAATCCCCCTTGTATAAAAGAAACATTATCAACCAACAGTTAGAGAAAGAAAAAAAAAGGACAAGGAAATGCAGCTCTTATCATACTCAACAAAAAGAAGCAAACAGGAGGTTATGATGACAAAATGAATAAGAGAAAACGGAAAGAGTACCAGAAAGTAAAATCACTTACTGACTTATCAATCATGTCGGCAGAAAGCACTTAAAAATATATTAAGGAACAGTTCAATAACTGACAGCTATGTTTACGATTTCCTCATTCATTTGAAGCCGTCAGTAAGGCTTGTCTCACCATAACTTGTCAACACCTTATTCACCCTCACAACTGTTCTTCGTATAGGAATGGCGGGTGAATTCGAAAATTTTAATCGAAATACCGCCGCGCGAGAAAACTTGGCGACATACAGTATTATGAAAGAATGTGTAAATGGGTAAATACTAGCTAGATTAATTAGCGAAAACCGAGGCCTCTGGCAGTTTGCAAATGGGGAAAATAACTTTTTTCGTGATGGATTGAACATAAATCATTTATTTCTATTACCTAATACAATTAAATTTACCCAACAAAACACATGCAGTAACTCAGAAAGAGGGGCACGCACACTCAGTCAAAGTAGTCCTCCACGTCGACATGCGGATTCAGCAGGTCCTCCTCGAGGTGCGACACATCCACCTGGTCCAGGATCAGGTTCTCGAACGTCTCCTCCAGGTCCGTGTCGCCGATGAGCACGGCGCCCTGGACGCGGCCGCCCTGCAGGACCAGCTTGACGTACTCCTTGCCCTTGACGGCGCGCAGCATCATCTCCCAGTCGCCGTCGCGCAGCTTCTGCCCGTTGTGCAGCCCGAGCAGCACCACCTTGTGCCCGAAGAAGCGCGTCACGTGCGTGAACATCTCGAAGCAGAAGTCCTGGAGCAGGCGCTCGCCCTCCGCGTCGGCCGCCATGCAGCGGGCGGCGTACGCCCCCATCTGGCGCGCCTGCGTCCACAGGCGCATCTGGAACCAGTGCTTGGCGTGCGCCCAGCCGGCCGTGCACGCGTCCCCGGCCGCGTACACCCCCGGCACGCTGGAGCGCATGTGCTCGTCCACCAGGATGCCGCCGTCCTCCGCGTCCAGGCGCAGGCCGGGGTTGCCGCGGGCGAAGGCCTCCACGTTGGGGGTCACGCCCGTGGCGGACACCACCAGGTCGGCGCCGATGACCTTGCCGTTGGTCAGCTGGGCGCGCGCGGGCCAGAGGTCGTCGCCGGGCAGCAGGTGCTGCACCTCGCAGCCGTACTCGATGCTCAGCCGCCGGCCGCCCTGGCTGCCGCGCAGGTCCCAGCGCGCGTGCCAGTCCGGGCCCAGGGCGGCGCCACCGCCGCTGGGCTGGCGCCCGGGGGCCTCGGCCGCCCCCGCCTCAGTGAAGCGCATCCGCTTCACCACGGGCTCGGCGGCGCACTCCGCCTCCGCGGCGGCGCCCTCCTTGGTGGCGGCGGGCATGAGGAACTCGGCGGCCCCGGCGTCCACGAAGGCCGCCGAGATGTGGTCGTGGCGCACGACCCACACCACCTCGACGCCGCGCAGCTCATGCACCAGCTCCGTGGCGATGCCGCCGTTGCCGACGACCAGCACGCGGCGGGCGCCCGCCACCCGCGCCTGCAGCGCGCGCACCGACTCCGTGTCGCGCACCGTCAGCACCAAGGGGTGGTCGGCGTGGATGGGCTTGGGCCGCGCGCCCGCGCACACGCACAGGCGGCCGTAAGTGACGCGGCGCCCCTGCTCCGTCACCAGGACACCCCGGCCGCCCGCGCCGGGCTGGAGGGACACGACCGCGTCCTGGACCACGCGCACCGTCGGGCACCTCTGCGTCAGCGCCGCGGCCGCCTGCTCCTCCACCTCGAACTGGACGAGGTACTTGGTGAGCGGCTGGACGTTGGTGGCGGCCTTGATGAGCGCGGAGGCCGACAGGAGCAGCACGTCGTCCTGGGGCCGCAGGACGGCCAGCGCCTCGGCGCAGGACACCCCCGCGATACCCCCGCCCACCACGACGAAGGCGGCGCTCAGCTGCCCCTCGTCTCCTGCACTGGACATGTTGTTCTTGCTGGGGGTGGGGATGATGCAGTTACTGCTGTTTTGGTTTGTACTGGTCGTAGTCGTAGTGTCGGAAAGGTACTTGGTATGTCAGTAAGCCCTGGTCTCGCGCACGGAGAACGGACACCACCAGGGTGTCATGCTGGCGCATGCAAATATTCGTCGTCCTGTAGGGAAGAAATAATTCGTAATGTAATCTAGTTGAAAGTTTTTGAGATTTGTTTGGGATATTGCACAACTGCTACTCACAGGTAACTTAAAATCTCTCCAGTGTAAGGACTAATGAACTGCTTCAAAAGATCAGTGTTTGTCTCGTGAAGTACGAGGTATTCATCACGGCAAATAGGACAAGGATTGCCAGTGGCAATTCTATCATTTTTCTGAAATGCATGTTAAAAATTATAATAATACCATCATGACAAATATTAACAAGTTCAAGAAGGATGAAAATAAATCTTACAATGCAACTCCTCCTTGTCTTAGTTGGAGGTAATTGACCTTTCAAATTTCTTCTATAGGGGACCCACACTGGTTCATCACCATAGGTTGCTTTGTATGCTGAAAAGAATCATGACAATATTAAAATTTTAAATGATCAGCACTAATTTTACATTACGGATTGTGACTGTGTGCGACGCTGGCTCACCTCTGCTCTTTAAGTACCGAATACTTGTCTCAACTGGTATCTTGACACTTCTGTCTTTTGGGTCAACTTCTTCAACATCCTTTGCTAATGTTTGATTCGATGTGTCTGCAGTGCTACAGAACCGAGTAGAAATCTAGAAAATAAATAAATAGTTTTTGAAGTGAGAAGATGGGAGAAGTACATAAATTAATTCGAAACTAAAAAATTGAAATGCAAAAAGTTTATGGCGATCAGAGAGCAAAAGTAAAAGGCACTTCATAAAGCTTAAAATTTTACCCATTTAATGTGATATAACCTTAGTCACTGTAGTGAACACAAACCTTATTGTCAATCCCAAGGATCAGTCTACTTGAAGGATATTTCAGATTATTGGCGATTGTCAAGTTTCGAAGAGCTCTCAAAATCGCGAGGCGAGACGTCATGTTTCTTTCGTATTTTCCTGACTAGCGTTCCACAAAAATTACCTAAACATGCCGTCTTGCTGATATCGAGTGTTGTCTGCTGCGTCCCCGGTTGGCAGAGTCCACCGAGTCACCACGAGAGGGCGCTCCAGGGAACAAGAAAACACAAAAGAGCGGGATCGCTCAGTTGCCAGAAAAGTAGGCAATGAGAGGCGCAACTACAGGGAAGTAACGTGGGTTGCATATGTGCCTGCCTACTAGGCAACACCTTTGAACAGGTGCGTCTATGTTGCCTAGTAGGCAGGCGGAGATGAAACCCGCATCACTCCACTGTGTTTGGGCTTCTTATTACCTACTTTTTGCATTCATATATTGCACCGGTGATTTCCTTACCAAGGACGCTTTTTCTTCTATTTTTTACCCTCACTATCAATTGCAGCCGGTGCTAGTGTCAAAGGCCTTTCTTAACTTCAAACCAGACCTTGATTCTTTAGTCTTATTAGTTCAGCATATCCTATTAAGTGTATTGAAGATAAAAGGAATTGGTTTTACAACACATGTAATTTTTGGTAAGGAATTCCCTGTAACAATCCTACCATAATCTATCCATACCCATACATTTGTGAGGTGTCGCCTGAAAGGCATAACAAAGGAGACAAAATAAGAGAAAATGGCAAAAAATTTTGTATATTGAACTAAATTTGAAAGGGTACAATTTTGAGGCAGCATAACAATCTCAGGGTTGTGAGGTAAAACATGACATCCAGGAAGGTTGGTTACATTATAATGATGCTTGCCAAAAATCTGGTTATTTACATAAATAACCAGAATCAAATAGGAACAATACCATATTACTCATAGAGTAAAAGTTCAAGCAAATTCTCCCCAAAATGTTCTACTTCAAAACACCGATGGAGAAAAAGTGCTTATTGTTCAGGCTCTTGGCAGATGGAAACCCTTTTCCATAGTAATGAAAGGGTATAATTGTGTTGTCCCCAAAAACACAATAGTGAAGAGAAACAACCGGCTATGAAAAATGCTCAACAGCAGTAACATTTTGCAAAAAGGGATGAGAATCACAGGCTCATGCATGGTCCTCTTTGCCCACCTTCTCCCCACACTACAAATCTTCCTCACATGCCACGCATACACTCAACAAGTCTTGCTTGACAAAAACCAACAACAATTTGAAGGAGGAAAAACAAAAAGTCTTCACAGATCACAATGCAATTAACATACAAACAAAAGTATGAGCGTAAACTTTGCTGGAACCGAAACTCCATGTCTCTTTTTTTTCTATTTTGTTCAATGTAAAACCTTAGCAATTGCTTTTCCTGATGACAGTTGCGTTAACAGAATTTGGATCACTGAGTATGACACGTCCACAAAGTTGTAGTAACAAACAACTTTCACAACAACTTTGGAACTAACAAATATTTTTAGGGGGATGATTTTCATTTATTTGTGCCATTTCTGACCTATCACTCTTGCCCCTAGCATTAACAAGACTAAAACAACAGCTAGGAGGAGGAGTGAACAAAGACACTGATTCAATTGAACTAATAAGGATGCATGAACTCATGCAACCTTCCTCAGGCATAGTCATGTTCCTTGTTCTCATGCTTTTAAAACCCTTTTTTTTTTTTTTTTTTTAAATTACTCATAACTTATTACTTTCTTTTTTTCTACTTAGACCGCACCCCATCATTGGCTATGCGGCAATATCACCATAGGTTGATGTTGGTTGCCTAAAAATAAAATAACGAAGTGTTAATAAAATAACACATGGACGGCAAAGCCTCAGCCTGCAAAAGTGACAGAGGAATGCTCACCTGGATGTTGTTGCTGATGATGTAAATATTGGGGTACCATTTGCGGGTGATGTGGATGTTGGGGCATCTGCTGACCCGGGATGAACATGAAAGGGGTGGTGTGGTGCGATGGGTGTTGGTGAGGGTGGTGTGTAGGGGGTGGGTACGCGTTGGGGGGCGGCGCCGCGGGGGACGGGGGGTGAGACTGAGCCTGGGGCTGGCCGGACTGCTGCACGGCCCCGGAGGCGGCCTGCTGCGGCCCGCCCGGGGGCCCGTGGTGGGCGTGGGCAGCGTGCGCCGCGTGCGCGCCGGGGTGCTGGCTGTGCGGGTGGGGCTGGTGGGGCTGGGCGATGTACTGCGCGATGTGGGGCTGGTGCGCGGCGTGCTGGTGCTGGGGGTGCGCGTGGGGGTGCTGGGGGTGCACGGCGATGGGGGACTGCTGGTGGCCGTGGGGGGCGCCCGGCGAGTCGTGATGGTACTGGGGTAAGTTGATGGGCACCTGCTGCGCTACCATCCGGACCATCTGCAAGAGCACGAGAACAGGTCAGTCGTTGGCACGGCCGCGAGCAAGAGACTAGTCCAGGGGGAAACAACTCTGAATTTGTGTGTACAAATGTCGTGAATTTTCGTGAACTTTATGAATTTTTGCTTGAATTTTTCCTGATTTTTTTCTGAATTTTTCTGAAATTTACTGAATTTTTCTGATATTTGTCTGATTTTTCCTGAAGTTTTTTGAATTACAAGGTGTACAAAAAGTTGTTTCCCCCTCGGACAAGTCTATGCGGATGCAAAGGTTTAGGGTGAGCTGAAGACATACCGGCTGGTAGGACTGAGGTGAGTATGGCATGGAGAAGTGCCCATGCATGGGAGCAGGTGCCAGAAGTGGCGTTCCAGTAACATTGGAGACAATATCTGGCCTGTGGGGCATACTCATTTGCACTAAAAAGAAAATAAGAGGTACATGTTAGAAGCAAGCTATTGTACATGAAAAATGAATTGGAACCAGATGCAAAATGAGGCACATACTTTTACCAAAGCGCGGATTGCGAGGATTAGGAGTATTGAATTGAGGATTATTAGTAACAACATATTGCATGCCCATGGGGGGAACTTGAGGTCCTTGAGCAGGCTGTTGTGTTACAGCAGGTTGCGGGAAGCTAGGAGTCTGAGGTGTATGAGGACGGCTTGGTGTGGGAGTGCTCGGAGAACGCTGTAAGTTAACAAAATAAAATGTGTTAATGAACAGTAAGAAATAAAAGCCACTCTGGAGCAACATAACTTGCACTTACAGGTGTAAATGGTTTAGCATTGGGATTGTAGACAAACTCCTTGGCATTTGGATTAAGGGTTGATTTCTTTAGAGTTGATGATATCTTTTCAACATCCTGTCCACCCTCTTTTCCATTTTTGGGTGTGGTCCTATCAGCCTCATTGGGAGTGCCAGAGGGTGGACTTTGTGGAGTTGTGGCTGTCGGAGTACTAACGGGGGCTGCTGTTGGCACCTGTGTCTGAGGAGGGGTCTGTTGGGTTTGCACTTGGTTTGATGCTCCAGGAGAGGTGGACTGTGCCTTGTTCTTTCCATCTTCTGACTCCCCAAGCTTAAAATCAGAACTGAATTTCTTCAATTCTGAAACTTGCTCATCTCGTCCTAGAAAATAAGGGAATTAAATGCTTTCTGGTATTCAACAATGAACTCAAAATAACATTTTGTGGCAATGAAATTCTTACCTCTCCCCTTCCTCTGTTGGCCCTCAGCAGCCTGTTTGTCAGACTGGTCTCTAGGTTCACGCGGCTTGCTGGGCTCACGCTCCCTGTGTTCTTTGGACTGGGATGGTGGGGTGCGAGATGGCTGCGGGCCTTGAGAAGCTCCAGCACCAGGCATGTGCGGGCCAGGGTGGCCTCCTGGCGCCCCGTGCCCATGGCCATGACCAGGCTTACCGTCGCCAGCCATCTGGTCTCCTTGTCCCGGATTGGGGCCTTGGCCAGGAGTGTAACGAGGACCCATTTCGGGCATATGATAACCACGATTTGGACCTAAGCAGGAAATAAAACAGCACTTGTTTGAATTGATTCATATGACTCAAATCTAGGTAACGCAATGAAGGAAAACTAACCCCCTCGACCAGACACAGGCGGTCGCTGACCTCTTGCTTCCATGCCATTGACCTTGTGCTCTCTCTGAGGTAGCGGAGGCTGTCCTGGATAGCCACCTTGAGGTGATGGAGTCATAGGGTACACATTATCTACACGCTGCGGTACTTGTGCTGGATACGCAGGTTGCCCATAAGCTACCACAGCTGGGCTACCTTGAGGGTATTGAGCAACAACTTGTGCCGGCGGTGGATAGTGTGGAGAATGATGGAAGGGAGGATACTGTTTGGGTCCCTGTGCAGCAGCTGGGATTTGACCTGGTGGTCCTTGAGTGACTTGGGGAATAGGCACTTGTTGCACAACCGGTGGAACTTGGGGAACAGTCGGCACCTGAATTGGTGGTCCTTGTGGCACAGGGTGGGGTTGAGGCCCTTGATGAACAGGAGTGACTGCACCTTGAGGTGGCCTCTGTTGACCAGAATCACCATCTCGACGGTCTACTCTGTCCCTGTCTCGGTCTCTTCTCTCTTCCCTGTCTCTCCTCTCCTCCCTATCTCTCCTATCTTCTCTGTCTCTACGATCATCCCTGTCTCTATCCCGTTCCCTCTCACGTTCTCTATCTTGAGAGTTCTGAGTTGGAGCGGGTGATTGAGCAGGGCGAGACAATTTCCCTGTCTGTGGATTCTTCCTTTTGGCAGGAGGAACATATTTTCCTTCTGTACTAGGACTTGATGAACCTTCAGCAGGACGAGACACTGCTGCAAACCTTTCCTCCTCATCTCCATTCTCAAGATCAATGCGAGCTTTGTAATTAGGGTTGTTCTCAATCTCATTAGCTAGCTGCGCAGCTTTGGCTTCTATCTCCCTAAAACAATTCATAAAAAAGGTGTAAATTAAGATCATAAAAGCAAAAAGAAAGAGAAATGTTAAACAACATACCTATATTCTTTACTGTCTGATTTTTGTAATGGAATTGTATAACCAGCTAAGTTCTGATCAAAATTGGTTTGAACTCCATAAATCTGTTCATTTTTCCTGAACATATCATGTGCATCCCATCCATTCTAAATTAAAGAAAAGGATTAATATTGATAGGCACGAATAATAAGAAAAACACACACTCCAAAATAAACAATATATAGGGCAGGAACTCACAGCATCACCAGTCATTTCAAGAGACAAATCATCACCATTCATACTAGGTCCATCCCATGGTTCAAGTTCTCTTTCAGTAACTTGTCCATTAAATTTGCTGATTGCAGTGTCTGTCTGGAATGTGTCTACATAACAGGAAAAGTACGTTAGTGTAAGTAATGGTAGTTGAACATGATATTTACTACTGCACATAATCCACACACCTCTTGTTGCATACTCCAAATCTACATCCTTTACTTCAATATTTACTATGTCACTTGGTCTAAATATTAGTTTATCAACAACACTTTCAGGTCTTATTTTTGAGCTATCATTAGGATCCACTTGATGTGCTAGTTCCAATACTATTTCTAAATTACAAGAAAATGTTCTCAGAACTCCTTCGAAGACAGAGCCATTCTGGGTTTGAACCTGGAAGTAAGTGTGTTTGGAATTAGTACAGTAAGAGAGAAAGAAACAAATTTACTAAAAGAAGGAAGGTTTGAATCTCTTACCTGGACAGTGTTTCCAATGTGACATGTAATAGCATACATAAAATGTGCATTATTGTAAATGCCTTCTGCGATAATAGTTCTCTCCGGTCGAGCCCTAGTAGACCTTGAAGAGACAAAACAAGTAATTAGGATTAGTAATTATTGCAAGAGAAGGTGAATAATATAAAATTAACGTAAAATCTGCAGAAGTTCAGAATATGCAAGTGTCTGAAACCAGGTAGGGAAAGATTCAACATAGGATTGCAACAATAGTAGACTGTTCAATTGCATAGCATGTATGAAGCAAGAGCACATAACCTAAGATATATATGTCAGATGATTTTGCATTAATTCATACAAAGAAAACTGAGATTTTCTTGAGGGTGTGGGACAGAAATGATAACAACATGCTGTTTATATTAAATTAAGAGGAAAATGACCGAAATACTCGTCTTCAATGCAAAGCTCCACTGTATCATGAATTAATTAAAAGCAAATGATGAAAATCTACATACGCACAAACAGGGCAAAAAATAGAAAAATAGACGACAAAATGTCTGGAATTTTGATCTTTACATAGAAACGAAGAAAAATAGAAAAAATGACTTCCGAATTGCGGGCATCGGATGAAAACAATAATACACAAGATTACAGATCTACTAAACAGAGAAAACTGTGCTAAGGGGAAAAAAAATCTTGCAAGAGACTTCAGTGTTATTTCTAATATTGGGCTCTTCCCTTGACAAATATGCAAAATGCCAGCCGTCTTTCCATTTAGGCCACATTAGTATTAGCTGGTAGGCAAGGGTCAACGTACACAACTTCGCACACGCGTGACTTCAGTTTGTGTGAAAGTTGTGAGTCGTAGACCAGACAAATTATACAGATCGGATTTAAATAAAGTTACAATTCCGTTTTTACCTTCCTGTGTTTGGACGATTTTTTCGTTTGTTATTCATTTTACTGTCCTCGTTTCTGCCGGGATAGGCGCCTTCGCGTTTTCTTGTAGGGACCGGAATTTTGGCAGATTTTTTGACAGGCTCGTAGTAAAGTTACTCTTGGCTACGAAGAATTGCCTTAATCCAAGTTGCTTATTGCGATGATTTCACTGCCAGCACAATTATATCGTAAAAAAGAAACTTATATAAATTATAAAGATTTTCTCAACTTTTTAGGCACAGACTTTGCCTCGATGGGCAGCAGTTGTGCTAACATGGCGCATGAACACAGACACTCGTGACGTAATCGATTGGTGCTTGTCATTCAATTTACAATTATTACGATGTCATCATTTAGACCCCAAATTTTGTGATTTCTTCTGTAAAATTTCACCTAATAACAATACTGGATTGAACACATGACCTCACCAAATCCGATTAAAATGTTCAATGGCTCGCTCTACTTTTTGTCCGTAGTGGGGCAATGTGGTAAATGTTTATAGGGTGCGTTCCCGCTTTCCAGAAATCCCAATCCTTAATTTCGTTCAAGCTAACCCTTTAAATCCTTTCAGCCCTAATCTTATTGAGTTTGGTTCATTGTTGCATTTTCATGCAGGAAAGTCCAGAACGATAGCGTCCTTTATGGTTTCGTTGTGAGCACATCTGACCGAAGCGGCGTGCGTCTTTTTCTTCTTCCCCCAATCATTCAAGGAGAACCTGCAGAGGAGAGCAGAAGACTCGACGACTCGAAGAATCTTCTTCGTTCCAGTTAATCATGGCAATCTACGATATTCTTTTCAAGAGAACTTCAACTCTTGCACTAACAGTTGTCGTTGGTGCATTCGTATTTGAAAGATCTTTTGATGTCATCACCAACGGAATTTTTGATAAAATAAATGAAGGGGTAAGTTTTTAAGGTTATAGTGATTTTTGTATTATATTGTATCTGTATTTTCCGCAATCAATTTGTACGTCTTCAATTCTGTACCCTTTGTATCTTGAAAATGCTATCCTTTGCTCATTTATTTTGATACTATCTCACTGAAATATTTCCGGAGTTCCATTGAAGGGGGCCAGGACTCTTACTTTCTCTACAACTCATTTTCTTAGTCATGTCTTTGATTAAAATATGACTTTTTCTTTTTTTTCTATTAAAAAAGGTCTTAGTAGTTATTGTCTCAGTATATTTCTTAAATAGAGGGCTTATCAATTGTCTTTATTGAATGTATGCGTGTTGAGGTGACAGATGTTGTTCCGAATGTATTAAAGGATTTTTTCTTGTCTTTTTCAGAAACAATGGAAAGACATCAAGAAGAACTATGAATCTTAAGAATATGTCCTGGTGGCACAACATTGCTAACATGTAGATGTACAAAGTTTCTTTTAAAATTGTTATCTGTTCCTTGTGGTTTTGTCAGTCAACTCTAATGAAAAAATTAAAAAGTATTTGATATAAATACTTTGGACGCCTGTAATGTATTGGTTCTCTCTCCATGTTGAAACACATCAATTAAACCTTGCATTTCTATGAAATGGATATACTGAGTTTCTACTTCTTTGAACATATCGCACCTCAATGGAGAATCTCTCCCAGGCAACTCATTAACCATAAGGACCATGTCTTGATTCATTAGGAATACACTACGTAACAAAATTTTACTTGCTCTCCAAGCTCAAAGCCTGGAGAGAATGTGCCTCCTTGCACATCCCAAGGACAAAAAATGTACAATCAAATAAAAATATTTTCAGTAAATGTAATCCATTTTGAATAAGTTTCCACATGTTTTGGTCAAACAAAACATGTCTATAATAATTTAGTACCATGCTTAAGTAGAATCTGGCACATCCACTTTTCTTCTATCCTTCTTTCCTCACAATTTTTAAAGATTTGAAGCCTTTGACGGGAAAGTGGGGAATTAAGAGATCACTACAATATACGTGGAACAAGCTTTATTTAAACATCCTGAAAGAGATGTATATTTAAGTAATAGAAGTAGCCCCAGTGCTTTGAATTGAATTATTTCTCTGAAGCTTCATTCCCAAACTATTAAAATGTTTATTAGAAATCTTCAAAGAACTCTTAGTGGAAACACAAGATTTTCTTCCAGTTTTAACAACATTAAATGGTAACTGCTTCATTGCCGCTTTAGTTTTTACACTGATGGCGGGAATGCTAGCAGGTTTAAACAATCCTTGTGGAACAAGTTGTGGTGGCTTGGTTGTTTCATTATCACTTGATTCTTCAAAATCATCACTTTCATCGGATTGACACTCTAGTTTTGATCTTAGATTTGGAGGGCTAGATGACAAGTGTTCTGTGACTCCTGCTTCATCTGGGGTCATAGCATAGAAGCATTGTTTATATTCTGGATGTTCAATGGTAACATCATGAATATTAAGCAAATGATGACGTAAAGATTTACGAGTTGAATATGCTTTAGTACAGAGCAAGCACTGTAAATGCTTTATCGCACTGTGAGTTAACAAATGATTTTTTAAACGACCTTGTTGGTTAAAGCCCCTTGAGCACCTTTAAAAGATAAATGGTATTATACATTTGTTTTCCAAATATAAAGAAAATTAACAAAATAACAAGTGTACCTACATGTGGCATTCAAACATCAGATTTGATTCATGAACCATAGTTATATGTCGCTGTAGGTATTTATCATTTGAAAAGGCCTTCCCACACTGAGAGCATAAAGTTTGAGTACGGTGGTCATGTATCATTCTATGTTCCTTGAGGGAGTGACTATTGGTGAAGGTCTGGAAAAGCAACACTCCATTTAGAGATAGAAGTGCACATGTTAGTGGAATTACTATCTTAAAACTTACCTTGCCACAAAATTCACAATTCACAAGATCTTTTCCAGTATGTTTCCTGATGTGGTACTTCAATTTCTGAAAAGACAAACATATTCTAAATAAGAAAGAATAAGCTTTCATATTTTGAATCAAAAAATAATTTTCAAACAATAAATTCTACCTGTTTTTTTGAAAAGATCTGACCACAGTAAGGACAACTACAGGCTTCCTCCCGGGTATGGACTCTTATGTGAGAATTACATGCCCCTTTGTCGCTAAAGGTCTTATCACAGAATGAGCATTTATATGGCTTTTCCCCTACATAGTTTGGTTCAGGAAAAAAGGGAATATCATATCAGAAGTTAATAACAGTAGAAACCTACACAAATACCAACCAATAAGGACTTACCCGTGTGAATGCGAATATGGCGGGCAAGATTTGATCTCTGAACAAATTCCTTGTCACAATGCGGACATTTATGCCTTGGTCCATTGTGAATTAGCAGGTGCTCATTGAAACTATCTCTCCTCTGAAATTATAGAATATTATATAAGCTGTTTGATAGCAATTAAAGCAGTGGAAAGACATGTATAATCAATGTTGAACTGACACTGAAAAATTTTCCGCAAAATTGGCATTTTAATGCCGACGTTTTGATGTGAGTTTTTCGGTGTCCGTAAATTCCAGATTTGGAGGCAAAACTTTTATTGCAAACCGAGCATGTGAATAATTTCTCTCCTTGATGATCTGAAGTGTGTTGCTCAACCCTAAGAGAAAGACATTGAATTTTCTGATAAGTTTTGAAAAGAAGACAATAAAACAATGAAATATGTTCCTCACCTTTCAGACATTGATTGCAATTTTTGTTAGCAATTTCACAGAAGAAAAAAAAAATCAACAGAGCTTGTTTGAAACCTCATCAAAACTCTTAAAAAGATTTAAGAATAATTTTTGAAACTATCCCTCTCTACATCAATTTTCTAAATTTCAGATATATCAGGCACACTTTTAACACACAAAGTGGTATATATAACTCGAATTTAGGAACAATAGTTTTTTTCAAATATATAAAATTAACAGTAGAATGTTCACTGTGAACTGAGCAAAAATGTTCAAAATGGTTAAAGTAACATAAAGTTCATTCGGAAAGGAGAGTATACAAAAACAAAGCTCATAACCTGTAAACTTCATACAAAGTAGTTGGTTTCTTAGAAAATATAAGCGACTGTCAACTTGAAAAATGACTGATATAAATACAGAGGTAATTGAGGCGTTTTTCTGAACGCAGTGGTCCTTAAATGTCGTCAAATCTTAATTTTTTTCCTACTAAGTTTAACATATCAGAACAACTCCAGCCAGATTTTGAACAGCAGTACATACGTAACGAGCTAGGAAACATGAACATACCAACTCAACACTGACAGTACTCTCTCAGTTTGATCGTACCGAGGTATTCTAGAGGCATTGAGTCGTATAGATGACAATCGCAAATCAGATTGGATAGATTCCGAAGTCATAACTAACAAGAACCACCGTATTTAACAAAGACTTGCGATAGAGAACTCGTCGAGGAAAGGTTTCTCCGACTGTGCCAGTCCATCAGAATCTACCGGCCCCCTAGTCAACTACCGCCTCCGACCGCACGGCGTAGCTCCACAAACAGCCTCATCGAGGGGTATCTCCATCACTTTTGGACGGAAGGTCTTCCCTCTCCCTCCTCCGAGTAGCAGCGACGAGACCACGAAAGGTGCTACAATGTACACGTAAGCGCGGTATTTAAAGGGAGGGCACGAAGAGAAGACACCACACGTTCAGGCCCAGGAAGCTGCTTGATAAGCAGGCAATTTGAGCTACAGGGCCCCTGGAGGGTTTTTGGTTTCCTGATTAGAAATTTTATTGATAAAGTCATAAGAAGGATTTTGTTGGTAGGTTTGAAGTAATAATAATTTATTGATATGTATGAACAGTTTTGCTTATACACGTTAAATTTTTATGAACTTCTGTGTGCATGCTACTGTTGCGTATTAATGCAACACATAACTATGCACAATTTTGTTTGTAATTATAAACATTTTGACAAATTTGTATGTAATTATGAACAAAAATTATATGGAAGAACAGCATGCATGTAGAAGTTCATAACTATGAATGATTGAGTAAAAAATTTGTTCATAAGAATTTAGTGTATACCTCTTTTCGGGTCTATGGCGGTTTCTTTCAAACCTTCATGGCCCTGTCAGAGTAAATAGCTTTTATCTACACGCTAGGTTTTTATGAACTTCTGTGTGCATGCTACTGTCGCGCATAATTTCAGTACATAACTATGGACAATTTTGTTAGCAATAATCAACAATTTGAGTCATTTGTTTGTAATTATGAACAAAATTTGTATGGAAGGAAAGCATGCACATAGAAGTGCAAAACTATGTATGATTGAGTAAAAAAATGTTCATATAAATTTAGAGTGTACAACCAAGTTTAGCGCAATTATGTGATTTCAGCCTACAGTCTCCTGTTGAAATTTTATGTTATTTTATGTATTACTTGTTAATTACCTAAATTACCAGACAATACCATATATTATTACCCCATATTACTGTGTATGACCATATATTACCGTAAACATGTATACTTTCTCGTACATGCCCCCTGGAGAGTTGTCGACCCCTCGCATCTCAATGCCTACGTTCGATCGCGGAGGAGGGGGGAGGTGGCGGTGCAGCATGGGGGAGCTCCAACGGCCCCGCGCCGGGTCACTCGGGAGGGCTGGAAAGAGAAAGAGAATGGAAAACGGGAGAGAGTGAGAGAGGCACCAGCCACCAGCCCAGGGTATCATCATCATATCCGTGTGATAAGTTTCTCACTCCACGCGATAGAGACTAGGGAGGGACTTCCCTCCCCAAGCCGCCGCGCCGCGAGGCCCTGCACGTGCTGGGCCGGGTCGGGGCCGGGGCCGGGGCCGGGGCCGGGGCCGGGGCCGGGCCGGGGCCGGGCCGCAACCAGGCTCAAGGCCTGTTCATATTCCGACTGCGCCGCCCCGCGGCCCCGTCGCGCCACTATGCCCTTGCCGAGCCCGAGTTTGAGGGAAGAGAGCTGCACACCCATCTCCCCCCCCCTTCTTCTCCACCTCCCCTCTTGATCAGGACCGCGGGCGATGTGTGTGATGGATGCCACACATTACTTGAGATCGATCGGCCCTCGCGAGGTCGAGCAGCAGGGCGCGGCTGGGCTGGGCGGGGCGGGGCGGGGCGGGGCGGGGCGGGGCGGGGCGGCCCCATTGCTTATGCGGTGCCCCAAGCCGCTCTAATGCTTGTCACATCAGGTGGTGTGCAATCGGGCCGGGCCGGGTCGCGAGTCGTGAGGACGCCGCGAGGCGCGGGGGCCGAGGAGGGGAGGGGGAGGGGGCGTACTCGCCCCTGCTCCCGAGAGGATCACGCCAGCATGAGGGCCGGCTCGAGACGGTCGGGAATTATCAACACATATATACCCACTGGAAGTCGACTGTGTGTTAACACCGAGGGGGAAACAACTCCGAATTTTAGTGTACAAATGTCGTGAATTTTTGTGAATTCTTACTGAATTTTCCTCAATTTTTCTGAATTTTTCTGACCTTTTCTGCATTTATTTGGAAATTTTTGTGACTTTTCTCCCTCGGTTGACATACTTGATCAAGAAGAAGAAGAGGTGTGGATGATTCTACCAGGAATTTTACACGCATACCAGATGCAAGAGTACAAATGGAAAATTCACACACCGAAAAGTGTACCGCACATGCACACATTTTGGCTCTTTAGAGCGCGTAATCGCATGGAGAAGTAACTTCGTCCAACCAAACCCCCTTAGTCTCCCGTTTCTTTCTTGGCCCGCACGTTCGACATTCTGTGAATGACGAGTTTACCAAACATTATTATTGTAATAATAATTATAACTGTTATTGATGCCTTTTCACAGCCGTGTGTTTCGCTCAGGGGCCTCCCACCCGACTGTGTTATTAGCCGCACCGCCTCCATGTCGATTCATTTCGATGAGGATTCGACCGGAATGACCATTTATCGCGTTTAATATCGTCGCCTCAAAGCGATTCTCACGCAAATAGCCGGTCATTACGCGAGCGTCCCTCCGACGACGTGCGTGTGTGTGTGCGTGTGTGTGTGAGAGCTCGGGGGGTTGAGACGGCTTGGTCTTTGTTGTCTCGTCGTTTGAACGCGAAGAATACCCTGCGAAAATCTGGAACCACTTTATGACCATCGGTCAGTGAACGGAGAAAACCCCGAGTCAAACAGCGGCTTTTCTACAGTCGTCCTAGACAAACCTCGCGATTCACGGGGAGGGCACGTATGAGGAAGAGGGGGGATCAGGGGAGGGGAGGGGGGAGGCGAGCGGGCGATACGGGTGATGACTTACCGTCAAAGGAAGGAATCTCAAAGTTAATCTTGTTCGACTTTACAAAAGAGAAGTGAATTGGTGTGGACAGGCACGGCCATACTGCTGTGGCTATCTAGATTCTCGATTTCGCCAAATTTTAAACCATCACACACCGTTTTGTCGACCTAGATTTTGAGAATTAGTATCCGTTTAAAACGGGGCGCGACCTGCGCCTGCGCCTTTCTTTTCTTCTTCCGGTCCGGGTCCGCCCCGCCCCGCCCCGGCCGGGACCGCTGCCCATGGTCTGTGACGTCACCCGTCAGTCAGTGCCGTGTCGCGAAGCTAGTGAGTGAGTCGAATGCACGTCGTTTCCGTGAACTTTGTCTCAAAGTGTTGCCGCAAGTTTCGTGTCGTGGCGTCTAGTTTGTTCAACGTAGTTTCATATCGTGGAAGTGAATGTAGAGAGGTGTTTGTGTGTGTCAAGAAACAAGCGAGAAGAAAGGCCTCCGCGCTAGTGCAATCGGCGACCCACCCGTAGTCAACCGGTGTCCAACTGCTGAGTAAGGTTAGTCGCCCCTCTTGTATCACATTTTTTTGCACTCTAGATAACCATTAGTCCTGTGTGTTGGGAGCACGATTGAATCTATGAGTCGGAGTCTGGCATCGGTGCCATCGACTCGCTCTCGATTTTATTGCCAATGTCAACTTAGAAAACTTAGAAATCGGCTGTGACTGCCGCCCGGCCGGCCCGGCCCGGCGCGAGCCAGGGCCCAGGGCCAGGGCTCAGAGCTCTTGTTACTCGCGTTCCTCTGGAAAGAACTATCAGTGTATTTTGCTGGTTCTCTATGAAACTTTTAGCAACACTGTTCACAGAATGGTTTCCGATTCAACAAATCTTGTATTCGAACGACATTAGTTTCTCCCCCTTCCCCCGCCCCCTTTCCCCCGTCTCCTAGCACGGCTTGCCGTACCGTGCCGTGCGAGGTGGCATGACTCCGCTGTTACTGTATTCCTTGTTACAAACTGTGGTCATTTTGTGTGTAAGTGTGTGGCTGTTATTGTGTCCGGGTGAATGGGGCGCTGCGCGGGGCGCGAGGCGTGGGCGCGGCGCGCGCGGCCCTGTCCGGCCCGGCCCGGGTCCAGCGCGTGGTGATTGAAACTGGTCTGTGATGAGTGCGGCTGGGCGCGGCAGCCGTCCTGATGTAGCAGCGACACTACCGCTCCTTACGTATATGGGCAGTGAGTTGGTGTCGGTTGACCCTTTCACCCGTCTCGCCCCGACACGCCCCCCTTCCCCCCGCCCCGCCCGGCCCCGCCACGCATTTCGGCCCCGTATTGACTGGCGGCGGGGCGGGGCGGGGTGGGCGGGGCAGCGATTGCGCCCCGTTTTAGGCTGAGCGAGCGGGGAGCGCGCTGCTCCTGAAATGATAAGGTGTCAAATTAGTCAGCGTGACACCCATTGTGCGCCCGTCCCGGTTCGGCCCCGCCCCGCCCCGCCCCGCCCCGCCCCGCCCGGCTCGGCTCCTTTTGTGACGAGGGGGCCCTCTCTGGAGCCTAGCTGGAGGAGCGGCGAAGGGCCCCCGCCGGGGTCCGTTGTGCGCCTCTTGCCCCACCCCACCCCGCCCCGCCACGCGAGCCAAGTGAGCAGTGTGCGATCTCGATCATGACGCACGAAGTGGAGAGGAAGCTCTTTGAGGGGGCGGGCCGGCCCGGGCGGGGCGGGGCGGGGCGCGGGCGGGGCGAGGTTGGGTGGGGGCGGGGCCCTCTTGGCCGTGCAGCAGGGCACGGCCGCGGGGCTGGGCTGCCCTGCTTGACCCCCACCTTCCCGCTGACAGAAGCTGTATGCGCTCGGTAATGTCAATCTCTTTTCGGCGGCGGGTTTGATGGGATGGGTCGTTACAGTTTTACCTCGCGACTTTGTGACTCAAAAGTTGTTCCTCCCCGACTCCGTTGTATTGACTGGCGTGCTCTGCCCGTGTCCGCGGTGGGAACGGGTCCTCCGCCCGGAGTGAGAGGACTCTTACTGACAGTTGTGGCGCCCCCCCCCCCCCCCTCCCACCTGACCGGAAATAGTCGGCAGGTCCTCAATCTTGTTGAGCCCATCACGCGCTTGTTACCCTGGGCGAGCATTGTGGGCGCGCGGGGCGCGCATCGAGGCGTCGGCCGCGGCGCGGCGCGGCGCGTCTGTCACCGTGGGTTACCGTCGTCATCCTGAGCTGGCCGTCTCGGTGGGCGGGGCGGGGGAGCACGCCGACGTGGGGCGTCCGTCACCGTGGGTTACCGTCGTCATCCTGAGCCGGCCGCGTCGGTGGGCGGGGGAGCACGCCGACGTGGGGCGTCCGTCACCGTGGGTTACCGTCGTCATCCTGAGCCGGCCGCGGCGGTAGGCGGGGGCGCACGCCGCCGTGAGGCGTCCGTCACCGTGGGTTACCGTCGTCAGCCTGAGCCGGCCGCGTCGGTGGGCGGGGGAGCACGCCGCCATGGGGCGTCCGTCACCGTGGGTTACCGTCGTCATCCTGAGCCGGCCGCGTCGGTGGGCGGGGGAGCACGCCGCCGTGGGGCGTCCGTCACCGTGGGTTACCGTCGTCATCCTGAGCCGGCCGCGTCGGTGGGCGGGGGAGCACGCCGCCGTGGGGCGTCCGTCACCGTGGGTTACCGTCGTCATCCTGAGCCGGCCGCGTCGGTGGGCGGGGGAGCACGCCGCGGGGCTGCGTGCGGGAGGTGCTGGTCGTCTCGGACGCGGCCCTCTTCAGGACGCTGCTGCTGCGGCTGCCTGCCCACCGTCCAGCTGCAGCCCGAGTCAGGGGCAGGGCAAAGGCTGGTGCGCGCGGGTCCCGAAACAAAAATGTTCAAAGGAGGCGAGGAGGAGGGGGTGGGTGGAGGCGGTGAGAGGGAGCGGGAGGGGAGGGCGGGTCGGGGGTGGCGGGCAAGGTAGTAGCGGGGGGGGGGGGGGGGGATGGTGCGGACGATGAGTTTTAAGAACGCATTCAGTCGGGAGAGACGTGTGTCTGCCACACGCGTGTCCATCGCGTCGAGAGCTTAGCGGGCTCATGCTCACCGTCGGGGCGCTGCGCTGGGGTTTCGACAAGATACCCCCCCCCTCCTGGAGCGAGACTCGAACTGCGCGCACGTCACCACCATGGCCTGCTGCCTGCGGGTCGCCCGCGGCCACTATAAATACCAGAGTGAGGATTCTCCCTCTCAGGAGAGTGGGATATTTTCCCTCTCTCTTTGAGGGCGAGGTGTGGTTTTCTCGCTTGATTAGAGCAATAAATTAAAAACTCTCGTCCTCTTTGAGCGAGGATTGGGAACCCCCTTTTTGAGTGAGGGTTTTTATCCTTAATCCCACTCAATTTTAGTCACGTTACAAATACTTTGTCAATAAGAGCCACATTCTAGCTCATAAAAGTTTTGCCCGCAGATACAAACACTTACACGCTAAATTCTTATGAACATTTTTTAACTCAATCATACATAGTTGTGCACTTCTACGTACATGCTGTTCTTCCGTATAAATGTTGTTCATAATTACAAACAAATTAGTCAAATTGTGCATAATTACTAACAAAATTATGCATAGTTATGCATTGAAATTATGCGCAACAGCAGCATGCACACAGAAGTTCATAAAAATTTAGCGTGTACGTTATGATTTGTACGTAAAGTTGGTATCTGAGGGCAAAACTTTTATGAGCTAGCATGTGGCACATGATACCATATTCTGAATCAGAAAATAAAGATCTATTCATTGAGATGGAGCACATCCTTATGAGATTCTTAGTTCAAAAGTTGGTCGTGTAACAAAGCATTAAATAATTTTTCCCCGCTCACTGCGACTTTAGTTTTTGGTGTAAATGAAACTTCCCTGCTATTTGGCCTAGAGTGCTCATATTTGTTCTGTAATGTCTTCTAGTGATTCTGATCAGGGAACTGAGGTAAAATCCACATTTTGAGTTTTTTTTTCTCCTGGCCAGGTCTGAAAGATAAACTTAGCTAAATTTCCATTCAAATCTCAAGTAAATTCAGAGAAGGAGGGCCGGGCCAAAGATAAAAAATTACGGAATGTTTGTCTCATAGGTACTTTTGAGGCAAGTTTGGTCAAAATCGACAAACCATGTAAAAAAGATGAAAAATTAAAAACCTATTTTTTTGATATTTTTTGAAAGGTTTGGACCCCTGGGTCCCCATTAAAACTAGGAAACATACAGGGGGCGTCTCAAAAGCCGGGACAATCTTTTAGGGTCGGTAGGGGGTCCTATGGGGATCATTTTGAGATGGGACACTTGGGGTCGCAAATGTCTCTTCATGGATCTACAGTGACTTTTCTGTTGCGCCTGGTTGGTAGGCAATCGAGGGTCCCGCATGACACCAACGCATCGTGGGTAGCCTGCAGCGCAGGGGTTAATGCAGGGCTCACATGTCTCATTGGAAATCAAGAGATGAATCGTTTGTATATAAATTCTTCTTGTGATTCAGTAAATCTGTGCTGAAAACGATTCATCTCTTATTGATTTCCTATGAGACCTGTGAGCCCCACACGAACCCCTGTGCTGCAGGCAACCCAAGATGCATCGGTGTTATGCGGGACCCTCGATTGCCTACCAACCAGGCGCAACAGAAAAGTCACTGTAGATCCTTACGGAGACGTTTGCGATCACAAGTGTCCCATCTCAAAATGATCCCAGTAGGACCCCCTACCTACCCTCAAAGTTTGCAGGGGTTGTCTATGGGACCCCTAAAATGAGTTTTTGACCCCGGCGCGGCGTCGAAATGTCCGAGGGTCGAATCCGGACGAGTTGTTGAGTTGAAAAAGAATCACCCATAATCAATTTTTATAACACTGTGCGTCGTAACTTGACGAAATTTTTTGTAACGATATGAAAAAATCGCACTTTTACGACTTCGGATGATACTGCGTGGTTTTGAAATTTGTCCTAAAATTACTTGTTTGCATTTGTAATTTTACAAGTCCATGTTGTAATCCACACTCTAAATGCGAAAGAACAATTTTGTTCCCCGATTGGGAACGTTTTCGTGCACAACCAGACTGGATGCAAATTCGTTTCGAAAACTGGACAAGTTGTGTAAAGTTGTACACAATTTGTCTCACTTTAGGAACCAAGTTATCCAGTCTGGATGTGCACGAAAACGTTCCTAATCGGGGAACAAAATTGTTCTTTCGCATTTAGAGTGCAGAATAAGATAATATGTTGTTAATTGACGAACATTTATTTAACAGTATCGCGTACAAATGTGCGTGCGCGCGACATCGACAGACCGGGGGAGGGGTAGGGGGGGGTGTTCGCAGTGTATAGCAGGATCAAATGCGTTATGTGAGCAGTCGCGGAGGAGGAAGAGGGGGGGTGAGGGGGCGCCAACCGGTGAAGCGCTGCTCATTGCGGGGGAATCAATCAGGACCGTGGCTGCTGCTGCACAACGGCGTCATGAGCCGGGAGCGGGAGAACATCTACCGCCTCCCTTCCCCTCCTCTCCTCTCCCTTCCCTTCCCCTCCTCTCCCCTCCCCTCCCCTCTCCTCTCCACTCCCCTTTCCTCTCCTCTCCACTCCTCTTTCCTCTCCTCTCCTCCCCTCTCCTCCCTCCTCTCCTCCTCCTCCCCTCCCTCCCTCCCTCATCGCCACACCGTCACAATCAAAAAGCTCACAGTCCATCACCCTTCTATATCCATCCCGCTCTCCAGTCAATGGTCCGCTCGGCTCGCTCGCTGCTTGTCTCGTTACAACTTTGATTAATTCCCGATTGTTGGGCGCAGCGTGCTTGATTAATTACGGCAGTCGCGGCGCCGTTTTGAGCCGCGCGGGCGCGCACTGAGCCCGCGGGCTTTTGAGCGGAGCTGAGCCCGGCGCGGCGCGGCCCGCGCACTGTCAAATTGTACACGCTAAATTTTTATGAACTTCTGTGTGCATGCTGCTGTTGCGCATAATTTCAATGCATAACTATGCATAATTTTGTTAGTAATTATGCACAATTTGACTCGTTTGTTTGTAATTATGAACAAAATTTATACGGAAGAACAGCATGTACGTAGAAGTCCATAACTATGTATGATTGAGTTAAAAAAAATGTTCACAAGAATTTAGCGTGTAAGTTGTCACATTACTCTAATAAAAATCAGTGCAAAATTCTGTATATTGTTACGCAGTAATTAACATACCACTTGTTGTACAAACTTTTGTATCAATTTTACGGAATTTTGGATGATTCGTACATAATTTTAACACAAAATAAAAAAATCTGTATCATTTTCCTGTATTACAAGTGATACGCAAATTACTGCATAAAAATGATACAGAATTTTGTATTTTTTTTTAGACGACAAAGTCAGTGCTAAATTTTACTTTTGAGAGGTTCGTCACAAGAGGTGAGATAAACGTTAAATGAGAAATGGTTCATCACAGTGTGACGAAAGATTCTTGTCATGTGACGAAAGATTCTTGTCATGTGACGAAAGATTCTTGTCATGTGACGAAAGATTACTCTGGAAAACCAAGTGTGTACATGTATTCATTATTTACTGCATACTTACAGGTATTCAGTAAATAATGAATACATGGCCATGCCATGTATGCAGTATTTGCTGAATACCTTGGCATGTACACATGAAAAGTCACACAGGAACTACGTGTGTACATGCCAAGGTATTCAGCCAATACTGCATACATGCCATGTATTCATTATCTACTGAATACCTGTACACACTAAATCCTTATGCATTTTATTGTGCATAAACATGCAGAATTTTAAACAACCATAGTTATTCACAATTTTTGTGCATAATTTTGTACACATTGTGCATAACTACACTGGAAATCCAAGTGTACGAATGTCGCTCACTTGTAGATGAGCAAATAAATTCGCTCACTTGTAGGTGAGCAAATGACTATTCGCTCACTTGTAGGTGAGCAAATGTCTATTCGCTCACTTGTAGGTGAGCAAATGATTATTCGCTCACCTACAAGTGAGCGAATACACTGGAAAAACAAACGTCGCATCCGCTACACCAATTGGTGTGTTCTGTGGAACCATTTGAGTTTTAGTGGAATATTAACCAAGTGAGACTTCATGTTTTATTTTCGACGAGTCCATCAGGTTCCTCTCGAAATTCCCGTTCGAACGAGCCTACACTGTAATTTTTTTTGTCAATTTACAACATATTATGTGACAAACTAGTTGTGCAAAAATAAAAACTAAACTTCTGTCAACTGTACAAAAAAATGATCAACGAATAGATTGTCATTTGATTTTGACAAATTATTTGTCAAACTACAACTAATTAATCGACAATAATTGTTGTCACTGATGATAGTTATTTAGCTGTGAAGTCTGGGAGTTTTTTAATACGCAAGTTTTTTTTACGGCTTCTGACAAATTGTTTTTCTTGGATTAATGACAAGTTAGTCATGTTCCACTTTTATCCAGATGATATTTGTCAAAAGACAGTTTTTTTTCTAACAGTGTACATGTAATGGGGTTGCGAGCCTAAATACTACGACTTTAAATAGGATTTGTAGAAAATGGGGAATTGGACATGTTGAATGAACTATGCATCTGAACCCCATCACATGTGGGCTCGTTCGAACGGGAATTTCATGGGGAATCTGATAGGCGCATCAGAAATGAAACTTAAAGTCTCGGTTGGTTAATATTCCACAAAAACTGAAATGTTGCCATAGAACACACCAATTGGTGTAGCGGACGCAACGTTTGTTTTTCCAGTGAATTGGTGTAGCGGATGCGACGTTTGTTTTTCCAGTGTATTCGCTCACTTGTAGGTGAGCGAATAATCATTTGCTCACCTACAAGTGAGCGAATAGACATTTGCTCACCTACAAGTGAGCGAATAGTCATTTGCTCACCTACAAGTGAGCGAATAGTCATTTGCTCACCTACAAGTGAGCGAATTTATTTGCTCATCTACAAGTGAGCGACATTCGTACAATTGGATTTCCAGTGTAGTTATGCACAATGTGTACAAAATTATGCACAAAAATTGTGAATAACTATGGTTGTTTAAAATTCTGCATGTTTATGCACAACAAAATGCATAAGGATTTAGTGTGTAAGTTTGCAGTAAATAATGAATACATGTACACACTTCGTTTTCCAGAGTAATGTCATGCGACGAAAGATTCTTTTTATGTGACGATAGATTCATCTCTGGAAACTTAAGTGTCGTACAGTACCGCAGTAAAAAGTGTAGGACCAATGGTTCTGCAGTTTTTAGTGTAGGACACCCTGTGTCCTACAGTTTTTAGTGCAGGACACCCTGTGTCCGACAGTTTTTAGTGTAGGACAACCTGGGTCTGACCTACGGCGTCCTACACTAAAAACTGTCGGACACAGGGTGTACTGCACTAAAAATTGTAGGACACAGGGTGTCCTACACTAAAAACTGCAGTACCATTGGTCCTACACTTTTTACTGCAGTACTGTACGACACTTGAGTTTGCAGAGATGTCATGTGACGAAATGTATGTCATGTGACGACTCTTCCATCATAGCTCTTGTGACGAAATATACGTAGCAATATTTATCGTCACATGACAATTTGGTTTAGCAGTGCGGCCCGGAGTGTTGGGACCGCTCACGTGAAGCAGCACTGTAAGGGATTTTGTCGTAACTTTACGAACAAAGACCTGTTAATTTTTTTTCACGAACTCTTCGTTATTTTTAGAAAACGAATACACTTGTTAAATGACTATTGTTCGTAATATTGTGTTTATGATCCAGAATCCAAGAAATTTGTCGTTCTGGAATGCTTATAACTTATATGCCAGATTACGAAAAGTTTGTTTTCCAATGCTACGAACGGTTCTTCTTCTGGAATGACGAACAGTGTTCGTCATTTTCAATAACAATACTATTCGTACGAAATTTTATCGTAAAATAACGAAATCCATTGACAGTGAGCGCGCCACCCAGGCTGGCGCAGCGCTGCACTGCGCGGAAAAAAAATATGACTTTGTTGTCGTGATCAACTCTGTTCGATAACTGTAAAAAATCCATAGTTTGATCGATGGTACGGTACCAACTATAGCGGCGTTTTGTACCTGCATTTGAAAAAGTGAGTACCGAGACTAGCTCACGGCGCCACCAAACCCTGGTTTTCCTGCACGGCATGGGCATGGCCCCGTACTCGGCAGTTCGTCTCAAGAGTTTGAAAATTACGGGTACGGTGCCCAACTACGTAAACGCCGGTAAAGAAATAAGCGGTGATTTCCGCATCCGCAGTTTTACTTTAGTTATTTTTTACAGTGATTGGCGTAATTCATGGTTGCGACGACCGGACTCTTGTGCGAAAACAGCAAACTACATCTTTGTTCAGATCGTGCAAGCACTGTGGAGAAATATGTCCGTACATCACTGTAAAAAATACCGTCACTAAGAACCGTGCAAACCGTTATTGTACTTGAAATTAACAGTGAAACGCTGTGCATTCAGCTCGTTGTTCCCTACAATGTACAACAAATTTTAATTTTCTATTGTGTTAAGAAATAACAGTTCCACATTGTTGTTAAATTGTGGTAATTTTTAACAGTGATGTACGATACATTTTGTACACTGAAAATCCAATAGTGAGCAATGCACTCTATATATAAAGTGTGCATGGAATGCACGCTGTACATAAAGTGTGCATGACATGCTCACTGTTTTTAACGTGTGCATGGACATGCTCACTGTTTTTAACGTGTGCATGGCCATGCTCACTGTACAAAATGTGAGCAATGCTCACTGTTGAAATTATAGTGAGCATGTCTATGCACACATTATAAACAGTGAGCATGTCCATGCACACGTTAAAAGCAGTGAGCATGCCATGCACACTTTATGTACAGCGTGCATTCCATGCACACTTTATATACAGCGTGCATTGCTCACTGTTGGATTTTCAGTGTAACCATTTACAAAATGTGTCCTACACTCCAAATGCGAAAGAACAAATTTGTTCCCCGATTAGGAACGTTTTCGTGCACATCCAAACTGGATGCAAATTTGTTCTTAAAGTGAGACAAATTGTGGACAACTTTACACAACTTGTCCAGTTTTCGGAACGAATTTGCATCCAGTCTGGATGTGCACGAAAACGTTCCTAATTGGGGAACAAAATTGTTCTTTCGCATTTAGAGTGTACATGTACAACCTCCCACACTTGCTTGTCATTCGATTCCAAGTCGATAGGCAGTGCCTGTGCCGGGTCTTTGCAGGAATGCATTCTCGCAAGCGCTGCAGCAGGGGCCATGGCGCCTTACAGGCGAATTGGGTAGGCGAGGCGAACCCACAACACTGTTCACTACCAGAAAAAAAAAAAACACGATATGGACTGGTTAGTCCTTCCCTGCTCAAATCGTACTGGGCACGGTACACAATTTTTAGGCACACTGTAAAAAATAGTTGTAGGATTACGACATTTTTCCTACAACTTAGTCGTATGACAACAAAGTGCATTGTATTGCACCATAACGATAAAAACCTTGTAGTATTATAGAACAAAATAATTCGTTGGAAAACAAAATTATTGTCAGGTACACTGTTAAATTTTAAGTCGTCACATTACGACAAAGTCAGTGCTAAATTTTACTTTTGAAAGGTTCGTCACATGACAAATGGTTCATCACGGTGTGACGAAAGATTCATGTCATGTGACGAAAAATTCATGTCAAGTGACGAAAGATTCACGTCATGTGACGAAAAATTCATGTCAAGTGACGAAATGTATGTCATGTGACGACTGTTTCATCACAGTGCTTGTGACGAAATATTCGTATCAATATTTATTGTCACATGACAATTCGGTTTAACAGTGTAACGACAAAAGATATTAGAATCTGGTTTCGTTAACAAACGAGATGGTTTGTAAATCAACAACAAAAATTGTAGGGACACGATGGTCATTGTAATCCTTAAAATTATATTAAAGCTAAGAAACTTAAATAAATTTCCAGATATGCGAAATGGAGGGTAGATGGCTTGTAGTGGTCTTGGCTATTCTTTCAAAGTTCAGCTGGAACGACTTAGTTTGCAGGGCTTCACCATGAACATTCCCCCCCCTCCCCCCCCCCCTGAAAGTAAAGTGAGAAAAAGTTAATTTGTCTAGTGGTTGGACTCAAAAACCAAAAACATGGCCTGTTTTGGTCACATGCTGGGTGTCTTCAGATGCAGAATTTAATTCTGAATTCATTTCTGGTTTAGAAACCTATAAAAAGTCATGGGAAAGCCAAGATATTGGCCAAAAACCACCAAAAAGTGGATTTTCAAAATTAAGGCTTGCGCGCAAGATTCTGACTAATTCTGATGAATTAGAAAGTCCCCGTAAGGTTTATTTGAATCAGAAGACTGAAAACCAGAAGACAAGGCAGCCGTTTTTAATGATTTTGACCTCATATGGATTTTTGTCTTTTACGTTGAGTTCCCAATAAATCATGATTTATTTTTGTTATAATACGAAGGAGTCTGTCAGTCTACGATTTGTCTTGTTGAAATACGAACTACTTTGCTCTGATACGAGTTTGTTTTGTCAGCCATTCACCGCTGTTTTTTAACTTGATACAATGTAAAGTTGTATGCGTATGGCTTTCTTTGTAGTGTAACGACCATGAGTCGTTATTCTACAAGACACTTCATCGCAAAACTTAGCAAGGAATTTGTCGTCAAGTTACGACTTAAGTTTTTACAGTGTACGAAGTACACATGCATTTAACATGGAGTCTTACGGGAGGTACACTAAAAAGGTACAACGATTATGTACTTCTCCTGTACAAACTTATTGTACATTTAGTGTGGTACAATATTTTTGCCAGTGATTACGCATTCAAAGAAACACCCGGTACGTTTTCAATCTTCACTTGTAATTGTACCACATCTTCCATGGAAAATTTTCCTGTACCCTGTACGACAACAGTGAGGAATTTCGCCGTTGGGACAGCGAGACTTATTCCTTCTCTCTTTGACAGCGAGGTTTGGTTTTCTCGCTCACTTTGAGCAATAGTTTTAAAATTCTCGCCCTATTTGAGCGAGGAAAAAGAAATCTCACCCTCTTTGAGTGAGGATTTACTTCCTTTTACTTATTTTGTGTGATATTATAGATTCTTTCTCTGGTAAGAGCGAGGTTCCCAAGACCTCGCTTCATTAGGGCAAGAAAAAACAAGTCGCACTCTCATTTGCTTACGGATGTACAAGCCGTAAGTTACGGAGAATTTTGTGCAAACGTAACGTACGGACAAATTCACTGTAGTACGGATGAAAACTGTCTGTATTACAGACAATTTTGTATGTAATACAAATGCACCTCGATCCGTAAGGTATGGAAAAAATTCGAATATTTCTCCATACTCTACAGATCTAGATATGATTGTATTACGGACAAAATCGTCCGTAATATGAACCGTTTTCATCCGCACTACAGTGACTCTGTCCTTACGTTACGTTCGCACAAAATTCTACGTAACTTACGGCTTGTACATCCGTAAGTAAATGAGAGTGCGAGCATTACCGTAGAAACGGAGATATTAACTTCAAATTTCTCAAAATTGGTTACCAACTTTTGGATGGCAGTGCAGCAGCGAACTCGGGAGATTAAGTTCTACCTCTCTGCCAACTCCTATCAAAATCGTCTTGAAAATTCCGGCTTTGCATAAGGGGCCGTGCTGATAAAAAAAAATACGATTTCACCAAGTGAAATCCTGGGAGTCACGAAGTAGCATGAAGTTTAGGTTTAAGTTACGCTACGAATTTTCCTATACATCGGTATCGTAATATCCCCATGCATCAGTAGTATTTTTGCCATACAAGTATAGGAATTTTTCTACACACCTGTGTGGGCTCTTTACCATATGTGTATGGTGTGATTCCCATACATGATTTTTTGGGCGTTTTCAGACAAAATGGGAATGTAGCCTGTCTTCGTCCTTTGCATTTTCCGTGCAGCCTCTTTCCCCCTCTCTGGCCTCTCACCCCTTTCGATTCATGTTTAAAGTAGAAACTTACTTTTTAGGCCCCCGTTAGGGGTGCCTATTGTTCACGCCAGTGAGTTTTTAGGCCCCCGTTAGGGGTGCCTTTTGCTCACGCCAGTGAGTTTTAGGCCCCGTTAGTGCCTATTGCACGCCAGTGAGTTTTTATTCTTGACGATTGCCCCTTATGGCCGCAGCCGTTTGTGTCTATACGATTCGCATCAAATTTGAACGAAAAATACTACGAAAAATTAGGAATTTTTTGAAATAGGTCTAATGCCAAACTGTTCGGCCAAATTTGCATAAAAATAGTTTGCATTCGCTGTTTCTATGGTAATTACGAGCGGAGCAGCAAGGCCGAGCCGGGTCGGGGGAATCTTGACCAATAAAAGTATTTCGCGGTTTTTCCCGACCAATGAGAAAGATCACTTGTTGCTTTGTACCTCGATGTCCAAAAGTTTTTAGCCGGGAGTGGTCACGTCAGAATCGCAGCAGTTTCGCGCCGTGCAAAAGGATGCACCACCAGGACAGTTACAGACGCGACCACTAGCTGCCGGGAGCCGGGGCAGGGACTGTAAGCCTTGACCAATAAAATTTTATTTGAAAGTGGGCTGCGGCTTCTAACAATACCGACCAATGAAAAGATTCAGACCTAAGTTCATGTTTGTACCTCAGTAAATGGTTTAAATTAGTTCATATGTGTCCGTAGGAGTGTGCGTACAGGCTTCTATAATTGTTTGCTAAACGCCGTGCAGCATGCACCAGCAGGATCAATTTTTCTTATAATATGTACGTACTGGCCAGCAGCAGAGCGTTGTAATACACCCTGGGCGACATAGATCTATGATACCTAATATCATGATTTATTGACTTTCACAAACAGTTTTGACATGATATTTTAAAATTCTATCTATTTTAAGATGAGCTGTTAAAACCTAGGGGGCCGTTTAACGCGTAATAGCGTTAGATTTTCCTAAAATGGCCTCGAAAACTTATGGGCTGGGCTATCTTCCTCTTTTAAAGGCAAGGCGATGTACCCATCAAATTTGTATCTATTTGTACAAAGTTAAACAATAATTTTCTACGAAAAATTATTTGAATATTTTGAAATAGGTCTGATGACAAACTTCGTGGCTAGATTTGCATGAAATTAGTGTTGCATTCGCTGTTTCTATGGTAATTACGAGCGGAGCAGCAAGGCCGAGCCGGGTCGATATCACTTTCTGGAAAAGATGGCAACAAGTGTCGTTGGTCTGTGCGATTCTGAATGTCGATTTTTCAAGAGTTTTCTCGACTCTTCATTGAAAAATATAATAGCTCTTGTCAAATTTAAAAGTACTTTCTTCTTTAAGTGGTTTATTGTGTCGCATGTGGTATCTGTATAGCACAAATAATACACCTATAGTACTCATATAATACACCTATAATACCCATAATACACCAATAATAACAGTATTCCGTACACTTCTGAGGGGAGTCAGCCCCCCTTGAGCAGGATGGTTTCAAACGCGACCACTAGCTGCCAGCCGCGGCTCTCGATTGTTGGCTGGGACTGTAATTCCGCCTTCCAATAATTTTATTTGAAAGTGGGCGGGGCTACTAACAATACCGCCAACCTAAGATTCAGAACTAAGTTCATGTTTTCAGAAAATGGTTCAAATTAGTTCGCCTATGTGTCCGTATGTTTGTGCGTAAAGGCTTTTATAATTGTTTGCAAAACGCCTGCAGCATCCTTTTACTTCATTTCACTGAAAATGAACGAATCCTGATTCTCGCTCCTATACGGGCGAGAATTTGAGGGCAATTTTCTTGCTCTCTAGAGAGTGAGAATTTTTTTCCTCACTCTATTTGAGAAAGAATTTTGTGATCTCGCCCGAATAAAGTGAGAATTCTTGCTTAGATAAAGTGAGGCTAAGAAATCCTTACCAATATCTCGCTCAAATAGAGTGAGGTTTAAAATTGTCACGCTAAATAAGCAAGGAAAAGTGTCCTTTTCCTTTTCGGGCAAGATTCTGGATTCGAATTTTTGCAGTGTTCCTGATTTAAAACTGTTCAAGTATATTAAGTAGCGAAGTGGACGCGTGAGCCGCCGAGCCACCGGCCTTCTTTTGTTTAGTGGAAGTCCCAGCCACGTCCCCCGCCGCGGTCGGGAGCTGATGCGTCCACCTCGCGACTTTAAATCATTGTTTAAAGTTATCGAAACGTGGACAAGGCGAACTGAAAGGGTAAAAATTAGTTTTATATCTGCGGAAACTGTTTTGCAAAGTTTGACTTCAATATGGCGAGAAGGAACAAAACTGATTCGTGAAATGGTGTACATCTGCGTGTATCTTTACGTAAACCATTTTACAAATCACTTTTGTTCCTACTCAACGAACCTACGTGAAACTTTGCAAAACGATTTCCGCAGGTCCAGAACTGATATTTACACATTCATTTGGACTGTATTACATTTCGTTCTCCTAATATAAAAAGTGAAAGTCGCGAGGTGGACGCGTGAGCCGCCGAGCCGCCGGCCTTCTTTTGTCGGGTGGACATCAAGCCGGCGTTGTTTAAACCTGGCCCGCTAGGCATTTTATGTGGCAGACGTGTGGCGGATAAAATTCGTGATTTGGTTCTCACGAAAAGTTTACACTAAATATTTTTAAATTCTTTCTCATTTTATGATAACTGTTATAACCTAGGGGGCCGTTTAACGCGTTAGCGTTAGAATTTTTTTACCTTGGCGGACGGGGAGTTATTGAACCACGGACCTCTGCGTTGAGATACCATCACGTAGACCATTGCGCCACTGAGACGCGATAGGACAACCGCTCCAGCGTCCGCGGGTCATCATCCTACCTGCCCTCGCCGGACCGCAACCCGGGTGGGACGTTCCCAGATGTACGGCCGGGCCGGGAGCAGCAGGCCGCCGCCTGCCACCACATGGGGTATTTCCGACCACATGTTTAGAGTCCGTGAATTTTACTTCACTCCCCACCTTTAAATTTCTTAGATTAAGGAAGCTTCCCATAAAAGTTTTCCTTCCAGCCCCAGGCTCCATAGCCCGCGAGAAGTAATGGGGCACCATAATACATCACGTGACGAGGTGCAAGTGTATTTGTAGCATATCGCCACCCCACACTGAAACAGATGTTCTTTTCAGATGTCGCATTTTTCCAATACTTCTAGGATTTTCCCGTAGCAAAGCGCATGACAAAATTGCCAATTTCTGGTAATTTTCCTATACATGCATGCCAAGGCGCTCCTCCCATGGACGAATAGGAAATCTGCTTGACAAGTGTGGCAATTTTCCTATCCTATTCGGGATTTTCCTATACGCTATTTACAGTTTGGGAAATTTCCTATACTTTTATAGAAATTTCTCCGTTCTATACGCTGTATAGGAAATTTCCAATACAAACGTATGGCAAAAATCCCAACATTTTTTACAGTGCTGGATTGCACCATTCTATAAATTTACGATCTAAACTGTATGACAGATAGGACGTACCGTAGCGTCTTACCGTTGGTATCTCTAACAGTGAAGTGTAGAGCAAATGCACACCAGTTGACATTAAGACCAGATCGTCATGCAGAACTTCACATTTGTTTTGAGCAATTATTTCTCAAAGCAACCAGCCACAAAACCTTCATGTCTCAGATCCTGGTCCTGATTTTTTTTTAAGATGGTCTAGTAGTAGGTAGTCCCCTCCCAAAATTTCAGATTTTTATCTATCATAGAAACCGAGATTTGGGGGTTTTTATGTTAGAACCTGCAAAATAAATCAATTCTTTTTAGTTTTCCTCAGATCTTTTCCGCGTAATGATATTTGAAAAGAGCATAAAAAACTGAGTCTATCTTGTGCCAGAACGGAATTTTTAGACGATTGATTCAATTTATAACGATTTTTTAAAACTCTAAAACAGTGTTTTTATTTTTTAAGTCCAAAACGTATTTTATTTTTTTTTACTTTGGGCCTTTAATGGTGTCTTACTATAAGCGCTAACACTGGGAAGAATAAAAACTTTACAGATGGAACTCCTTCAAGGTAACGCAGCCTTAAAAAGTTTTGAGATCAAACTTCTAAAATTGATCTGGTTCGACTTTTTAGATCGTCGTGCACTGCCTGCGACTCATTTTAGTTAAATTATGAAAATTTAAACACTTTTTAAGGCTGCGTCACCTTGAAGGAGTTCCATCTGTAAAGTTTTTATTCTTCCCAGTGTTAGCGCTTATAGTAAGACACCATTAAAGGCCCGAAGTAAAAAAAAAAAAATATGTTTTTGACTTAAAAAATAAAAACACTGTTTTTGAGTTTTAAAAAATCGTTAAAAATTGAATCAATCGTCTAAAAATTCCGTTCTGGCACAAGATAGACTCAATTTTTTATGCTCTTTTCAAATATCGTTACGCGGAAAAGATCTGAGGAAAACTAAAAAGAATTGATTTTTTTGCAGGTTTTAACATAAAAACCCCCAAATCTCTGTTTCTATGATAGATAAAAATCTGAAATTTTGGGAGGGGACTACCTACTACTAGACCATCTTTAAAAAAATCAGGACCAGGATCTGAGACATGAAGGTTTTGCGGCTGGCTGCTTTGAGAAATAATTGCTCTTTTCCCAGTGATAAGAGTATGTGTACTGACAACATGCCCTCCATTTTCAGGGTTTCCTGTTCCATTTGCCTCAAGATGTCTACCAAATCGAGAAGAAACCTACGCACCCAAATTCCTCACCATACAAAAGAAAAACAGTTCGAGTGTTCCGTGTGCCAGAAGGTGTTTTCTCAGTCAGCACATCTGCGCACCCACGTCCGCACCCACACTGGAGAGAAACCGTTTGAGTGTTGCATATGCCAGAAGATGTTTTCTCAGTCAGCACATCTGCGCACCCACGTCCGCACTCACACTGGAGAGAAACCGTTTGAGTGTCCCGTGTGCCAGAAGATGTTTCCTACGTCTTCTCATCTGCGCACCCACCTCCGTACCCATACTGGAGAGAAACCGTTTGAGTGTCCCGTGTGCCAGAAGATGTTTTCTACGTCTTCTCATCTGCGCACCCACCTCCGTACCCACACTGGAGAGAAACCGTTTAAGTGTTCTGTGTGCCACAAGATGTTTTCTGAGTCAGGAAGTCTGCGCACACACCTGCGTACCCACACTGGAGAGAAACCCTTTGAGTGTTCCATGTGCCAGAAGGTGTATTCTACGTCTTCTCATCTGCGCACCCACCTCCGTACCCACACTGGAGAGAAACCGTTTGAGTGTTCCGTGTGCCAGAAGGTGTTTTCTCGGCCAGGACATCTGCGCACCCACCTCCGTACCCACACTGGAGAGAAACCGTTTGAGTGTTCCGTGTGCCACAAGATCTTTTCTCAGTCAGCTAATCTGCGCGCCCACCTCCGTACCCACACTGGAGAGAAACCGTTTAAGTGTTCCGTGTGCCACAAGATGTTTTCTACGTCTTCTGGTCTGCGCACCCACCTCCGTACCCACACTGGAGAGAAACCGTTTAAGTGTTCCGTGTGCCACAAGCTGTTTTCTGAGTCAGGAAGTCTGCGCACACACCTGCGTACCCACACTGGAGAGAAACCGTTTAAGTGTTCCGTGTGCCACAAGATGTTTTCCACGTCTTCTGGTCTGCGCACCCACCTCCGTACACACACTGGAGAGAAACCGTTAAAGTGTACTGTGTGCCAGAAGGTGTTTTCTCAGTCAGGACATCTGCGCACCCACCTCCGTACCCACACTGGACAGAAACTGTTTTAGTGTTCCGTGTGCCACAAGACATTTAATGTTCCGTGATCTAGAAGATGTTTTCTCGTTCTGGAAGTCTGCGAAGGCATTTTCAAAACCCCCTTACCTCTGTAATAACTTGATTCAAACGTGTGTTAAGAGTGACCCCTTTGTAAAACTCAAACTTCATTGACAACGAAACGTACACGGCTGTTCCTTAATATCAAGCTTTCGTCTGTTTGCTGTATAGGTCTGATATTAATCCTGAATTAATAAAAATCGAATTTTGTACCGTAATAAATTACTTTGTTTTAGTCTCGTCAACATTGCTTTTTTACGTTAATCGTTTATCACCATGTGCAAGTGTAGTACGTAGTTCTGTTTCTTCTCCGCTCCGGTCATTTTTGTAACTAGCTCTGAACGTTTTTGTACGTCACTAAATAAGATGCAATAGTCAGTACAGTCACAATTTTAGATGAATCGTAACTAATGGCAGACAAGTAAGAGGTCAAAATTGTATCTGGGTTAGTGGCGTACAAAAACGTTCAGAGCTAGTTCCAAAATCGTCCGTTGTCATGTAGAGTGTAGTCAGACGGCAGACAACCCTCTACGACGAACGACACACAATCGTCAGACAAACCGTAGCCAATTGTCGACTTTCAGTAGAGGATGATTCTCTGTCTATCATTTCGTCTGAAGGTTGGCTGGGGATTCTCTGAGGTTTGACAAACACTGCTCTGGAAATCAAACTGTGTGCTTAGCACGCTGTTTCATCAGTGTGCTTGTAGGCATGCTGATTTAAGAGTGTGCTTGGACAAGCATGCTGTTTGAACAAGTGTGGTTGTGTGGGCACACTGTTAAATTAGCATGCTATCCCAAGCACACTTGTTAAAACAGCATGCTTTCCCAAGCACACTTGTTAAAACAGCATGCTTGCCTTAGCACACTGGTTAAACAGCAAGCTTGCCTAAGCGCACTGTTTAATCAGCATGCTTGTCGAAGCACACTGTTTAATTTTCAGAGTGTGAAAAATGTCTTCGTATATTTACAACATATTTTGTAATCAAGATTTTCAAAATATGTTGCAGATTTACGACCGCCTATTCTTGCTCGTCAATGAATCCTAAGTCAATACAAAATACTTGTAATATTATAATTTCAATTTGTAATTTTTCAACATTGATCATGGAAAATTTTCCTGTAACCTTTACAAGTATTTTCACAGTGAAGTACATAGACAACCACAGACCTTTACGTCAGACAACCGTCAGACAACAGTGCGGTGGAAAAAAACAAGTCGAATCGTTTGCTTCTGCTTGCAGCGGGGACGTCATGAGGCTTGTGATAGGTTGGACACTGAAAATTGGTTGGCGTAAGGCGCCAAAATCTTGGCGTCTTAAGACGCCAAAATTTTGGTGTCTTAATACGACAAATCTTGGCATTCTGGCGGACACCAAATGCGTCCTAAGGACGCCAAATTTTGGTGTTCTCCTAGAGGACGCCAGTATTTGGCGTCTTTTGACACCAACATTTGGCGTTCAGAGAAGAACGCCAACTTTGGCCTCAAAAGACGCCACGCAGTTTTCAGTGGAGGAGACGTGCGCATGGCATTATTTAAGGATAATTAGACTAAAGCAGACTAGGAATCCGCCGATCACATCCGTTCAAAAACTGCTGCTCAAGGTAACAGGTCTTGGGTTGGTCATGTGCAACTTCACGATGCGAGACGTAAGTACAGGTCCTGATAGTATCCTTGTTTTCTGGTCCACTCGGGCAATGGAATTACCAAAGACTCTAATACGACATCTATCGGTAGCGCGTTCCTTTTCATTTGAGTGCCATACTCTGGAAATACAATCTTGACGTGCGTCGTTTCAATTGGTGTGACCATTTCTGGTCACACCACGTAATGAGACTAGGGACGGCAACCCCGGAAAAATACTGGGAAAAATACCGGTATTTTTCGTATTTTTAAAAGGCTAAAAAAGAAAAAAAAAAAGAAAAAACGGAAATAGCGATATTTTGCCCTCTTACGAGGGGGCATGCACTCTTAAAACCTGTGACCCGACTATTACGTCTATTACGCTCTATTACACCTTAAAAATAACGGGATTCAGCTAAAAACAGCCCAAAACAACCCCAAAACAGGAGCAATTTGAAAATTTTCCGCTATTACGCCACTATTACGCATACTATTACACGAGTGCTTTTACGGACAGAGTGACCCGACTATTACGCGAGTAAATACCCCCTCGCCTTCTTATGACTTATTGTACAATATAATCATTAAAATGCGTGTTTGGCACTCTAGGTGCACGTTTTCTGGCGTTGGCGATTTGTTAGGGTTGTTAAATAATGCACTGTTAAACCAAATTGTCATGTGCGATAAATAACGCTACGAATATTTCGTCACAAGAGCTGTTATGAAACAGTCGTCACATGACATACATTTCGTCACTTGACATGAATCTTTCGTCACATGACAATGATCTTTTGTCACATGACATAAATCATTCGTCACATGACATGAATCTTTCGTCACACTGTGATGAACCATTTGTCATGTGACGAACCTTTCAAAAGTAAAATTTAGCACTGACTTTGTCGTAATGTGACGATTTAAAAATTTACAGTGTGTTAAACTAGGCTGAGCCGCCGAAGCAGAGCGCCTGTTTAGGTACACTGTAAGAAAAAAAACTGTCTTTTGACAAATATCAACTGGATAAAAGTGGAAAATGACTAACTTGTCATTAGTCCAAGAAAAACAATTTGTCAGAAGCCGTAAAAAAAAAAAACTTGCGTATTAAAAAACTCCAATGCTTCACAGCTAAATAACTATCATCAGTGACAACAATTATTGTCGATTAATTAGTTGTAGTTTGAGAAATAATTTGTCAAAATCAAATGACAATCTATGCGTTGATCATTTTTGTGTCTAGTTGACAGAAGTTTTGTTTCTATTTTTGCACAACTAATTTGTTACAAAATATGTTGTTAAATGACAAAAAATTACAGTGTAGGCAACCCGCTGGCACGAGTGTGTGGCGGGCTAGCCTGGCTGCATGACATGACCGACAGGCTGCACCATCGCCAATCGCCTCGCCGTACCGTCTTCTCTCTCCCTCACCCTTATACCATTCTAGACCCTGAGAAATCCCTTGCGCAGCGTGTTCCCCATTGAAGTGACATCTCCAGTAGAACTTTACAAGCCTCTGCACCCTCTGCAGCTCGGACTTATCCTTAAAAAAAAAACATGTTAGAGGCTAGAGGTACTCAAAATTTATATGATAGTAAAATTTAGTCGGAAAATAGTTTTTTCCCTCAATTTTGTTTTTTTCCGAAAAACAAAAAAACAAAAAAAGAAAACCGTTTTTTTCCGCCGATTTAAAAATACCGGCATTTTCCCATCCCTAAATGAGACCTTAATTTACGTCACACCATGTGATGCGATGCAAGCTCCAGAGCTCCAGGGTATACGGCAGTACACATAGGAGGTCGCATCACAAACGTGAAACGTGACCAAAACTGCGGTCACACCACATGATGAGACCTCTACAGGGGTCGCACTTGCAATTGTGACGCACGTCATGTTTGTTTTTCCCGTGTAGGTCCGTCGCACTCACTTGAAATCCAAGTGTACGAATGTCGCTCACTTGTAGGTGAGCAAATAAATTCGCTCACTTGTAGGTGAGCGAATTACCATTCACTCACTTGTAGGTAAGCGAATAATCATTCACTCATCTGTACCTAAAAGTGACCGATTAGTTATTTTCTCACCTACAAGTGAGTGAATGGTTATTCGCTCACCTACAAGTGAGTAAATGGTTATTTGCTCACCTACAAGTGTGTGAATTTATTTGCTCACCTACAAATGAGCGACATTCGTACACTTAGATTTCCAGTGCACTCGGGTGAATTCGAACTTAAAGGTTCATGAATTTTCATTCCCTTAAAATGGGTTATAATGGGACGGCGTGCCCTGTTTTTGGTCTGATGAATCCGCTTGGAATGACCCTGTATTCCTCCACCCCATTGTGTTCGCCAAAAACCTTTTTGTTCTTGGAAATTGTTTCATAAATTTTTTCCTACCGCTCTATTTTTCATACTGATCAACTTTACCCCCGAAATAAATTTTTCCCTTCCAATGAATATGAAATGGTATCCGTGTGGATGTACAAACGTTACTTTGCCTATCCATGTGGGTAAAAACTGCCCCATGCTATTCTCTTTTGTTAGGGTAAAAATTTATTTCCTGCCACATAGGGTAAATTTTTTTTACCACGCCTTATGGTTTTGGCTATTTCAGTACTATAAGTTCTAAATTCCCATCCGGACGGTTGTTCACGTCTCCCTCTCCTCTCCTTATTTCTTGATGGGTGGATGGGCGGAGGGGAAGGGGGTCTTCTCCACGCAACCTGCGCGGCCTGTGTAATTTGAGCAGGGTCAGCCAGCGCCGGCCGTAAGACCAGGAGCTACTGGCTAACAGCACCTTAGCGCGAAGGTGGGAGGGGATGGATGGGGCTACTGCCCGCCCCCCCTCCCTCCCCCTCCCTCTCTCTCCCTCTCTCTCTCCCTCTCTCTCTCTCTCTCTCTCTCCTCTCTCTCTCTCTCTCTCTCTCCCTCTCTCTCTTTCTCTCTTTCTCTCTCTCCCTCTCTCTCTCTCCTCTCTCTCTCTCTCTCTCTCTCTCTCTCTCTCTCTCTCTCTCTCTCCTCTCTCTCTCTCCTTTCTCACTCTCTCTCTCCCTCTCTCTCTCTCTCTCTCTCTCCCTCTCTCTCTCCCCTCTCTCTCTCTCTCTCTCTCTCTCTCTCTCTCTCTCTCTCTCTCTCTCCTCTCTCTTTCTCTCTCTCTCTCTCTCCCTCTCTCTCTCTCTCTCCCTCTCTCTCTCTCTCTCTCTCTCTCCCGGGCTCACTGAAGGCGATCCGAACAGCAGTCGGCGCAAACCTTTGTATAATTTGTATGTCGTGGAAAATAATAACGAGCGATGATGCTGGGTCGGCCCTGTGCGTGTGTCCGTTTAAGGTGAACCGATCCGGCAAAATCTCTCTCTTCTCCCGCACCTCGTCATTATTGGTTTCTGCTCGCAGCGGCCCGCCACGCTCCGGGGTGGTTGGGCTGCCTACCCGCTGGGCGTCTCCACACACTTAATGGCCATGGACTTTTTTGTGGACAAATTGGAAATATATCTGTGCGTTTTCAAGCTGGTGGTAAATTTGTCCACAATTATGGATAATTTGTCCCTAGCTCTGAACAGATTGTGTACAGTTGGATACAATTAAAATTTGTCTATAAGTTTGGTAACGCACAGAAATATGGACAGCCTGTCTGCAAAATTGCCCTTTAAATGTTCGCAAATAAGTCCATAGGGAGATTTTGTTGACAAGTACGCACAAATTTGTGTGTGTCCACGAAATTGTCGACGATCTTTTTGGTACCACACGGTAAAAAAAGTTTCTTTTATTTCAAGACCTGGTCTTGGATACCATTGGCATTCTCCATAAGATCCAAGACCGGGTCTTGAAATAAAAGAAACTATTTTTACCGTGCAAGTGACTTGTCTTTAAATCTGTGGGCAAAAAAGTCCACAGAAAATGTCCATAGACTGTTAGAGTGCACCTCACGCGGGGGGCTGCTGCTGGGTCACACCTCCGAAAAATAGTTGAAGGGTTACGGGAAAATTTTTCACGAAGTGCAGTTGTAAAACTAATTGAAAATTTTAAAATTCACGTTAATTTACAACATATTTTGTGAATCGTAATTTACAAAATTCTCGTTTACAAAGAAATTTTCTGCAGTGCTTTGAGAGGTAGTAGTCTGCCACTTGAATCAGAAGTTTGCCTCCTTAATGCGGTGAACTAAAACGTTTGCCTCTTTATTGTGCCTCACTATAAAGTTTGTCGTTAAGATCGGCAGAACTCAGATTATCATCGAGGCAAACGCGAGGGGTCCATTACTCGGTTAAGCAGGGTACAAACGATTACCGATTACTAGTGATTACCAACAGTTCTGTCAAATTTTTGAAGAAACTTGGCAATTTATGTCATTTCTTGCATATTTCCATGATGGAAAGTGGCAAACTTTAAAGTGGTGAACTCCATTTACCCTTTGTTAGTGGCAATCTTAATCCGAAAGGGTTATTAATTTCTGTAATACTCTGGGTATTACGGAGTATGGTATGTGGCGCAATGTAAGACCGAAATATAACAAAGTGAGCTCTAAAATGCTTAAATTTTCATGCAATAACCGTGTAATACACTCTAAATGCGAAAGAACAATTTTGTTCCTTGAATAGGAGCGTTTTCGTGCTCATCTAGACTGGGTGCAAAATTGTTCTTAAAACTGGACAAATTCTGTAAAGTTTTACACAATTTGTATAACTTAGTTGGAACAAATTTACAAACATTCCTAATCGGGGAACAAAATTGTTCCTTCGCATTTAGAGTGTATTGTGTTCTACCGTATACGGAGTACTCTGTTAAAGTTTTCATGTAGTAAATTCACTGTTATTTGATTACTGTGACGTCACATTCTATTAATGTGAAAACTGTCACAATGGTGAGAATGTTGGAGAAAATGTCACATTAGTTACAACGTGAACCGGCCCGACTACGGGCTTAATTTTACAGCCATATTCACACTTACAAGTGTTGAACAGTTGAACACTTGGTTTCACAGTGTATATAATGTGACAGCTCTGCAAATCTAACTGTTGTACTACATTACAGTTTAAACTGCAAGAATAGAGTCTTGCAGTTTAAACTGCAAAACTCGGAGGTCTTGCAGTTTAAACTGTCATGTAGTACAACGGTTTAAACTGCAAGACTGCTGAGTTTCGCTGTTTCAACTGCAAGATTGGAGTTTTGCAGTTTAAACTGTCATGTAGTACAACTGTTAGATTTGCAGAGTGTTCACATGTAAAAGAATCTGACTTCATAGTAATTGAATAACAGTGTACACGCTAAATGCGAAAGAACAATTTTGTTTCCTGAATAGGAACGTTTTCGTGCACATCTAGAATGGATGGAAATTTGCTCCTAAAACTGGACAAGTTGTGTAAACTTTTGCACAATTTGTCTCATTTTAGGAACAAATTTGCATCCAGTCCGGATGTGCACGAAAACAAGGGGTGGAAAAATACCGGTATTTTTAAAACGGCGGAAAAAACCCTGGTTTTTTCCGTTTTTTTTTTCGAAAAAAAAACCAAAATTGAGGAAAATAACGATTTTTCGACTAAATTTGAGTATTTTATTAATTTTGAGTACCTCTAGAAAAAACATAGTTTTTTAAGGATAAGTCCGAGCTGCAACAGAGGCTTGTGAACGAGATGTTACTTTAATGAGTTACACGTAAATGGGCAATGCTGTGTATGAAAAAATTTCTAGGTTTAAATAATTTAAAACAGTACACTCTAAAATCTAGCCAAATTTGTATTTATGCAAACGTTGACATAGTTTTTCTTCAAGGATAAGTCCGATTACGAATCTGCAGAGGGTGCAACTCTTGAGGATCTTGTGAACGTAACCTACCCTACTGGAAGATGTTACTTCATAATACGAGTTACAAACAAAAGATTCGTAATACGAACAAATGGGCAATGCTTGTTTGTATGAAAAAAGATTGACTCTAGGTTTAAATAATTTAAAACAGTCTACAGTATTACATTGTAGAAAATGTTCCCAGGTTTCTATAAAGGATTAGGTTCTCATGGGGTTTACACTCAAACTTTGCGGAAGAGAGGTTCCGGAAAGTTATTAAGTCCTCGGAACTTCTCCTGCACCAAGTTTTGAGTTTAAACCCCATCGACCTACCCCTGGATAGAATCCTGGAACCATTTCCTATAGTGGAACTGTAACAAACAAGTTATATAAACTTTAAATCAATTTTTCACACTCAAAATTTCCTTTTTTTACCAAATTTTTCTAATCTTCACCCTATTTACACCTATGGCTGTTAAAAAAAATAATTTGACACACACTAACTTCAACTACTCAAACACAGTACTTGAGTGCCATTAGATTATTACCACATTCATACTTTTTAATTGTTCTAGGGAGAGAAGGGGCCTTTTAGATAAGAAAATAGTCCACTCTAGATGTGTTTACTAGTTCTTAAAAAAGTATTTTCTATCTAGGTGGGCCTTGCTTGCCAAATAGGGCAGAGGGTAGAACGGTGTAAGGGTGAGGGAGAGAGAAGACGGTACGGCGAGGCGATTGGCGATGGTGCAGCCTATCGGTCATGTCATGCAGCCAGGGGTAGGCTAGGCAAGCCCGCCACGCACTCGTGCCAGCGGGCTGCCTACCTAAACAGGCGGCTCAGCCTAGTTTGACGTAATTTAACAACCCTAACAAATTGCCAACGCCAGCAAACGTGCACCTAGAGTACCAAACACGCATTTTAATGATTATATTGTACAATAAGTCATAAAAGGGCAAAAAATCGTTTTTTCCGTTTTTTTCCATTTTTAGCCTTTTAAAAATACGAAAAATACCGGTATTTTTCCTGGTATTTTTCCGGTTTTTTTCCGGGGTTGCCATCCCCAACGAAAACCTTGCAAATCGGGGAACAAAATTGTTCCTTCACATTTAGAGTGTAGCCCCCTCGACTAATAAAACACAATAAGGCCGTTTAAGCGTAGCTATTCCCCGTGCCATGATTTTGACCAACTAAATCAATGTCCCCGTGTGGCACACTCGCTGGCCGCTCCGCTCCTCCGCCCCTGCCTGCCGCGTTAGGCCTGGCCCGGCCGCCGTGTTTCTCAAACACGAACAGGCTCGGCTCGCTTGACAATTGCTCACGATAATTGCTCCCCATTTATGTAACGCGATACATAATTGGTCGGCGGCTGCGCGGCGGCGAGCGCGAATGCGTTCAAGTAGGGCGCACGAAGGGACGTGGCAGAAACGCTTTTGCGCCGGGTCAGGCCACACTGTTAAACCAAATGTGCAACTGTTCAACACTTGAATGTGTGCAACTTACAGTCTTACACGTCCAAGTGTACAGCTCGGTATTTGTGCAATTCCAAGTGTCAAACTTGCCAGTTTTACACTTGTAAGTGTTTAACTCGACATTTGTACACTTGCATGTGTTCAACTTTCCCGTACAACATCTCCCTTGTTGAACACTTGAAAGTGTACAACTGTCGAGTTAAACACTTACAAGTGTACGACTGGCGAGTTTGACACTTCCAATTGCAATAATACCGAGGTGCGCACTTGCACCTGTTATACTGGAAGTTGTAATCTTACAAGTGTTGAACAGTTGAACACCTGGTTTCACAGTGCAGTGGGCGGGCGCGATTTCAGGTCCGGCTGTACGTCGTGCTGCCTGAGTAACGGGGGTTCGTAGGCCACATTGCTTACCTTCCAGGCCGCTCACTGCCAGAATGAAAGCACTGCAAATGCAAGAGTGAGATGTCTGATCTAAAAAGAGCGAGATTTTTTTCCGTTGCCCCATTTAAGTGAGCCTGTAGGAACGTCGCTCTTATTGAGAAAGAATCTGCAACATGACTCAAATTGAGTGACATTAAGGATAAAAATCCTCACTCAAAAAGGGCGAGGTTTCCCAATCCTCGCTCAAACAGGGCGAGATTTTTGAATTTATTGCTCTAATCAAGCGAGAAAACCACACCTCGCTCTCAAAGAGAGAGGGAAAATATCTCGCTCTCATGAGGGCGAGGATCCTCGCTCTGGTATTTACAGTGAGTACAGCACGTTATGGTCATTCATTTATTGCCTGGTCTCTCCGTACTTGCTTAGGTACGGTGTTTCGCGTAAGGAGTACAGGACTCTTTAACATGGAGTCATTGTGGGCAGTACAGACCTCATAGGGCCCCACCCGCACCTAGCGTTGCACCTACAGAGCGTGTTCAAATTGTGTAAGAATATCAAAAGCCGCATTCCTGTTTTACTAACTGTAAGCATTTGTTTAAATAGGAAGTAGAGCGTTTTGGTTAAGAATTTTGCGTTAAGTACGGCCGCGTGCACGGTTATAACCTTGCGGAGCAATTTTGCGAAGAATCTGGCTGCTACGCAAATGTAAAGAATATGTTTTTATTATAAAGTATCTCGTATAAGCTTACAAACCCTCTGCCTTTCGAAAAAATTTCTTTGCAAGCTGCCGCAAAGCGAATCCTTGGTAATAACGAAGCAAATCCTTAAATGCTTTGTATTATTAAAGCATCCAAATGCTTCACAGCTTACGGACTATTTTCTTTGTACTACAAACAAATAATTTGCAAGGATCTAACAGTGTGTCGACAGTCATGCTGGTCAGTCGGGCTGGCGTGCGAGCGCGGGCGTGCCGCGGGGCAGGCCGGGCCCGGCGGGGCGGGGCGGGGCGCCCGCCTGGGCGCAGGCCGGGGCGCGCACGGGAGCCGGCCGCCCCCGGGGGAAAATGGGGCTTGTAATGACGCGACGATCGCACGAGGAAGTGCGAAGAAATTTGTAGAAAATAAAAATGAATCGGGTCTCAGAACGCTCTATGCGCTGGAAATCCAACAGCGCGCTTAGTAATTTCTCTTTGAACGGCAAGGCGCTATTCGATTAGCAGATGTCTGTCGACCGTTGAAACTGTCGGCTGAGACCCAAATTTCGGGAAAAAATTTCTAAAACTCAGGAAAACTTTGCGAATAAAGTTTAATTTAATATCTTTATGTTTATCTTTTATTTACGTATTTTGAAGTGACACGTGAGGTGGGTAGCGCGGTGGCGCGTCAGACATAGCAAGCAGGGTGTTGTTTTTTTTTCTTTTTTTCTTCGGGTTGATGAGAATCAGTTTGGACTTGCCACTCCTACCGCTGGCGGAGAGAGAGAGAGAGAGAGAGAGAGGGAGGGAGGGAGACCGAGTGTTTGTTGCTAGAGGTACGTTTCGTGACCACACGATGCTGTGGCGTGTCGTGACCGCTCCTGGTTATTAAAGTCGGCTCCATTCCGCCCGATTAGCTCCCGTGTGGGGGCTCGGCGCAGGGCTGGTCAGCGACGCACAAAAAAGCACATTTTTGTTACAGCAGTAAGGTATTTCGATAGACCTCATACAGTTGTGACCCTGAAGAGAAGGATGCCTCTTATCGGTCTTACTATCACAATACGACTGTGTCGTGTCTTGGCTATGGCAGATAATAACATGTCTCGTGCCTAAATGTTGGAACTCCCGTCAATCTTGCAATCTGTGAAAAGTTACGACAATCGTTATGTATATATTTGTATTCTGTCGCCAAAAAATATGACTGCGTTTGTAAGATTATGTACAAACAATGTAAATAATTTACAAATAAGATTAAAAATATCGATTCTGAATCAATTTTTTTTTAGCCCGCCTTTCTTTGAAAAACAGTAATAAAATTCTGTTAGAGCTGATTTAAAAAAAAAAAATAATAATGATAATAAAAGTCAGATCCGAGACAACACTATAAGGCTACTTCGTGCTAAAAACATTTAAAGTGACGGAGAAGGGCCTTTTTTTTTTTTTTTTTTTTTACTGTGAAGGGTAGGGAGCTGAGCGCTACGCTACACCCGACACAGTTGAGTTTGGCGCGCTGCGTGCCGCCCTCTGTCGCCAGACCAGCCGCCGCAACTACAGGCGTCTATACGTGACGCCGCCGCGGCGCCGCTCAAGTGTCCCGGTGTGCCTGCGTCCGGTCTACCCTTTGGCGGTCAGCACCGGCCGCACTGCTGGCCACTTGCGCTGTTCTTGCACTTGAAATCCTAGTGTACGAATGTCGCTCACTTGTAGGTGAGGGAATAGTCATTCACTCATCTGTACCTAAAAGTGACCGAATAGTTATTTGCTCACCTACAAGTGAGTGAATGGTTATTCGCTCACCTACAAGTGAGTGAATGGTTATTTGCTCACCTACAAGTGTGTGAATTTATTTGCTCACCTACAAATGAGCGACATTCGCACACTTAGATTTCCAGTGTGGAACACCCGCTGAAAATAGGATATTTGTGCATACTGGAAACCCAAGTGTGTGAATATCGCACTCGTGACTCGTGTACAGGTGTGTGAATACTATGCACGCTAACTGGAAATGTACTTTTTCGTACATATCATATGTAACTATAGATAAACGTGCAGATTTATGAAAACAATGTCTGAATTTTTTTTTAGTAAAAAGGACAACTTTGAGGATATTCTATGGTTTGAGAGAACCTCAGATTTTACGGAAGTCTCCTAAAAAAAAATTCCCCATTTTGAGGAGACATCCTCGAAACCTGAGAAGGTTCCCTCAAATTATGGGAGTTCCTCAAAGTTTTTCCCCATTTCCTTAAAAATTCAGGCATTGTTTTTACCGTGAAGAGCCTTCATGAGCCCTGATTTACGCAAGGGGTGTCATATAATCTTAATTCCAATACGCCAAGTTCCCAGATTTTTTCTTTTCCCCTTTTTTTTACTACTTTTTTTTCGAACGAGCCGTGCTGCGACGCGACCCTCTGACCCTGCTTCGGCCTGTCCGGGGCCCCTTCACTCGCATCCTGCTGCTCCTGCTGGTCTTTCTACGAGATGGCGGCCATCCTGTGCCCTGCTATTAGTGCCATTAGATGTAACGCAATCAGGCTGCGTGACACACTTGCAGGTGTGCTACTGGACCCGCAGCCTGGAGTTCTGCAGAACTCTCGGCGGGTGTGCTACTGGACCCGCAGGTCTGCAGAATACCCTGCAGGTGTGCTACTGGACCCGCAGGCCGGCTAAATACCCTGCGCAGATGTGCCACTGGAACCGCAGGCCGGATAAAAACCCTGCAGGTGTGCCACTGGACCCGCTGGCCTTCAGAATCAGAATACCCTGAAGGTGTGCTACTGGACCCGCAGCTAAGGATGTGCACTTTATGCTTTTTGGGACCCCGTGATTATGCCCTTAAAAATCCCCCTATTATGCCCTGAATATGCTCATTTTTTTCTGGATTATGCTGCCTTAATGCCACCTGTTTTTCCAAATTATGCGTTTTTATACTTTTTGCGGGTTTTTTAAGGTGAGTGGGTAAAAATAATCCACGAACAAGACGGCGTTAGTTGGGAGGGTGTACGTCGATTGCGGACATACCTGAGGAGGAAAGAACCTGGACTGTCGATTACGGACATCGAGGGCAAAAAAGGGAGGATTATGCGGGAAGGAAGGGATATTGTCGATAGCGGACATCCCCGACGGGTGCGTTACAGCCTACTTCCCCGGGGCTAGTGTTGTAGTGTTGTATGTAAAAGGGAATTGTTTTGTGACTGTAATGGTAGTGGATGCATCAACCTTACCTTCTTATTTTACCTTACTCCTTCAGTAATCTAGGCAGCTGTGGACCCAGCCATCCGCTCTAGTGGCGCGAAGGCTGAGCTCGGTGGATTCAAATAGAATTTGCGATAAAACATAGTAAAAAGTCTCAAAGTAAGGTAAATATGGTTAAATTATATGTGTTTAAGTGGTAAAATGGCAATATAGCCCACAATTATGCCCTCATTATGCGAAAAGTTCATTATGCTGCGATTTTGTAAAATTATGCGATTTTATGCTCTCTAGATTCGAGCTCTACACTGCACCAGGGTGCTAAAAAGTACTTTTTCCATCGATTTGGGACATGTTTAGGAAATTATGCGATTATGCGAAAGCATAAAGTGCACATCCTTACCCGCAGCCCTGCCACTGTAAAAAATACCGTCCATATGAACCCTACAACCCAGCATTGTAGTTGAATTTAACAGTGAATCGCTCATTCAGCTCGTTGTACCCTACAATGTACCATAAATTTTAAGTTTTCTATTGTGTTTAGGAATAACAGTTCCACACTGTTCTTAAATTGTGGTGTTTTATAACAGTGTGTGGCCTGTCTCTGGCTCTGTGGTTAATAGTTTTAGGGTGGGGGAAGGGAGGAGGGAGTCCAGGGAATCAATCGTAAACGGATCGTGTCACCCGTTACACCCTCTAGCGCGACCGTCTGCCGACTGATTCCGAGGATCGCTCTCGTACTTCTGTCCTTGTCGCACTCATGAAGCGCCGCCATGCCCAGCATAGGGCACCGCTATAGGTGCGACAAGGACGGAGGCACGAGGGCGATCTTCTGAATCAGTCGGCTGGGTCCGATCGGAGTGCGGGGGTGTTAAGTGATCGTGTCCTTTCCCTAATGCTGGGTAATTGTGTCCTGCCCGTGCGCCTAGGCTAGTTGTAGTGAGACGTGGGCACCTACCATGGGAGGAAAGGAGGGCGAAAATACTTTACAAGTTCGTAGTATATCCAATTTTTTTTATTATTACTCAGCGAAAATTCAGGGAAATGTGTGTGTATTGTGTAATAGGTTCTTTCTTACGCCACTCCTCATTAGAGCACTTGTCTAGTAACTTCAAGTACGGTAGAAACTGTTCCTTGATGTCGGGACCATCGGAATTATTCACGTCCGTTTTTGAATCATTCCAATGGTCCTTGCACACCAAGAAACAGTCTCAACCGTGTACTCTGAAAACTGACTGGCGTATTATGACGCCAAACTTTTGGCGTCCTCTTCTGAACGCCGAATTTTGGTGTCCAAAACACGCCAACTATTGGCGTTCTCTCACAGAACACCGAATCTTGGCGTCTTAGGACGCTAAAATCTGGCGTTCTTTTCGCATTAAGCGTCTTTCAACGCCAGATTTTGGCGTGTTTGGACGCCAATATTTGGTCTTTGGACGCCAGTATCTTGGCGTCTAAGGACGCAAACCAATTTTTAGTGTAGGTTATATATGATACGTGGGCGTGAACACAGTAGCCTTTCCGCCCTTTATTTTTTAATGCATTGAATATCGGAAACGAAACGAACTGAAAATCCAAGTTTCTTTGACTCTCCGACGCATAAATTAATCCCCCAAACCGAACCAAGGGCAACTTTTGCATACGTCGTAATTCATAATAATTCAAATAAACTCAGTAAAAGGAAAAAAAAGACAATATTCAGAAAATTTACAGAAATTTAGAATATTAGAACAATTCAAGAAAATGATAATAATCTAAACCAAGAATATAAAAATGTGCCTACGCCTCCTGTAAATCTGTGTACTGACAACAAACCTTCTATTTTCAGGATTTCCTGTTCCATTTGCCATGTCGTCTCAACCAAGAAAAAATCAACGAACCCAAGTTCCTCGCCATGCAAGAGCAGAACCGTTTGAGTGTACCGTGTGCGAGAAGATGTTTTTTAAGTCTTCTAATCTCCGGCAACACCTGCGTACCCACACTGGAGAGAAACCGTTTGAGTGTTCCTTGTGCGAGAAGGTGTTTTCTCAGGCAGCACATCTGCGCAAACACCTCCGCACCCACACTGGAGAGAAACCGTTTCAGTGTTCCGTGTGCCACAAGACGTTTTCTACGTCTTTTGAACTCCGGCAACACCTGCGCATCCACACTGGAGAGAAACCGTTTAAATGTTTCGTGTGCCAGAAGACGTTTTCTCAATCATCACATCTGCGCACCCACCTCCGTACCCACACTGGAGAGAAACCGTTTGAGTGTCCTGTGTGCCACAAGACGTTTTCTACGTCTTCTTATCTGCGCACACACCACCTTACCCATACTGGAGAGAAACCGTTTGCGTGTTCCTTGTGCCAGAAGGTGTATTCTACGTCTTCTGATCTGCACCGACACCTCCGCACTCACACTGGAGACAAACCGTTTGAGTGTACCGTGTGCCACAAAGTGTTTTCTCGGCCAGGATATCTGCGCACCCACCTTCGCACCCACACTGGAGAGAAACCGCTTGAGTGTTCCGTGTGCCACAAGATGTTTTCTGAGCCGGGAAATCTGCGCACCCATCTTCGCACCCACACTGGAGAGAAACCGTTTGAGTGTTCCGTGTGCCACAAGATGTTTTCTGAGTCAGGAAGTCTGCGCAGACACCTCCGCACCCACACTGGAGAGAAACCGTTTGAGTGTTCCGTGTGCCACAAGATGTTTTCTACGTCTTCTGGTCTGCGCACCCACCTCCGCACCCACACTGGAGAGAAACCGTTTGAGTGTACCGTGTGCCACAAGATGTTTTCTCAGCCGGGAAATCTGCGCACCCATCTTCGCACCCACACTGGAGAGAAACCGTTTGAGTGTTCCGTGTGCCAGAAGATGTTCTCTTCGTCTTCTAATCTGCGTAAACACCTTCGTACCCACACTGGAGAGAAACTGTTTTAGTGTACCGTGTGCCACAAGATGTTTTCTCGATGTGAAGGTCTGCGGACGCATTGTCAAACCCACTTTTCTTTGTAATAACTTGATATAAAAGTTGATTTCTTCTGCTCTGCAATATTAGCTTAATCCTGCTTGAGAACTTAGACTTATATGTCTGTCCAGTGAAATTTAGCTTGCTTTTGTGCTTGTTGGTTAGGTCTGAATCAATCCTTACCTAATAAAAATCTGCGAATAATTTTGTAATTACTGTTTTCGACTCATGCTGAAAATGGTTGTGTGTGGAGTCAGCATGAGATGCACGCTTAAATTCGAGTGAGCATTGGATGCTTGCTCAACTTAAACGTGCATCCTATGCTTACTCAATCTTAATTATGCAATGCTCACTATAAAGTTATTCTGCGGTATTCTTTATTAGCGTGCTTGCTCATAGGCACACTGTAAATTCGGCGTGCCTGACGTACACTCTAGAAATATTTAAGGGAAGATTCACCCTTTTTGCAGACGTTCCGCTCCTCCCTCTGCATGGAAGGGAAATCTACTCCTCTTAGTCTCGTTACAATCCACCCTCCTTTTGGAGAATTCGGAGACTAAATCGCAACAAAAATAAAAAAACTCGTAAGAATTTACTGGAAAAACAAAGGTGCTAAGTCCTACCTTTCCAGGGGTTCTAAACCCGTTTTAGGGGTGCTAAAGGTTAAATTTTCAGTTTTTTAAAAATATTTTCTGTGTGAGCAAACCAATCACATTTTAGGCTACATTATCGCATTCCTCGCGAAATTCCGCGTCAAACGAGCCTACATGTGATGGGGTTCTGATAAGCGGCCAGCAAATGAAAAGCAGCTAAAAAAGTACAAAAATTGCAATCAACACTGTAAAACCAAGTGTTCAACTGTTCAACACTTGTAAGTGTGCAACTTCCAGTACACCGGAAAAACAAAGGTGCTAAGCAACGCCTTTCCTGGGGCGCTAAAATCAAGTGCTAAGTTTAGGTACCTTGTCCTAGTGTTTACACTAAATCTTGTGCCTTTGCAAACACTAGAAATATTCGTATGGAGTATACGCAGCTGGTCAGCTAAAGGTGCTACGATATCTACCTTTAAAAGGCACTAACAAAATTTAGTGCCTTTCTAAACACTAAATCTTAGTGCCTTTCCAGAGGCACTAAATTTTGTTAGTGCCTTTTAAAGGTAGGACTTAGCACCTTTGTTTTTCCAGTGTATAACAGGTGCAAGTGCGCACCTCGGTATTTGTGCAATTGGAAGTGTCAAACTCGCCAGTGGTACACTTGTTAGTGTTTAACTAGACAGTTGTACACTTGCAAGTGTTCAACAAGGGAAATGTTGCACGGGGAAGTTAAACACATGCAAGTGCACAAATGTCGAGTTGAACACTTACAAGTGTACGACTGGTGAGTTTGACACTTCCAATTGCACAAATACCGAGTTGCGCACTTTCACCTGTTAAACTGGAAGTTGCACACTTACAAGTGTTTAACAGTTAAACACTTGGTTTCACAGTGAATTTATGCCATTTTTGAACAGAACCCCATCACATGTAGGCTCGTTTGACGCGGAAGTTTGCGTAGAGTACGAATATAGATCTTCGAATGTAATTGCATTCCATAGTAAGGAAATATTTCGAAAAAAAACATAAACTGTAGTGCCTTTGGTACCTTAGTGCCTTTTAAAGTTGGACTTAGCACCTTTGTTTTTCCAGTGGGGACGTGTGCTCGACTCTGTGGGCCGCTAGGCAGGCTTGTAGGCGTGTTGCCTACAACAGGGCGCCGTGCGGGTAGGCAACCAGCGCGCAAGCGTACTGTGCGGCACATTATCACCGCCTGAGGCTCACCGTTTGCACGGTAGAAACTGTTCCTTGATGTCCAAGGACGATCGGAACGATTCAAGGACGGCCACATGTTTTTTCCACCCCCGTCCTTGAATCCTTCCGATTGTACTTGGACACGAAGGAACCGTTACCGCACTGGAAATCAAACTGTGTGCTTAACACTGTTTAATCAGTTTAGTGCCCCAGGAAACGCACTAAATTTTGTTAGTGCCTTTTAAAGGTGTGACTTAGCACCTTTAGCTGACCAGCTTCGTATACTCCATACAAATTTAGTGTCTTTTCAGAGGCACTAAGATTTAGTGCCCCAGGAAAGGCGTTGCTTTGCACCTTTGTTTTTCCGGTGCATAAATTCAGAAAAACTCATGACATTCGTACACCAAAACTGAGATTTGTCTTCCCCTGAACGCATTAACGTGTTGCACTGCAGCGCGGCGTGGCGTGACGCGGGGCCAATCAGAAACCTGTTCTTATCGGCCGGCTCCATTCGACTGGGCAGTTTTGTTTGTCGTGTGTGCCCCATTCAGGGCTGCTGGGGCACATCCCCAGTGCGGTGGCGTCCGCGTCGTGTGCGAGAGTGAGGTGAGAGAGCGATGGAGAGAGAGAGGGAGCGAGAGAGCGAGAGCGTGTGCGAGAGAGAGAGCCGTGTGGACGCAGCAGCGCGCTTATCGCGCGGGTTTTATGGAGAGGTGGACCATAAAGACGCTAGCGCTAACGAGGAGGACGGCGATACTCTGCGGACGCAGCCCTCCCGGCCAAGCAGCCCTGGCCCGCGCTGCGGCCGCGGGGCTGCGTGCGAACAGCAGACATCAGGTCCGCCGGGCCCCGCCGGGCCGGCACTGGCTAGAGGCGTCCAATTTGCCATCTCTTACTGTCGCCGGCTCGAATTTATATCTCAATCTTGTCACCCTTCGGTGTCGCTCGGCGGGCTGGTGCCGGTGGGGCCCGGCCGCGCCCAGCCTACTGGCTCCATTCATGACGCACCTCGCGGCGCTTGTGCTGCTTCTGAAGATTATACCGTACGCGATCGGACATTATACACTGTGAAAACCCTCCGAAGAAATTGTGTTCGGAAGCGTGATCGTAAGCTGCGAAGCATTCGGCTGCTTCGTATTACGAAGCATTTTCTTCGTAGTGTAGGATCAAATTTCTTCGTAAGGCAGGGCGTGCGAAGAAAGTGCTTTGTACTACGAAGCATTGTGAAGCAGGCAAATGCTTCGCAACGTTTCGAAGAATTTACTTCGTAAGGATTTTACAGTGTGGACTACCACTGTGAGAAATATTCGTAAGAGTTACGGGAAAATTTTCCATGAGAAATGTCGTAAAGCTACGATATCAAATTGTAAAATTACAAAATTTTAAGGACACTTGGTACCGACTTGTAATTCTTAAACGAGCACAAAAAAGCGTTCATAAATTTACGATTTCGATTGTAAAGTTACAACACCATTTGTAAATCACAAATTACGAAAAAAGTCGTAAACTTACAGACATATTTTTCACAGTGTACGCCCCGTTTCTGAGTTTCAGAGTCTGTCTTTTTTATCTTAGTGTATACACTACTGTCAATGCCAGAGCGAAATATTTTGTCTCTCACTTTGAGAGCGAGGTTTGGTTTCGTCGCTCGGTTCGAGAAATGGTTTCAGAAATCTCGCCCTACTTGAGCGAGGATTGGGATACCTCGCTCTGTTTGAGTGAGGAATTACATCCGATATCTCACTTAATTTGAGTGCTGTTATGTTTTCTTTCTCAATGAGAGCAAGAGCGAGATGGGGCAAGAGGGCAAGAGCAAAAAAATCTTGCTCGTTTTAGATACGATATCTCATTCTTGCATTTGCAGTGTGAATACGTATAATAATTCAAACCTTTCTTCATTCTCGGACTCTCGTCCACTGGAAAAACAAAGCTGCTAGATAGCACCCGTAAAGGTGTACTACTACTGTCCTGACTTTCTAAAGACACGATTTTCTGCAAAATGCCTCAGTAACGGGGCGAGAGGTGAATTAAATCGCATCTTCAGGAGGCAATTTTGCCTCTGTGACGGTTGTAGTCCAGTAGCACCACTCAGGGGTGCTGGGCAGCACCTTTGTTTTCCCACTGTAGCTGCACGTTCACTAAAGTCCGGCAAAAATTATGATTCGTCCCCTTAGTGCAAATCACCACATCAGTTCTGTAGGACCTGCGGGTACCTAGGTAGGAAAAGAACATTTCTGTAAGAATCCACAAAGGCGCAAATTTCCTGACGTGGAGTAGTAAACTAAATAATTCTGGCGCCTTGTCACGCTGTACTGTGCCCCTGAGGAACCCTGGCGTCGTCAGACCAGCCGACAGGGTGTAACGGGAGGGGCAGGCGGGCCAACGTGAAATAAACCTCATATCCCTAATGAAGTTGTCCTCCGAAGAATAAATCGAGCGGTGCGCCCTTAGCGCGGCATTAGCCGCTCACAAATCACCTTCCCGTCCCTGCTCTTTTCTCCCTCTCCCTCGCACCTCACGGTGCGCTGCGGCAAGAGAGAGAGAGAGAGGAGAGAGAGAAAGGACCGCGGCGCACGAGTGGGCATTGCCCGCCGTTGGAGGATTTTTGGTGCCGTTTTTTCTGGTCTCTTGGTGGTTGTTGATCATCGGGTATGGGTTTACGACTTCAGTCTGTGTGTGTGTGTGTGTGTGTGTGTGTGTGTGTGCGCGCGAGCGCGTGCGTGCGTGCGTGCGTGCGTTGGGCGAGGCCAGAGGACACGGCTCCTTCAATATTTCATTTATGAAGCTAAATATACGGAATGTGTGAGGGGAAAACGATATTCGAATTTCCATGTTTCCGATTGCTTCCTAGTACGCCACGCACAGGGACGCGTGGTGCCTTTCTGCTGTGCGACAATCAGCTCGCTATGCTATGCTCGGTTGCAGTTTCCACCCCGCCACTGCTCTCTGCACAGTCCGATTGAGACGTCGTTTTATCGCTGGAATTTGTCGCGCAAGAGGTGCATGTTGGGTCGGAGTACAAGTGTGCGTGCGCGCGCGCGCGTGTGTGAGACAGAGATAGAGAGAGGTGGGAGGGAGTGAGAAAGAGAGTTTGTGCGTGTTCGCTGTCCGCACGCGCTGCTACCTCACGCACCTCTTGTCTCTTTCGCACCCGGCTGGGAGAGAGAGAGAGAGAGAGAGAGAGAGAGAGAGAGAGAGAGAGCAAAGGGGTACTCAACAAGTCTGCTGCCTGGCCGGGCGTAGGTGTCGCTGCTATCTGCGCTGGTGTAGCTCCCAGACGGGCATTTGTCAAGCACTGCTGCAGCGGGGCAGGGCGGGGGCAAGCAGGAGGCGCGCGCGTCCCGGCGCGCGGGGGTGTGAGGCACCACACCGCCCCGCCCCACCCCACCCCACTCCATCCCACCCCACTTCACCCCACCCCACTCCACCCCGCGCCCCACTCCACCCCGCGCCCCACTCCACCCCGCGCCCACTCCACCCCGCGCCCCACTCCACCCCGCGCCCCACTCCACCCCGCGCCCCACTCACCCCGCGCCCCACTCCACCCCGCGCCCCACTCCACCCCTCGCCCCACTCCACCCCGCGCCCCACTCCACCCTGCGCCCCACCCACCCTGCGCCCCACTCCACCCTGCGCCCCACTCCACCCCGCCCCCCACTCCACCCCGCGCCCCACTCCACCCCGCCCCCACTCCACCCCGCGCCCCACTCCACCCCGCCCCATTCCACCCCACCCCGCCTTGTCCTCCATACCCCGCCGTACCGTACCCCGCCTTGCCCCACTCCACCCCACCCGACCCCTCGCTGCCGCCCGTGAGAAGTTAACCTATCCTCCGGTTTGGCACGGAGAGGCTCGCGGAGGCTCCCCGCCATTCCTGACGTCGTGTCTCCGGAAGCAGTCTAGATAGGGCTTTACCGAGCGGCGGGTAATAACATACCGCGACCCGGGCCCTGCCGCTGCCAACCTGGGCCGAGAGTGCAACGTGTGTGTGTGTGTGTGTGAGTGTGTGTCCTCGCGCGTATGTGTGTGCGCGCGCAGTACCCGCTGGGGCGGGGTGGGGCGGAGAGAGGCGAGGCGTGGGGCAACCTGCTGGTCCATGTTGTGTCAAGATATTCCTCGCCCTCTCCCCCCGTCCTGAGCGCGCCATTAGCGGAGTAGCCACACCCACACGGGCGGGCCACGCCGCGCTGGTAGCAGTTTGTTTGAAGCACGGCCCCCCCCTCCCCCCACTCCCCCGCCATCCTCCTCTCTTTTCCTTCTCCAAGGAGGAGATTTATCGACAAAGCCTTTAAGTGACTCATTGCGGGGAGGGGTGACTCGGCGCGCTGAAACTCATGTGCGATAAGTATAATTGAACACAATCACACGCGCAAGTGAGTGAATGTCGCACACACTAAATCCTTATGCATTTTATTGTGCATAAACATGCACAACAAAATGCATAAGGGTTCAGTGTGCACACTTCAAAGTTTGTACACTCCTGTTCGCATGTAAGTAAAAGTGTGCAAGTTTCTTGCAAGTCAGGCGCACGTTAAAACCGCGTGGGGATGAGCATGAGCTAAAATTTTCTTGGCCTGCGGCGAGGGGGTGTTCACTCGTACAATCTGTGACCCGACCAGTACGTCTATTACGCTGTATTACGCTCCGAAATTGTACAAATTCAATCAAAAACAGGCTAACGCAGCCCAAAACGACGTAAAAAGAGGAGTAAAGAGGAGAATTTTGGCTATTACGCTGCAATTACGCCTCTATTACGCACACTATTACGCCTTCATTGGCTGAGCGAAGCGAAGCCTATTACGCCACTGGAGTGCCAAAAAAGTTCGTTGTCTGTGTGTGTGTGTGTGTGTGTCTGTCTGTTCGCACGATAACTCGAGAACGAGTTGAGATATCGAGTTGAAATTTTTACTGTAGCTTTCTTGCCCAAAAAGCTCGGTCGAGTTCGAAAATGGGCACTCTACCTCAAAAATTGACACTGTAAAAAAATAATTTACATTTTTGAAAAAAAGTAATTTAAAAAAAATGTATTTTTAACAGTGTCCTTAAGGGTAACTCGGCGAGATGCGACTCTGTGGACGAAAATTTCGTCCGTTTGGCCGTATCTCTTACCGTTTAGCCGCTACTGCGTGACTTAAGGGCGAAAAGTCCTCAAAGGCATGTTGGGTGTCGTTTCCCGGGTATATCGACGAGTCGCGATTCTGCGGGCGGAAATTTGGTCCGTTTGGCCGTATTTTTCACCGTTTAGCCGCTGCAGCGTCAAATTTTGACAAAAAGTCCTTAATACACGCTTAGAGTTGTGTATTTCTCAGATTTTCGCCTATCACAGATTAGCATATCGCCGGAACCGTCTGTACGAGTGAAATTTAATGGCGCCCACTGTTTCGTTACTCAAATCGTATTTTTATGCTTCCTAATCCATACTGACAGCGCCGCAGGCCTAGGTAGATGTACGCAGGCGCGTCGCAGCGTAACAGTGTTTTGCGAAATATCGCGAAGCCTGTTACGCGAGACGTGGTCTGGCGTACATCTACCTAGTTACAGTTAGAGTGACTCGACTATTACGCGAGTGCATACCCTCTCGGCCTGCGGCGCGCTGAAGCTGAAAGCAAATACACCGATATTTTACAATTGTTAGCTTTGCATTGGTGGTTGGCAAGCGTGTCCATCCGTCTCATCCGTCTTGGCATATCTTGAAGTACTCTTTTCCAGGCCCGATTTTATGATCCCAGATTTTCACTCCACCCTACTGCACAGGTGCCGCATTGACGTAACTTATGAAAACATAAGTTTTTCAAGTGGGTTGTAACAGTAGAATATGTTCCAGAGTGCGACATGGCGTGAAAGTTCTTCTAAGCAAGAAAATCGATATATGTGCTGAAACAATTCTACATAAAAATACAGAGGCGTATTTCACTAGTCCTACCTGATATTCGTCCCACCGGGAATTTATTGGAATAAAAAAATATTCGAATAAAAAAAACATTCGCATAAAAAATCTATCCAAATAAAAAATATGCGAATAAAAAAAATGTTATAATAAAAAATAGCATGGACTGCAGGGTTAGCAAAACCGCCTGATTGGGATGGCGCGAAAGGTGTGGTAGGGTGCCTATCCCTTACACGGTACAGGCTCTGTATGAATGTATGTGCACTGAAAACTATTGTGAGCCATTGCACGCTTAAGTAGGAGTAAGTATAGGATGCACACTTAAGTTAGAGTGAGCATGGAATGCTTGCTTAAGTTGTAGTGAGTATCGGGATGCTCAAGCTAACTTAAGCGTGCATCCTAATGCTCACGCTTAGTTGAGCGTACATTCTCACAATTAGCGTAAGCATTAGGATACACGCTTACATTAGCGTGAGCACCTTGATGCTCCCTATAACTTAAGCAAGTATCCCATACTCTAACTTAAGCGTGCATCATGCTCACTCCAATGTAAGCGTGCAAGCGAGATAGAGAGAGAGAGAGAGAGAGAGAGAGAGAGAGAGAGAGAGAGTGAGCGAGCGAGCCTGTATCGTGTAAGGGATAGGCACCCTACCACACCTTCGCGCCTCGGTCTGAGGCGGTTTTGATGACCCTGCAGTCCCTGCTTTTTTTTTTTAATTTTAATACATTTCTATTTTTAATTTTTTTATTTTTATAATTTTTTTTTTTACTTTAATATTTTTTTTTATTTGAATATTTTTTTAATTTGAATATTTTTTTTATTTTAATATATTTTTTACTCGAAATTTTTTTTATTCGAATAAATTCCAGGTGGGACGAATATCAGGTAGGTCGAATAAATCCAACCCAAATACAGATATTTCGAAAAAAGAACATTATATTAAAGACCGCAACCCGTCTAATATGCTACGCCAAGAATGGGAAACTTTGTGTACGTATCCTGTAGATCATAGTATTGACAATAGACCGTCTATTTTCAGGGTTTCCTGTTCCATTTGCCACAAGATGTCATCTAAACCAAGAAGTAATCTACGCACCGAAGTTCCTCGCCACACAGAAGAAAAACAATTTAAATGTTTCGAGTGCCGAAAAAAGTTTTCTACGTCTTCTGATCTGCACGAACACCTCTGTGCCCACACTCTAGTGAAACCGTTTGAGTGTTCCGTGTGTCAGAAGATGTATTCTACGTCTTCCCATCTGCGCACCCACCTCCGCACCCACACTGGAGAGAAACCGTTTGAGTGTTCCGTGTGCCACAAGACGTTTTCTACCTCTCATGAACTCCGGCAACACTTGCGCACCCACACTGGAGAGAAACCGTTTGAGTGTTCCTTGTGCGAGAAGGTGTTTTCTCAGTCAGCAAATCTGCGCAAACACCTCCGTACCCACACTGGAGAGAAACCGTTTGAGTGTTCCTTGTGCGAGAAGGTGTTTTCTCAGTCAGCAAATCTGCGCACCCACCTCCGTACCCACACTGGAGAGAAACCGTTTGAGTGTTCCGTGTGCCAGAAGATGTTCTCTCAGCAAGGAAGTCTACGCTCCCACCTCCGTACCCACACTGGGGAGAAACCATTTGAGTGTCCTGTGTGCCAGAAGATGTTTTCTGAGTCAGGAAGTCTGCGCAGACACCTTCGTACCCACACTGGAGAGAAACCGTTTGAGTGTTCCGTGTGCCACAAGATGTTTTCTTCGTCTTCTGATCTGCGCAACCACCTCCGTACCCACACTGGTGAGAAACCGTTTAAGTGTTCCGTGTGCCACAAGATGTTTTCTACGTCTACTGGTCTGCGCACCCACCTCCGTACCCACACTGGAGAGAAACCGTTTGCGTGTTCCTTGTGCCAGAAGGTGTACTCTACGTCTTCCCATCTGCGCACCCACCTCCGCACACACACTGGAGAGAAACCGTTTGAATGTTCCGTATGCCAGAGGATGTTTTCTAAGTCAGGGAGTCTACGCACCCACCTCCGTACCCACACTGGAGAGAAACCATTCGAGTGTACCGTGTGCCACAAGGTGTTTTCTCAGTCAGCACATCTGCGCACCCACCTCCGAACCCACACTGGAGAGAAACCGTTTTAGTGTACCGTGTGCCACAAGATGTTTTCTTAGCCAGGACATCTGCGATCCCACCTCCGCACCCACACTTGAGAGAAAGCGTTTAAATGTTCTTTTCTTTATCTGGAAGTCTGTGGAGGCATTCTCAAACCCACCTACCTTTTGTAATAACTGAATATAAATGTGTCTTGATTGTCTTCCGTAACAATAACTTAAACTAGATTGAGAACGTAGCGTATGTGTCCAGTTATATTTAGTTTGCTTCTGTGTTTGCTGTATAGGTCCAAATACCTTTTTTAGTTAATAAAATTAAATGTGAATTAAATGTGAATTACGTTTGTACAGTAGTAACTTACTCTTTTTTGAATCATGTGAAAAATCTTTTCCTTCGTTTTGGTGTCCAAGAGTAACCTTAAAAATCCCCTAAAAATTTTAATTAAAAAAACTCTCTAGCTCAAGTCCTTCGAGTGGAACAGACAGACACATTGCCACCAGATCGATGACAGAAGCCCGCTCTTAAGCTTTTTCAAAGCAGGTCAGGCTAAAAATTACCAAGTTTTTGGTACCCAGCGAACCAGCGACTTTTTAAACGGCCTGGGGGATAGGGTTGTGTGGACGTCCATCGAAGACCCTTGGACGTGCCTGGTGAGGCCGAAAGAGACGCCTAAATCGTCATCGTCGACCCCAGAAACCCCTGCTCACGAAAACTCTGCGACCTGCGTACCGCCGTTTTCAAGGCAAACATCGGGAAGGTGTTTGCTGACCTTGAAAACTCCCAGATGTCAGTATTGGCTTGGGCGTTGTCTCCCTGGGGATGGTATGCCGCGAAAGAAACCCTTATTAGATATTGTTTGCAGGGAAATAACCGCCGTACCGTGGTCAGTAAAATCTGAGAAATTTGAGGCATTTATTTGAGAATGAACTTTCCTCGCTCAAATGTGCCGCAAAGGGTAGGGTGGCCCTAAATGAAAGTTTGAGCTCGGTGCGCGGTGTGTTCCTCATCTTCAATTTGAACCACTCTGGCTTCTTTGTTGGGTAGCGTGGCCCACTTTAAAAAACAAAAACGGCATATAGGCCATTTGTGGGTGATGGAACCTACCGCGCAACCAGCTCAAACGTTCATCTTGGACCACCCTAGCAAAGGGTTCCTGTACGATGAACCGTTTTCGAATGATGAAATGGTCGATTTTGACTGTTTTTCACGTAAGGGTTTAAGGACCTGAGTTGTCAACCCCTCGCATACGGGTGCGCTCGTGCACGCCCCCGCCGTTGCATCGCGTGGCGCGTTTGTCCGTTTATTATTATTTTCATGGGCACTGCCACAAAACGCGCGCGTACCATACGTTTTGCTTTACTTCCCCGCGACCGCTATGAGATTACCACCCTTTTGCGCGCAAGGAGACTGAAGCACCAAGTGGAGAGAAAAGAGAACAAAACATCAACAGCTGAGAGAGAGGGAGTGTAAGAGAGAGGAGAGAGAGAGAGAGAGGGGAGGGGGGGAGTGAGAGAGAGTGAGAGAGAGTGAGAGAGGAGAGGGAGACGAGTGACACAGCGCCGTGTAACCAGTCGATCGCGACGAGCCATAAAACACCGGTCTCACAGGAAATGGAAAGGCATCGACGAATGTTGAACGTCCTCCCCCTCCTGCGTCCCAAACACACGCCCGTGTCCCTGCGCCTGCCTGCGCGTGTTGCAAGGTGTTGGCCGGACATGGAATGCGTCGCCGGGTAGACGTGCGCTTACAATTATAATAAATAAAAAAAAGAGTGTAGACATTTCTGTGATTTTTTTTTTCTTTCTTGCCGTACCGCAGGAGCCGTAGCTGTCGTTTACTTCTACAACGCCGCGAGCCGCTCCGCACCTCGGGGTTGAAGTGCTCTAGATTTGCGGAGGTAAGGGTGGCCGCGCTGGGCCCGCTGCACGCGCCCGCTAAGTCTGATTGCCGCTTCCTCTCGCTCTCTCTGCATGTTGACTACATCTCCCTCGCTCTCGCTCTCGCTCTCTCTCGCTCTCTCTCTCGCTCTCTCTCGCTCTCTCTGTCTCCCTCTCTGTCTCCCTCTCTGTCTCCCTCTCTTTCTCTCGTGTTAATTCGATTCGGCCGGCAATCTGTCGGACGCGAGCTGCGAACGCGCGAAGCGGCGCGATCCGCTGCCGAACACGAATGCTCCTCCCAATAGAGCGCTTTGACTTTCAAATGAGTTTTTGGCCGAATTACAGATGTATGCATCTTTATGCGCTGCGTCGCCTTTCGTCTTGTTGACCAGATAAAAGCGGGAGGCTCGCGCCCGGCTCTCTCCCCGCTGCGCCCCGCTACGCCCGCCGCAAGTTACGACCCAGTGGCGTAGCAGCCTTGGTTTTTGAGGGGCGTGAATACAGGCGACACACTGTAAATTGAGGAGAATGAATTCTGACTCAAAACAAGCGACATATTTTAATAATGCTCTAAAAGGGGCGACATGGATTTGAGATGCTCCTACAGAGCGATGTTTCTTTGGCTCACTCAATCTGAGTCATCTGAAGTCGCTCAGTTTGAGCGATATGATGTAACCTTACTCCAATGGAGTGATGCAATTGCGGAAAGAATAGCATCCTCTACTTGAGCGACATAAAACAATCTTGCTCCTGGGAGAGCATTAAAATTTGGGTCAGCAAACTCGCTCCTCTGGGAGCGAGAATGCTGACTCCTCAATTTACAGTGCAAGGTGGACAGTTTGGAACGAGTCGCGTGGAAAACGGAATCCAGGGGGAATCCAGTACAGCACAGATGTTTTGTTGGAATAGCGAAGTGCGTGCTGTATGATGGACGGAGCATTGGTGGGGGTTAATTATTGCCTAGGGGCTGAGCGAATCTCAAGATCATTCTGTTGCGACCCGGGCCGGGGTATGGGGAGAGGATGTGGTTGGACATACATCGATGCCAGCGAGACGAACAGAGATGGAGCAGTCCGAGAATGCTGCGTTGAAGCCTTACTGTGGTTTTTACTGTGAACTTAATTGAACCCTACCGCACTGTAGTTCACCGCCGTGAATTTTTACCATGAGGTACGCGGTGAGGAGTTCACCACCGCACACACTGAACCCGTTGTGTCTTTTTTCGTTTTGCAGGATTTTAGGCGACCATATCTATGCACAACTTTGGGGATATTTATGTATGCTTATACTGGAAAAACAATGGTGCTAGGTCCTATCTTTAAAAGGCTCTTAAGTTCCAAAGTAGATCCAGAAGTGCCGCCAGGAGCGCTTGCGTCGACCGGTACCGGGCGAGGGGAAGGGAGAGGGGCGGGTAGGGTGGCCCAAAATAAATGCGACATTTTCTGATCGACCTGTGCCGCCCGGATTTTGATTCTACATCCAAAAAAAGTTTCCCCGTGTTTTCGCTTTTTTTTAAAAAATGATTTTTAGGACCTCCTCAAAGCCAAAACGTATTTTAGAGTGGAAGAGAAAATGCTAAAAATCACCAGAACCGTAGTTTTGGTCCGATTTTGAAACTCTAAAAAAGGATTTGTTCGTTAAAAGATGCTGTATAAGAAAAAATATATGATAATAATTTGCGCTCATTTGCCTATCGACTAGGGGCAAAAACCGGCCAAAATCTGGCCCGAAAAGGTATGTCTCTTGGTCTGTGGGCTTCCGCAGCCTCTCGAGGGGTACCCTTTTGGCACAATAAGCTGCCTGGGTAACAAGAGAAGCCCAAGGAACAAAATACGAAAATCGTACGCGGGTTGCCTAGCCACCAGGGGCAGTCAAATGACGATATTGGCTGAAATACCCACGAGAAGTAGGTTTCACGAGGGTCTGCACACTTGAGTGTTTCCTCTGGCTCACGATTGGACCACCACGTCACAGACAAAGTCCAAACACCCAAGTGTGCAGACCCACGTGAAACCTTCTTTTCGTGGGTATTTCAGTCAATATCGTCATTTGCCTGCCCCTGGCGGCTAGGCAACCCGCGTTCGATGGTCGTATTTTGTTCCTTGGGCTTCTCTTGTAACCCAGACAGCTTATTGTGCCGACAGGGTACCCCTCGAGAGGCTGTGGATGCCCACAGACCAAGAGACGTACCTTTTCGGGCCAGATTTTGGCCGGAATTTGCCCTGGTCGAAAGGCAAATGAGCACAAATTATCGTCACATTTTTTTTCTTATGCAGCTTTCTTTGCTAACGAACAAATCACTTTTGTTAAGTTTCAAAATCGGACAAAACTAACGGTCCTGGTGATTTTTAGCATTTTCTCTTCCACTCTTAAATACGTTTTGGCTGTGAGGTCCTAAAAATCATTTTAAAGCGAAACTACTGGGGGAAACTTTTTGGATGTAGAAATCAAAATCTGGGCGGCACAGGTCGATCGAAAATGTCGCATTTACTGGGCCACCCTAGGGGCGGGTGCAGTTAGGGAGCCTGGAGGGGGGAGAGGCGCCAGCGTCACGTGACCTGCTGACTTCTGATTGGTTTGGTTCCACTGCGTTTCGCCGGTGCCCGCATTGTTTCTTATCCCAGCTGACGGACCGTCGGATTTCCCGGTACATACCTGTGCCGACCCGCACGGCTAGCTCTCGGGGTGCTCTGGGGCAACCCCAAGCGCAAGTCACCACAGGTATCGCCAATTTCCCACCAATTCCCTGGTCCGACCCAGGCAATGGGCATGCGCCACCTACCTAAGAGTATGAGGATTAAAACGGAACGCGAGTCCCCACTGGAACCAGTCGGGCGCTCTGTCACGTGACGCTGGCGCCTCTCCCCCCTCCAGGCTCCCTAGGGTGCAGTGCGCCGCTCTTCCCGTCTCCTCTCCCCTCGCCGGAAATCGGTCGTCGCAAGCGCTCCTGGCGGCACTTCTGGAACTACGAAACTGCCGTCATTCCGTGGCTCCCCTTCTGACGGCAAGAGCTGACACCGTATTAACTACATCGTGCCTTTAACTAAGTTTAAACCTAATGGCTTGTTTTAGGTGGGGAGAATCTTGTAATATCAACGATTTTCCAAACAAGGAAAACAGCTCAATATCACATCAAATGTGTTGGGACTCATGGAGGGGTGCTCTAAATACGAAAACCTGGTGCTGAATGATTTTTCAGACATGCCATATGGATCTGTCAGTGAACGAATGTTTACTGATCCGAATTGGGTTAAAATGTCCTGTTTCGGATCAAAATTACGTCATCAGTCTGGCTACCATATCTCAGTAACGGTTGGAGCTACGGCTTTCGAAAAGTATGCACCACGATGTAGTTAATACGGTGGCGGCTCTCCGCGCTCCTGCTGCCGAAAAGGCGGCCACGGAATGACGGCAGGTTCGTAGTTCCAGAACTGCCGCCAGGAGCTCTCGCGTCGACCGTGTACCGGGCGAGGGGAGAGGAGACGGGAGGAGCGGCGCACTGCACCTGCCCCCTCTCCCTACCCCTCGCCCGGTATCGGTCGATGCAAGCGCCCCTAGCGGCACTTCTGGAACTACGAACCTGCCGTCATTTCACGGCCCCTCTTCAGACGGCAAGACCCACCACCGTATTAACTACATCGTGGTATGCACTGAAAATTGGTTGGCGTCTAAAGACGCCAAAATCTTGGCGTCTTAAGACGCCAAATCTTGGCGTTCTATGACGCCAAATGCGTCCTGAGGACGCCAAATTTTGGTGTTCTCCTTGAGGACGCCAGTATTTGGCGTCTTTGAACGCCAAAATTTGGCGTCTTTTGACACCAACATTTGGCGTTCAGAGAAGAACGCCAACATTGGCCTCAAAAGACGCCACGCAGTTTTGCACATTGAAAAGAAAGGAAGGGGCTCTTATTAGCTCACATCAATTTTCTGTACGCAGCGTCCTTGAGTGGGGACTAGCAAAATTAAAATCTGGTCCGAAATAGGTTCAGTCGCTATGTCCTGTAAATCTTAGTACTGAAAAAAACCGTCTGTTTTCAGGGTTTCCTGTTCCATTTGCCGCAAGATGTCTTCGAAACCAAGAAGAAATCTACGTACCGAAATTCCTCGCTACACAAGAAAAAAACACTTTGAGTGTACCGTGTGCCACAAGATCTTTACTCAGGCAGGACATCTGCGGACCCACCTTCGTACTCACACTGGAGAGAAACCGTTTCAGTGTTCCGTGTGCCAGAGGATGTTTTCTGAGTCAGGGAGTCTACGCACCCACCTCCGCACACACACTGGAGAGAAACCGTTTGAGTGTTCTGTGTGCCAGAAGGTGTTTTCTCAGTCAGGAGCTCTGCGCACCCACCACCGTACCCACACTGGAGAGAAACCGTTTGAGTGTTCCGTGTGCCACAAGATCTTTTCTCAGTCAGCTAGTCTGCGCACCCATATGCGTACCCACACTGGAGAGAAACCGTTTGAATGTTCCTTGTGCCAGAAGGTGTATTTTACGTCTTCCCATCTGCGCACCCACCTCCGTACCCACACTGGAGAGAAACCGTTCGAGTGTACCGTGTGCCACAAGGTGTTTTCTACGTCTTCTGATCTGCACAGACACCTCCGCACCCACACTGGAGAGAAACCGTTTGAGTGTTCCGTGTGCCACAAGATGTTTTCTACGTCTTCTGATCTGCGCACCCACCTCCGTACCCACACTGGAGAGAAACCGTTCCAGTGTTCCGTGTGCAACAAGATGTTTTCTGAGTCAGGAAATCTGCGCAGACACCTCCGTACCCACACTGGAGAGAAACCGTTTGAGTGTTCCGTGTGCCACAAGATGTTTTCTCAGGTCGGGAATCTGCGCATCCACCTTCAAACCCACACTGGAGAGAAACCGTTTGAGTGTTCCGTGTGCCAGAAGGTGTTTTCTACGTCTTCTGTTCTGCGCACCCACCTCCGCACCCACACTGGAGAGAAACCATTCGAGTGTACCATGTGCCACAAGGCGTTTTCTACGTCTTCCCATCTGCGCATTCACCTCCGTACCCACACTGGAGAGAAACCGTTTGAGTGTTCCGTGTGCCACAAGTTGTTTTCTACGTCTTCTGATCTGCGCACCCACCTCCGCACCCACACTGGAGAGAAACCGTATGAATGTTCCGTGTGCCAGAAGATGTTTTCAGAGTCAGGAAGTCTGCGCAGACACCTCCGTACCCACACTGGAGAGAAACCGTTTTAATGTTCTTGTCTCAATCTGAAAGTCTGCGGAGGCTTTTTCAGACCCACCTACCCTTGTAATAACTTAATATAAATGTGTCTTGATTGTGTTGCGTAATAATTGAGAACGTAACGTATGTGTGTCAAGTTATATTTAGCCGTTTTAATGTTTTTTGTTCTAGAATTTGTTTTCTTTATCTGGAAGTCTGCGGATATATTTTCAGACCCATGTACCTTTGTAATAACTTAATATAAATGTGTCTTGACTGTGTTCCGTAATATTAACTTGAACTAGATTGAGAACGTTACGTATTTGTCTTTGCAGTGATATTTACCTTGCTTCTGTGTTTGCTGTAAAGGCCCGAAGGCAATCCTTAAACAATAAAAATCAGCGGATTGTGTACAGTAATAAGTGACTCTTTTCTTCTTAATGTGGGAAACGTTTTTCTTCGTTAATTGTTTATCACCTTGTGCAGGTGTCTACGCATTGTTGGTGCGTCTTTGTCTCTTTTCCGCCCTCCGTAGTTCGTACACAGTAAAAACGATGTCTGATTTTTTTGAGGAAAAGGGGAAAACTTTGAGGAACTCCCATAATTTGAGGGAACCTAAAATTTGGAGAGATTCTCGTCAGAACTTGTGGGCATTCACCTAAAGCTTTAAGGAGACCTCAAAGTATGAGGGGGTTTCCTCAAATTGTGGGAGTTTCTCAAAGTTTTCCCCTTTTCTCCAATAAAATCAGACATTTTTCACCGTGTACAGCATGTTGAACTGCCACAATCCATCGCAAGTGGCGAACACTGCAAATCCAACAATTTACCTTGGTAAGCACGCCGATAGAGCCGTGTACCTAGGCCAACATTACTGTTAAAAAAAAACCAACAGGAGTGAAAATCGTAAAAACCGTCATTGGACTCGGAAAAAACGGTAAAACACCGTACATTCAGCGTCACATTTTCGACAATTTACAATAAGATTTTTCAGTTTATTATTGTGTTCAAGAATAACGACGTCAACCGCTGTCAAAACTGCACTGCTAAAAGTTTACGAAGCATTGCTTTGTATTACAAAGGATTTGCTTTGTAAGTTACAGAGAAAACAAGGCCACTGTAATACGAAGAGTCAGACTTTGTAGCCTACAAAGCATCGCTTCGTATTACGAAGCATTACTTTGTAAGACAAAAGGTGATGCTTCGTAGCTTACAAAGCACATCATTTGTAGTACAAAGGAGTACTTTGTAATACAAAGGAATCGAATTCTTCGTAGGCTTACAAGAGATGTGCTTTGTAAACTTTTAACAGTGTGTTTTTTGTTTCTTTTTACAGTGATGTGTATAGTGCGGTTTGCCTGAACAAGCAAATGATAGCATCTCGTGTAGAGAATTTCCATCCAAGCACACTGTTCTTTATCAGCGTCCTTGCTCAGGCAGTGATTACTCCAAAGAGTCGTCAACTAACTACCTTTAGCCATGTACGGAGGAATGTTGGTATTATTAGTAATATCAGAGCATATTGTAATCAGGAGGTAATATTGCAAGTAATATGGGTACTAGTGATATAATATTGACAAAAATATGAGTAATATCGATGTAATATGAAGGTATTACCGGTAATATTGAAGCAATATTGGTGTATAATCAGTCGCGAGTACGAAGGAATATCATAGATGACGACCCTTTGGTTTAATCGGCTTTCTTGCCCAGGCGCAATGTTACAACAGTGTGCTTCCAGGCTCGCTTTTAAAGAGGGGTGGGGGGGGGGGGGGTTAGTTTCTTTTAAGTGAGTTTATGCACATTTTAAGAAGTTCAATCTTATAGCCCCGATGTAGTGAAAGTTGGTCAGTGTGCTGGTAAAGATTTTTTTATTTTGAGTCACTTGACAAAGAAACAACATTAGACCAATCAGACTTACTCATCTTCTGCACTTTCTTGTGCATAAGCCCTGCAGGATTTTAAGTAACCATAGCTATGCACACTTTTTTTCTGCAGAACTATGCTGCACTCTATCCCTTATGCACACATTTGTGCGTGATTATGTACAATATGTGCATAGTTATGCTTACAATTTTTTGTGCATAACTATGGTTGTATATCGTGCATGAGGGTTTAGTGTGTGTGCTGTGTGGCTGAGTGACGGAGAGACAGAGAGAGTGGAGGGGGCGGTGGAGCGCGTGTGGAGGGATAAAGAAGTTGTAAGGCGCTGGGACACGACTGGGCCGGATCGGGCCGGCCAGTGGGGATATACAAGGTGAATGAGCTGGCCCATTATTTGGAGATCCACTAAACGACAGAATCAATTGTAGAGTCCAGGGAGAGGCGAGGCGAGCGCCGCCAGAGAGGAAGAGAGAGAGAGAGAGACAGGGGCCAGACGTGAGCGCGCCAGCTGGACAGCCCGGCCTGCCGACTGATTCCGAGGATCGCCCTCGTACCGCTGTCCTTGTCGCACTCGTGGGGCCTTGCAGTGCCTAATAGAGGGTACCGCCATAGGTGCGACAAGGACGGACGTACGAGAGCCTCTCACCTGTTAATGAACAAGGGATTGTCATCTCGTCCAGGCGCGGGAAATTTTAATTTGTTGGCGCGCGCGGAGGAGTCGGGAGCAGGGAGCAGTGTGGTGGTGAGCGCGAGCCAGCCTGCTGGTGACCAGGGCTGACTGTCGTCTGTCGCGCCGAGCCGACCCGGAGATTGACCAAGAAGATCGACCGAAACGGGTTTTGTAAGAGAGAGAGAGAGAGAGAGAGAGAGAGAGAGAGATGGGAGGGGGGCGGTGGACGAAGCGCACCCAGATACGTCCGGTGTGAGGGCTCCATCCCGGGGCGGATAAGCCGGACCGGTGTCGATAAATATTGGCTGGGCGACATGGACGCCGTTCTTGGCACGTACTTGGTTAGGTTAGGTGGGCCGAGCTGAGCTGTGAGCAGCGGGGTCTAGGAGAGAGAGAGAGAGAGAGAGAGAGAGAGAGAATGTATTGCAGGACGTGCGGTGGAATGAATGCTCACTCGGAGCCACTTCGTCGGTGGCGGTGTTGCAGCTAGTTGTACCCTGTAAATTTCTTCCCCTACTTTTCTGCCCTGGAAACCCGTGTGTGAATCTCGCACAGGTATAGTGTGAGAATTTTCATTGATTCACACTAACTGGAGATGTACTTATCAAATGTAACTAGATAAACATGCATTTTTATGCATATTTTTTCATGCATAATGATGAAAAAAATCGTGCTTTATTATGAATAATAATTTACATAAATTTGCTTATTATTGTACATTTTTTCTCGATTTATAAAATTGTACATATCAATGTGTGATATTTTCCATAATTACGCACGATTTTGTTCATAAATATGCATGTTTATCTAGTTACATTTTATATGTATAAGTACATTTCCAGTTATAGCGTGTTAACTTGTTCCACGGCAATCTGATGAAAATTATCAACGTTAATTATTCTGGTATGCAAATAAGAACGGAGGATTCGCGGTTCGCACCATCGTCAAGGACGTGCCTACGGCGCCCCAAGAGACAGTTTTTGAGTAATTTGTGAAGAAGTAGCACTTTCTCAGTATTTGGTGAAGTTGCCTCAATGTGGTTCCTTCCTTGTTTTCTGAGAAAAGAGCCTCTTACTATTTTGGGAAGCCACCTGAAATTTCATCAGGATTTCTTCCAAACTTCAGTTTAAGTTCCTATGGAGATGGCCAATAAAATAGCTGCAAGGACTCAAAAGTTGTTTTCACCGTGTCGCTCTCGTGTAACCAATAGCTGTGCGTTGCCCAGCAGCTGCTGCAGCTCGCGGGCGGATGTGCACGTCTTCCACAATCAGGGTCTCTGTCGGGGAGCGCCGGGCGGGGCGTGGCGGGGGCACGCCGCATAACCAAATGTAGTGTATGGCCGTAAAACTGCTCTGCACAATCGCATTTTATAATCCGAGCAGGGAGTCGGCCGGTGCGGAGCAGAGAGAGAGAAAAAGAGAAAGAGCGAGAGAGAGAGAGAGAGGAGGGAGGCGAGAATCGATAATAAATGCGGACGTGCCGGTGCCGCCGCCGCTGCTGCTGCGGTGCTGCTCGCCAATTAAAGAGTTGTGCACGAGTCGTGTCGCTGGAATAAAATTTAACACTCTCCCTCTCTTCCGTCTCTCTCCCACTCCAGACCCACTCCAGCGCGCGTGCCGCTGGCCTGGCCCGAGGACGCTGGCGGGGCGGCGCTCTTCCCCGCCGCCGCGCCGGGGCCCCTAAACCGTCGTATTAAATAATTGCGCGAACAAGGAATGTCTTTAAGTTTGTATCAAACGACATTTTGTAGTAACTCGCGTGGTTGCTGCTGTAGGACGGCTAGACATTTACACATCTTGGGTCAATGCGTGATGTACCGGGTGTTTCTTTGAATGCGTAACAGTGTTGCGGGTTTTCCTACCCTATTCGCCCGTAAGGCGCCATTGCCCCTGCAGTGCTGGAGAGTATGCAATCCCGCAACACTGTTACGCATTCAAAGAAACACGCGGTACACCGTGCCCGCCGGTTTAGCGCCACATCTACCTGTATTTTCATGGGGAATTTCTTGTAAATTCGCTTTAGTCATTTATATCGGGGAGTAGCGCTCTCTTCTGGAAAACCTCCCCATGTACCGGAAGACCGAAGCACCCCTCTTCTTCAGCGAAAGAAGGCCAAATCCGCGCAATTTTCTCACGGCTCATGGCCGTTTTCATTATTTTCACCCGTGTATTCGGATGGCCATTCCTCACCACCCGAGTGGGTATTCACTCTTAAAATTTGTAACCCGACTATTACGTTTATTACGCTGTATTACGCTTCAAAATTGTACAGATTTAGCCAAAAACAGGCAAAACGGCCCAAAGCGGTTCAAAAGTAAGTTTAATGTGGAGAATTCTGGCTATTCGGCTCCTATTACGCTTTTATTACGCATACTTTATTACGGATAGAGTGACCCGACTATGACGCGAGTGTATACCCCCTCGTCATCACCAACACAAGTGTGCAACTGTTCAACACTTGAATGTGTGCAAATTCCAGTCTTACACGTCCAAGTGTACAAATCGGTATTTGTGCAATTCCAAGTGTCGAACTTGCAAGTAGTACATTTCTAAGTGTTTAACTCGACATTTGTGCACTTGCATGTGTTCAACTGCCCCGTGCAACATTTCCCTTGTTGAACACTTGCAAGTGTACAACTGTCGAGTTAAACACTTACAAGTGTACGACTGGCGAGTTTGACACTTCCAATTGCACTAATAACAAGGTGCGCACTTATACTGGAAGCTGCACACTTACAAGTGTTAAACAGTTGAACACTTGGTTTCACAGTGAAATTTGCACTTCTTTTTTTTTAAATAGCCTGGCGCTGCTCCGGTGTCTGTTGCTGGGCGATGCTCGGCTGGAACGGGTGGCCTAAGCGGCGCCCCGTCTGCTGGTCACGTGGTCACACCTCGCACCCTAATCATCTGCCGTAAATCAGGCCGCGGTCCCGCCCCGCCTCGCCCCGCCCCGCCCCGCCCCGCCCCGCCCCGCCCCTCTCGTAAATAAATTACGGTTTAACAAAAGTTCTCGGCACCTCCCACCTCCCATTAACTCACGCACGCGCGCCGCCGGACGACGACGTAGTCGCAAATATTTAGCTTTTTCTCTGCGAAAATGGTTTCTTCTCTCCTTTTTAGTGTTTGTTGTTGTTGTTGCTGTTGTTGTGGTGGTGGTGGTGGTGCTGTCGTCGTTTTCTTTTTCCGCTGCAGCCGCAGCGAGTGGGCCGGTGTGTCGCGTCGCGCTGCGTCCACCTCTCAGAGGCGTTATCAGAGGCGAAGCCATAAAACGGTAAGCTGAGGGCACGGGGCCCATTGGGGCCATGGGCTTGGCGTTGGGTTGGGGGGAGGGGGGCTGAACCAGCAGGCGATGAGGATCAAGACATCTCTGCCCAGCCGGGCCGGCCGGGCCAGACCAGGCCCAGCTCGTGTTCGAGTATGGACCACAACTGGACGCTGCGGAAGTGGACGACAAGTTCATTGTGGTCGCCGGGGCCTATCAGTTTCGGGATGGGTTTGGCTTCACTGGACACCGAAGTGAATTAAAGTTGCACACTACTAGGTGTGTGCACAAGTGTGTGCAGATGTATTACCCCTCCTAGTACCTAGGAAAAGTCCCACCACTTCAAGAAGTTAAAGTGTACACTCTAAAAGTCTATGGACGTTTTCTATAGACTTTTTTTTGTCTTTAGATTCAGTAACAATTACGTTGTTACCAGAAATGTTGTCTAGTTGTCTACAATTTTGTCGACAACTATGAACAAATTTGTTCGTTGTTGGTAACAATTTTTTTTTTTATGGACTAAATAGTGGACTGTTTGGAGGCAACTTTGGAGACAGCCTGGCAACGTTTTTAAACGTTACTAACTATGGACAAATTAAAATTGTGTCTAATTTTTCTTAAAATTTGTCCTTAACTGTGGACAAATTGTCCATATATGTACGCAAATTTGTTACCAGCTCTGGACGTGCACAAAATTGTTGACAATTGTCTACGAAAAATGTCCATAAACATTTAGTGTGTACGAAAGGGAATTCACACGCACCCACAAGGGTGCATACTAATTAGAAACACACACTTAGGTTTCCAGTAGCTAATGGTTATCCTGAGAAACAGAATTATTCATAACGTTGTCATTTTTGACGCAGCGGTCACGGTTAATGAAGAAAACTTCTGAAAGTCTGCAAGTGTCTACGACCCATTGAGCCAATGAAATTGGCGTGTTAACATTAATCCCAGTCCCCTTGAATCGCATTTCATGTAAAGTCACTCTTCAAAGAATAATACATTAATCCACGCTTTTATTCTTTTTTATGTTTTAGGCTGAGAAAATCCGTTTCATTTCGAGAGGAGCAAGTGCAGCGGAAAGGACCCTTCTCGACTTTGCTGCTTACTTTGGCTGCGAGCTGCGAGGTCTTGTCGGTGAGTTATGTGGCCAATTTGGGAGAAATGTCACTTCTCGCGCCGTTGTAATATGTGGCCTGGGCCCTGATTACCCGGTGTGCAAGTGTGTATGTGTGTGTATGAGTGCGTGCTTCCGCGCGTATCTCTGCTGCTGCCCAACGCCCTGCCCCGCCCCGCCCCGCCCCGCCCCGCCCCGGTGCGCCTGGTGGCGGCAGAGAGTTGGTGGTGGTGGTGGTGGTGGTGCCGGGGCAATCATTCAATTTTACAGCTTACTTGAAACCATAAAAACCACTTAAGGCGTTTTAACAAGGCAAGGCCGCGTTGAGCATAAATCGTGGACCAGGCTCTCGCACACGGGACCGGGGACGAAAGGTGGCGCGACGCTGGCGTGGCGGGGCGTGGTGGGGCGTGGCGGGGCCGGGTGGGGTGGGGCGGGGCGCGGCAGGGCGGCACTGTCGCTCCCCGCTCGCCGGGGGCACCCTCAGGCTCAACACGCCCCTCTCCATTACCACTGATGCAGTCGTTTCGGAAGTCTCTCTCCGTCCTTTAACCTGCCTGATGAATTAACTTGTTGCGAACCTCGTTCTCTGCCGTATGCTCACTGCGGAGTGAAATTCATGATGCAGTAACACAGTGTAATCAAAAGTGTTCAACTGACACACACTTACAAGTGTTGGACACACTGTTTAACACTTTAGGTGCTTGATTAAGAAGTCCATATATTATTTCATTGGGGACAAAAGTTTTACACATTTTTGTTGGACACTTTCTGCCGGCCTGGTTCTCTCAAGTCAAGACAAGACAAATATGTTGCACACTTTTGGCCCCAATGAAATACGTGGGCTTTTTAACCAAGCATCTGAAAGGGTTCAACAATGTGTTCAACACCTGTAAGTGTGTGTCAGTTGAGCACTTTTGATTAAAGCAGTGTATGCCTGTGATCACTGGAATCCGTCTGTCGCTAGACTGTCGCTTTCGACCCCGAGTAACTATACTGCTGAGAAACCCACTTAATGCCCTGAGAAACCTTTCTAGGGCATCTCCTGGTTTCCATCCCTGTGTAAATCTCAGGGCTTGGTGTCACGGTGTGGTGCATACTTTTTTTACTTTAGCAGTTGAAATTTTGCACATAACGAAATCGGAAAAATTTGCTCACGTACTCAACGTTTAAGGTCTGAAAACTTCGCAAGCGCTCAGTATTATAAGTCTGCAGTGCACTACACACTGTGCCGCACTGTGCACAAGTGCAAACTTGTGGTTAACTCTCAAACTTTGCACACGCCTTCCTTCGCCAGTGCATTCAGTCCTTACTTTCCCCTGGCCTGCCTTGTTCAAATTGGTAGGAAATTGAAAGCCAGACGCGCTTCCACTGCGGCCGTCAGAAATCCTTTCCTTGCTAGTGTAATCAGACCGGGCGGCAGCCGCCAGCACCGCCCCACCCGCCCGACACGAAATACGAACACGGCGCTGTGTCACCGGCAGCGCACTTTGGCTGGAACAAGCCCTTTTATCTTTCCCTGTGCGTCATTTGTCTCTTTACGCCAGCTGCACTCCTAGCGCCCGTTTGCGTGCTCTTTGCCACCTTCTTCTTTCCTTTTTCTAAGGGTCGTCTTCTGTCTTCACTCGGTTTCATTACGTCGAAAAAAAAAAACGAAACCTGCAAATAACGCATCACCATGCAGCCGTTGGTGGTGGTGTTCGAGGCGGTAGCCTAATTCAGCTCTCTCTCGCCTGCTGTGTTGGTTATTGGGCCCCCGCCACCCCGCTCCGGCGCGCCCTCCTCCTCCTCCTCCCCCTCCTCCCCCTCCTCCTCCTCCTCCTCCTCCTCCTCCCTCCTCCTCCTCCCCTCCTCCCCTCCTCCTCCTCCTCCCTCCTCCTCCCCCTCCCCTCCCCCCCTCCCTCCTCCTCCTCGTCGGCGGCTCATGAGGAATGGACTGGGCGCGTATAAAACTTGTAATATACCCAACAGGTAGATATATATCGGTCCATGCCGCTACTGCTGGGGACGCCAGTCAGTCCTGTCCGCTGGCCCCGCCCGCCGCACCGCGACCGGCACCGGCCCGCACCCACCAGGCAGGCGCACCAACCCCCATAGCGCCTACACCTTGCTTAATTGTACGCGACGAGATTCCATCGTGAAACAATTTGATGGAGCACATGGACACACACACACACACACGCGCGCGCGCGCACACACACACACACACACACGCGCGCACAGTCTCTCTCTCTCTCTCTGTTTCCCCCCCTCTCTCTCTCTCTCTCTCTCTCTCTCTCTCTCTCTCTGTCTCCCTTTCTCTCTGTCTCTCTCTCCCTCTGTCTCCCTCTCTCTCTCTCTCTCTCTCTCTCTCTCTCTCTCTCTCTCACACACACACACACACACACACACACACACACACACACACACACACACACACACACACGGGCGCGCGCTCCCGCGGGTGTGCGTGTGATATGGGAGGATTTATTGGGTGGGGCGCGGTGCCAGTGGAGCTGACTCTCCGGTATCACCCGCGCGTTGAAGTCCCCAGTGCGCGGGGCGAGCTACTGCTGCCCACTCCTGCGGCTGGATGGCTGCTGTGCCGTCCGCCGGGCCGCCCGCGAGATCAATAAATTCGTCACGTTTCCGATTCGTATTGTTATTTTATTCAACGCCTTCTTTTGGTGTTATTATTATTATTATAATTATTATCATTATTATCATTATTATCATTATTATTATCATCATTATTATTAATTGAAGTCGAAGACTTGAGGGTAAGCCGAGGGGGTATGTACACTGGAAAAACAAAGGTGCTAAGTCCTACCTTTCCGGGGGTGCTAAACCCGTTTTAGGGGTGCTAAAGGTTAAATTTTCAGTTTTTTAAAAATATTTTCTGTGTGAGCAAACCAATCACATTTTAGACCACATTTCGAAAAAATAAACTGTAGTGCCTTTGGAACTTTAGTGCCTTTTAAAGGTAGGACTTTGTTTTTCCAGTGTACTCGCCTTATAGTCGGGTCAATCTGTCCGTAATAGCACGCGTAATAGTATGCGTAATAGTGGCGTAATAGCCGAAATTTTCCGAAATTTACCTATTGTGGGGTTGTTTTGGGCTGGTTTTAGCTGAATCTTGATATTTTTGAGACGTAATAGAGCGTAATAGACGTAATAGTCGGGTCACAGGTTTTGAGAGTGCATACCCCCTCGGGGTAAGCCGGCTATGCTTAATGCTCTATGCGCGATTGAAGAATTGTTTTTCGCTTCATGATAATAACAGAACAATCGTCTTACATACAAACATAAATTTTGCCGTTTTCTTTTTTACAATTTGTTTACACATTGACGCAATATTCCGAAGGTTGGCAGCAAGTGAAGGGATTCGGAATGTTGTCATCTTCGTTTCCCTGTGCACTTTAAGGCCTTGGCAGAGCATTCAGATTTAAATTTAGATCTAGATTTCTATTTAATTTATAAATTTAAGTTGGCTGAGCCAATTATTATTGTTGTCGTTCCTTTGATGCTCGAAAAGTTTGGTCCCACAATTTGAACTGTATGTCACATATGGATATTCAGCACGAGAAAGGCATTCACAAGTGTAGAAGAAAATTTTGGGGGGCAATTTTAAATTGCGGAGCTCGCGAAGCGGCAAACTTTTACGGTCCAATTCCGGTCACCGCCGGATACTAGCTAAGGATACAGCCTATACCAGACTAGCAACCGCTTTAGCTTCAGCTATGGCTATAGCTTTAGCTAGGATGATAGCTTCAGCTAAGGATAATAGCTGTAGTATATACATATAGACAACGCCCCCTGTTCCCCACCTCTCCGAGCTCAGCTCGAGGACTGCAGGTCCTGGCTAGTGAAATTAGCCCTTAACTCTGAATGGGCTGCAAGACGCGCGCGAAAGTCTCATCTGAATGTAATAGGTTATTGAAAACCCTTGGTGCGGTGGGTACCCGCTTGCTATCCCGGCATCCCGCTCCGTTTATGTCCTCTCGCCCCGCCCCGCCCCGCCCCGCCCCGCCGTGGCGCCGGCCTTATCGAACACCATCGTCCCGGCCTGATGGACCCATCAATGGTCGCCCGATGAGCGTGAATGCGAAGGGCCCGGGCAGCGCGGCAGAGGATCGTTTTATTTTCTCCTAATTACGACGTTATCGGGTCCGGAATCACTCCTTTCGTCGCCGGGCCCGGCCCGGCCCGGCCCTGGCTGTCACCTTCCGGGTCAGGCCCGCTGCCTGGGGGCCGGCCGGCTAATTTTGAAACCGTCCTGGATTTCGACCCCATCCTTAACTTCACGGCAGTATTTCTCGCTTCTCTTTGGTCGAGGGGCGGTAGGGTAATAGGTAGCTGCTAAAACGGTTATTTAGGATAGGTTAGGCTAGGCTAGGTTACGTTCGGTTAGGATAAGCTGGTTTTGATTAGAGACTGATCTTCTTCTACTTTAACCTTACTTAATTCCAATCAAACCTGTCCTAACCTAACCTAGCCTAACCAATCCTAAATATCCGTTTTAGTAACTCCCTACCAGGCCCCAGCCCCACGACCAAAGAAAGGCGAGAAATATGGCCGTGAAGTTAGGGATGAGGGTCGAGGGTTTCAAAATTAGCGGCCGGGCTGGCCTTGTTCGGGTTTAATGCGTGGACGGGACGGGCACATCGGGACCGGTACAGTACTGCTTGACGGCTTTAATTGTCGTGAACCGGAGCAATGGTCACCGCAGGGGCGCGGCGGCGGCGGCCCGGAGATGCTATCGATGACTTACTGTAAATGAACGGCAAATTTGTTGTTAAGTTTTCCACTGACTCGTGTTGTAGAAGAACAACGGCTGTTGTCATGCATCAACGTCAGCTGTCCAGTAACAACAAAAGTTGTCCAGTTACAACAAAAGCTAAATATACAGAAAACTGGTGTCCGACTACAACAGAAGTTGTCCAGCTACAACAGACACTGGAAATCCAAGTGTACTAGCCAGGCAAGCCTTCGGCTTGGTTGCTGAGCAGATTTCTTCACTATATACCTATCCCTATGCACCTTTCCCTATATACCTCTCCCTATATACCTCTCCCTATATACCTCTCCCTATATACCTCTCCCTATATACCTCTCCCTATATACCTCTCCCTATATACCTCTCCCTATATACCTCTCCCTATATACCTCTCCCTATATACCTCCCCCTATATACCTCCCTCTATATACCTCTCCCTATATACCTCTCCCTATATACCTCTCCCTATATACCTCTCCCTATATACCTCTCCCTATATACCTCTCCCTATATACCTCTCCCTATATACCTCTCCCTATATACCTCTCCCTATATACCTCTCCCTATATACCTCTATATATGGTCAGCTTATGCATGCGTATGTACATTTAAATTTTAAGATGGGATAAATAGTAATAGGAAGATACCTCTGCTTAACTAAAGGTATAGGGGGGGGGGGGCGGACATTTTCTCTGCCCAAATCCCCAACAGAGTGCTTCGCTTCGCTCAGCAAACGAATGTCGCTCACTTGTAGATGAGCGAATAAATTCACTCACTTGTAGGTGACCGAATGGCTATTCACCAAACGGTCATTCGCTCACCTACTAGTGAGCGAATAGTCATTTGCTCACCTACAAGTGAGCGAATAGGCATTTGCTCATCAACAAGTGAGCGACATTCGTACACTTGGATTTCCAGTGACGAAATAGGTTGTTTTTCAAGTAGCTTTTTTTACAGTGTGCGAGGCGCAGCCCAAGCAGTGTCGGCTCACCCAGTGTCCCGGGATTATTATCTTGACAATTATTCTAACTTGCATCGGACATATGTGTGCATAACTAGAACACATGCGATATTGTCAGTCGAGAGGTCCATCACTTGGTTCAGAAGCGTACACCACGATAACCAATTACCAGGGATTACCTACAGTTCTCACTGAAATGTTTGAAGGAACTTTGCAATTTACGTCATTACTTGCATATCTCAGAAAAACCCGAAACTGCATGCATACCTAAAACGGAATTTTTGGGATGTGATTACATTGTTCAAATAAATTGTAACTTTACAAGAGAATACCTGCAATCTGGTACAAAAATGCTATCGTAATTTTACAGACTATGTTAAGTTTACTAAATAACGGTTCTGTAAAATTACAGATCTTGTAATTTGCAGAGAAGTCCCCGTAAAAATTCGTAAAACCGTAATTTTACAGAGAAATACTCGAAAAGATTCGTGAAACCCGTAATTTTCCTATCAAGGAGAGATAATTTTACGCCCCCGACGTGCGGGGTAGAAAGTAGACCCCTTGGGGATGGCGGAGAGCCCAGGTGTTAGATGAAAAAGAGAGATACACAAAAAAACCATCTACTGCTCGATCGAGGACAGAAAGGAAACGGGTGAGCCTTTGGGGGGTCAGTTTGTCATAATATTTTTGGGGGTTAGCAAATGTCATCGAATAGAGTGATTCTACAATTTCAATTGCTTCATTGATCGTCACGTGTTCTCTTTTCTCTAAGGGCGTTGGACTATTATCTGCACTGGGAAGGGCACTGCACTTTGGGGCCACACTGGACGTGTTGGGGTCGTCGTCTTCGCTGCTTCCGGAGCTGTCCTTGGGCCTGGATTCGTCCTGGAGTCGTCCTCCTGAAGTACGGCGCCGCCGCCGCCGGGGTAGACTCTTCATCCCGGGTGATATGCTGGGCTGGACCAGTACCGACGGGGGCGTGCCAGGCACGCCGCCGTGGCAGAGCTGAGGTGGCGCGCCTGACGCCTTCCAACCTGCAGCTCCCGGGCCCCCGCCACTCCTCGCGATGCGACTTGGGCTGGGGCCGTCTGGATTTCCCTCGCTGGTTGGACGCCGGTAGAGCAGGGGGAGGTTTGAGTTTTCACAAGCCTTTCGAATAAAAGCAGCAATTGGGCACAGGGGAGCAGGGGGCGCCTCCAGCTGGTCGGTGTGGCTGGCTGCTACGTCACCGGGCCGTGAGGTGGTGACGTTTTGCGTGGCTGCAGGCGTCAGCACCTTGGGCCGGGCGGGCTGCGGTGCGCGCCGATGTGGCACGGGCGCGGCTGCTGGTGACGTCGTCTGGTTCTCTCCCATATGGAAGGGGTTTTCAATTTTGAACACTGGTTTCTTGGTTTCACCAAAACTTACAGATAGTCGGATGACGGAGAGGTGGTCGTTGGTTGCCCTCCCGAAGTATTGCCTTTGCCCGTTCTGACTGCTGACTTGGAATGTTTTGCTGAAGAGGTGCGCTGCGACGTGGAGCGCTACTGGCCAGTTGCATTTTCCTGCTGCTAACTTTTCGGCGCATTTTGAGGCCAGTTGTTTTCCGTCTTGAGGTCCCCAGGAGGGGTAAAGAAAATGCCAGTTGTCTTTGATGCAGGCGGCAAGGCTTTTTCGTAGTAGCCGGTGATGATTTTCATTGCCGAAGACTGACTTACTTAGGGTTTTGTAGACCATCTTGAGTTAATCTGCAGGTTAATCTGGCGGAGATCCTTTAACTTCGCTGCGCAAAGGCCTGCACTTGAAGGTCTCTGAGGTCGGTGGTTCTTGAATACTTGGCGCTTGAAGTCCTTGTAGCCTCGCGGTTTCTTCAAAAGCGACGCACGGGTTGTTACGGCCGATGCACCATGTTAGATGAAAAAGGGGGAAGTGCGGTGGTTCGATGGTACTTGATTGACTTTCACTGATTTATTGATGGAGCTGACGAGTACACGGTGATCCGCTCGCGACGGCGGCTGGTTCGTGACTAAAGATTTGCCAGCGCGGCTACGATGCGTGCGATGCGCGAGCCGCCGCCCTAGTTAAGATTGCTGACTTAAGGGAAACGGTCGGCCCGCTCATCGAGACGCCTCGCGTAGCGCTGCAAACGTTAGGTTACACCTAACACAGGGTCGCGATCCCCGGCCGCACTGGTCGCGAGCACCGGGGCCGCAAAGGCGGAGGTTCGCGCGAGGCGCCCACACTGGAAAAACAAACGTCGCATCCGCTACACCAATTGGTGTGTTCTGCACCCAAAAAAGCCGTTTCTCGATTCAAGAAAATTGCTCTCAAATGTGACAAGAGCATTTTTATCTCGGTCCAAATGCATTTGGAGCTTGGATCAAGAGCATTTACTCTTGCCTCAAGAGTGCCCTCTTGTGGCAAGAACAGCACTTTTGATCCAAGCATCAAATGCACTCTGGCCGAGTTAAAAATGATCTTGTCTTATTTGAGAGCAAAATGAGCTTCGAACAAGATCATTTTTCTTGACTCGAGAAACGGTTTTTTTAGGTGTGTGGCACCATTTGAGTTTTAGTGGAATATTAACCAAGTGAGACTTCATGTTTTATTTTCGACGAGTCCATCAGGTTCCTCTCGAAATTCCCGTTCGAACGAGCCTACGTGTAATGTGGTTGCGAGCCTAAATACTACGACTTTAAATAGGATTTGTAGAAAATGGGGAATTGGACATGTTGAATGAACTATGCATCTGAACCCCATCACATGTAGGCTCGTTCGAACGGGAATTTCATGGGGAATCTGATAAGCGCATCAGAAATGAAACTTAAAGTCTCGGTTGGTTAATATTCCACAAAAACTGAAATGTTGCCATAGAACACACCAATTGGTGTAGCGGATGCGACGTTTGTTTTTCCAGTGCAATGGTGCCGTTCGGCCCAGGACAGAAAATCGCCGTGCGCACCGGGTTGTCGCAGCGCGCTCAACCTTCGCAGGCAAACGTTTCTAGACTTTCTCTAACAGTTTCTCGTTGTCGGTAACAGCACATTTGGGGTAAGGGGCCGTGCACAAAATACGTCACGCATTTGGGGGAGGGGGGGAGTGTCGGTCGGATGTGATGTGAGGGTGATTTGGGGGAGGAGGGGGTCAGAGGGAGCGTGACGTCGCTTTTTCGCAAACCTAGAAAACCTCGTCTACAGCGGCCGGGGCATGCGCATGTTTAATAATGTATATACTGTATGTAATGTCTTCTACTTCAATTTTTGTTTACAAGCAAAGTATGTCGCTTTTCGGTTTAATAGGTTTTATTCTAACAGTGTCCCATTTTTTCTCGAAAAACGTGACGTCATCAGGTCGGGGCCTCAGATGTGATGAGTGGGTGATTACGGGGAGGGGGAGGGGGGGGTCAAAAATTCCGAAAAATTGCGTGACGTATTTTGTGCACGGCCCCTAACTGGCTAGTTACATTTTCTAACCAGCTGTGTTATCAAACGTGTCTTGTCGGTCTTGGACACCAGTAGTACAAAGGAGGGATATAGCACCCGTTTTGGGGCTTAATTTCCCAAAGGCATGAGTCTTTTTGTTTTATCGAAGTTTCTACTCATGTGTCGGACAACATTTAACTTAACACAATTGCACTCGGCGTCAAATTCCGCATCAAACGAGCCGACATGTTCTATAGGGTTCTGATGGGTAGCAATGTAAAGGAAATTGGTTATTTCAACAACTTTACGTTCTACACGGTTGATCAGACCCCCTTCACATGGAAGCTCGTTCGGCGCAGAATTTTTAGCTAAAGCCGATTGCTACCTTAACAATAAAATCAGAATGCCCGGACAGGAAATAAATTTAAAAAAAAACAAAAAAAAAAACATGAAATCAAATGCCTTTGCTATAAAAAGCGCCTTTTAAAGGTGTTATGTCCTACCTTTCTTTTCCAGCGTACTGACATCATACCGTCTATTTTCAGGGTTTCCTGTTCCATTTGCCACAAGATGTCTACCAAATCAAGAAGAAACCCACGCACCAAAGCTCCTCACCAAACAAAACAAAAACAGTTTGAGTGTTCCGTGTGCCAGAAAGTGTTTTCTCAGTCAGGAAATCTGCGCACCCACCTCCGTACCCACACTGGAGAGAAACCGTTTGAGTGTTCCGTGTGCCACAAGTTGTTTTCTACGTCTGCGGCTCTGCGCACCCACCTCCGTACCCACACTGGAGAGAAACCGTTCCAGTGTTCCGTGTGCCAGAAGATGTTTTCTGCATCAGGAACTCTGCGCGACCACTTCCGTACCCACACTGGAGAGAAACCGTTCCAGTGTTCCGTGTGCCACAAGATGTTTTCTTCGTCTTCTGATCTGCGGAAACACCTCCGTACCCACACTGGAGAGAAACCGTTTGAGTGTTCCGTGTGCCAGAAGGTGTTTTCTCAGTCAGGACATCTGCGCACCCACCTCCGTACCCACACTGGAGAGAAACCGTTTGAGTGTTCCGTGTGCCACAAGACGTTTTGTACCTCTCCTGAACTCCGGCAACACTTGCGCTCCCACACCGGGGAGAAACCGTTTAAGTGTTCCGTGTGCCAGAAGGTGTTTTCTCAGTCAGGAGCTCTGCGCACCCACCTCCGTACCCACACTGGAGAGAAACCGTTCCAGTGTTCCCTGTGCCACAAGATGTTTTCTTCGTCTTCTGATCTGCGGAAACACCTGCGTACCCACACTGGAGAGAAACCGTTTGAGTGTTCCGTGTGCCAGAAGATGTTTTCTACCTCTTTTGAACTCCGGCAACACCTCCGTACCCACACTGGAGAGAAACCGTTTGAGTGTTCCGTGTGCCACAAGATGTTTTCTCAGTCAGGAAATCTGCGCAGACACCTCCGTACCCACACTGGAGAGAAACCGTTTGAGTGTTCCGTGTGCCAGAAGGTATTTTCTCAGTCAGGAGCTCTGCGCACCCACCTCCGCACCCACACTGGAGAGAAACCGTTTGAGTGTTCCGTGTGCCACAAGATGTTTTCTAGGTCAGGAAATTTGCGCAGACACTTTTGTACCCACACTGGAGATAAATTGTTTTAATGTTCCATGTTCCAGAAGATGTTTTCTCAATCTGGAAGTCTGCGGAGGCTTTTTCAAACCCAATTACCTTTGTAATAACTTGATAAACACGTGTCTTAATAGTGCTTCGTAATATTAACCTAAACTTTGTTGAGAGCTAAACGTATAGGTTTGTTCAGTGATATGCTTTTGTTTTTCTTGTTCATGTCTGAGTACAATTCTAAGTTTAATAAAAATCAGTGAATTATATAAAGTAAAAAGGTACTGTTGATTGAGTCATGTCGTGAAAAACGTTTCTCGTCGTTAATCGCTTATCACCATGTGCGACTTAGAATTCATCGACGAGCAAGAATGTGCGGTCGTAAATTTACAACATATTTTGTAAATCGGAAATACAAAATATGTCGTAAATTTACGAAGGTATTTCTCACAGTGCCTCATGATATAAAAAACGCCGGGCCGGAGTGTTAACTTTGCCCAGTTTCTTGTTTAGGAATTAATAACACATTTCAGTTTTCAGTCTACTCTCGTTAGCTGGCGGTGCGCGAGACGCGCGGGCCGCGGGGTACAATGCAGGGCGACCGTGATGCCAGCCGCCCCGGTGCGGTCCGGCCCCTTGGTTAATCGTGTATGGCTCCCTTGATCGGGGCGATTTCCACGCACGGCGGCGAGCGCGGGCATTGTGGGGGCCGCGCCCCTGCGACAAGTCAACAACTACGGTACACTGCGAAAAATATTTCCGTACATGTACGATATTTTTTGTAATTTGCCATTTACAAAATAAGTCGTACATGTCCAACCTCCCACTCTTGGTCGTCATTCGATTCCAAGTCGATACGCAGTGCTTGTACATTTACAATCTAGGATTGTCATTGTACGAAATCTTCCATGGAAAATTTTCCCGTACCCTGTACGACATTTTCTTACAGTGTGGGGGTCCTCCTCCCATCATCCTCTCACTGGCAATGAAAGTAAGACCTTTTCTGGCAATATACCACACACTCTGCAAACTCAAGTGTCGTTACAGTACTGCAGTAAAAAGTGTAGGACCAATGGTTCTGCAGTTTTTAGTGCAGGGCACCCTGTGTCCGACAGTTTTTAGTGCAGGACACCCTGTGTCCGACAAGTTTTAGTGTAGGACGCCGTAGGCTAGACACAGGTTGTCCTACACTAAAATCTATCGGACACAGGGTGTCTTGCACTAAAAACCGTAGGACACAGGGTGTCCTACACTAAAACCTGCAGGGTACAGGGTGTCCTACACTAAAAACTGCAGAACCATTGGTCCTACACTTTTTACTGCAGTACTGTACGACACTTGAGTTTGCAGAGCAGCAAACCCTTATGCATTATGTTGTGAATAAGGGCTGCAGGAATACGCAAAACCATAATTACGTACAAATTTTGTGCATACTTATGCTTATTTTGTGTACAATTGTGCATATGAATGCACAATTTCGTGCATACTCTGAAAATCAAACTGTGTGCTTGTAGGCATGCTGATTAAACAGTGTGCTTGTACAAGCATGCTGTTTAAACAGTGTGCTGGTGAAGGCACGCTGATAAATCCGCATGCTATAAGCACACTGTTTACTCAGCATGCTTGTCCAAGCACACTGTTTAATCAGCATGCCTGCAAGCACACTGATTAAACTGTGTGCTAAGCACACAGTTTGATTTCCAGAGTAGTTATGTTCGGAGCGATGTGCATAACTGTGGTTGTACGTTCTTAGGTATGAAAATGCCCGGAAAGTCTCCGGAAAAGTTGGGAAAAACCAAGGAAATACTGCGGTTTTTTCGTGTCTTTTCCCTATAGCCTCGGAAAAAATTGGGAGGATTCGTCTTGCAAAGTAGGCATCAAGCCCGACTTTTCGCCTGGAAGTAGGCAAAAAGCATATCTTCATCACTATGTGAAGACGCTTCCACCGCTGCGCCGTGCAGTCTAGAGTGAGTCACGAACCACCCGTCCTGTCCTGCGTGACGGAAACCAAGCGCACTCGAGCTTATCTTAGACCACTGAACCACCTGTGAATAAGTGAATAAGTGAAATACAGGGTGTCCCACGTGCCCCGTTCTTTTCGGTTAGTAGGCAGACCCGCAACAACACGGGGCCGGTCCCTTAGCTGGCTGGCCAGCTCTCTCTCACTCACACGCTGTCTCCGTCTCGTTCTACGGTGTTGAGGGGGGCGGCGCAACAGCCCCGTGCGACTCGCAGAAGTGCCTCTTCGCGACTCCACGCTCACCCCCGCGGGCCGCGGCAGTGACACCCGGCGCGACTTTTTCGCGCTCGCACCCCCGCGGGGCGCGGCAGTGACACCCGCGACTTCGCGCTCACCCCCGAGGGGAGCGCGGTCTGCGCAGTAGCTGGAGGTGGGGCGTCGCCTCGCCCCCCTCCACACGGTAGAACGAGACGGAGAATGCGTGCGAGTGAGAACTAGCCAGCCGGCTCTACTCCGGGCTCCGGGACCGGCCCCGTGTTGTTGCGGGTCTGCCTACTTACCAAAAAGAACGGGGTACGTGGGACACCCTGTATAGTGAACTGACGCAAGTCTACTATCCGGTCAAGCGTTCCACTGAAGTGATACCTATCAATATACTCCTCTAGCCCCTTATCTCCATAACATTTGGGACACCTAGCACGGAACCCCATGACGGAAGCGTTCCGTACTGTGATGGGTACACTGGAGAAACAAATGTAGGACCTAATGCCTTAAAAAGGTGCTATACTCTAGTGCCTTTAGAAAGACGCGATTGTGGCCAAATAGGCACTAAAATATAGCACCTTTTGGCAAAATTAGTGCCTCTGTATTGGTGCTGTTTGAATAATGCTTTTGTGAAGGAACTATTACGAGTAGCACTCCTAAAAGGGTATTATGCCCTACCTTTGTTTTTACAGTGTACGGTCGAATCCTTCCCAGGCATAAATTAGTTTTTCTCTTACATTACTGTAGGAACTGCCATATACACCCAAAAAATTGTGTTCTTAGTTCAAGAACATTGCCTTAAAGTTTTTAGAACAGTGTTCTTGATTTCAGAAATTTGACTTAGTTTAATGACGAAATGCGCTTCACTCAAGCAGAATGTTCCTAAAACTTTAAGAACACTGAAAAATTAAGAACATAGTTTTCTGGGTGTACTACGGAGATTTGAACGGACGTTACCGTTTTCCTCAAGTACGGAAGTCTCCGGAAAAATTATAAGCGCTTCTTTTTCCGTACATATATTTTTCTAGCAGTATGCGCAGTGTCATAAGGTTACGAGTTGTTGAACTTCAACCTCAGCATGAGGTGTGAACGACGGCGCTCATTAAAATACACGCCTTTATCTCTTATAGCTTAAATTAGGCAAGAAATTAAGTTTCGCCACAGGATTCGCGAATCCGAATGCAGATTATACTCGTGCTCTGCGTTGATGTTTTCAAATTATTGACGGCTTGCTGCTTCTCCCTTTGCAACCCCCCCCCCCCCCTCCCTTTTCTCCAGTGCGCAGCCAACGCGGTTGCTGCTGCAGCCCGATCGCGAGAAAATAAATAAGATAAGACCAATTGAGCCCCGAATCGGATTTATTGCTTGCCGTCGCTGCTGCTGCCGCTCCGGATACATCATGTAAACGGGTGTTTGTTAATTAAAATAATCTTGGCTGGAATTTCCCTCCTCCGCCGCTGTCTCTGCTGGGCAGGAGCGCACTGAGTGCGCCCGTGTCGCGAGCGGCGCGGCGCCATACTCCATACTGGGGTACGGTCTCTCTCTCTCTCTCTCTCTCTCTCTCTCTCTCTCTCTCTCTCTCTCTCTCTCTCTCTCTCTCTCTCTCTCGCCTGCTCACTCTCACTAATAAAAGCCCGTGAATTTCCCTGTAAGCTGAAAAGGTGAAAGGTTGACTTGGCACCAAAATTAGTTTTCTCTTATGGCACACACTGAGGTAAAATTTGTGAAAACTTTAACAACAGAATCATGCGATAACTGATGTTTAGCGATTCCTTCGATTCACCGCATTTTAGAGCATGATAATCTTGTATCAAATATGTAATAAAACATTCATGAGAGAATTATCGTAAAAAAAAATGTGATAACTTTTCAGCACTTTATTTAGTGTATAACACACTGCAAACCAAATTGTGTACTAAGTACACACATATAAGCGTGTACTTGCAAGCACACACATATAAGTGTGTACTAGCGATAGTACACACGTATTTGGCGTTATAATCTTGTAACAAAAAATCAATAGAATAAAAAATGTATGAAAGAATAATTGCCAAAAAATGCGATAACTTTTCATCACTTCCTGTGGTTCGATTTTGATTTTCTCACGTATTTTTACACATTTTTTTGTGATACAAAATTATCATGCTCTCAAAGGCGATGAATGGTGGGTATAGCAAACCATACGTTATCACAATTTCATTAAATTTATCACAAAATTGATTATAGTAATGTTATGCGAAAACTAGTCTGCTGCAGTCCACCAAATCATAGGACAATATTTTATAGGATGGGATATGTAGGAATTTAGAAAAGGAGTTTAGTCGACTTACCCCCATCCGCTTCTCCCAATACCGTTTACGCAGCAAAAAGAGGCACTACAAATGCAAGAGTTAAATGTCTCATCTAAAATTAACGATATTTTTCCTCCTTTACTGTTACAAAAAATCACAATTTAATAACAGGGTGGAACTGTTATTTCTAAACAAAGTAGAAAACTTTCAAATTTTTTTGTAAATAATATGGAACAACGCGCTGAGTTTACATTTTTTTTTTATTGATACCTTCAAGTAAAATGACGGTTTGTTCGGTTCTTATGGAACAGTGTGCCCCATTTTAGTAAGAGTTTTAGAACCTCGCTTATATTACTATAAAAACCCAACAGTGTGCTTTGCACAATGCATATACAGTGTACAGAGCATGCCGATGGGTTGATCACTTAAGGCTGGAGCGTACTCATGAGTACGTAAGTACTGAAGTACATCTGAGATTTTATAGGCTGGATTCGTGTTTTTTTAGTCAATATAGCTGTTAACTGTGAATAAACAGCATTATTTAGCAAAACTTTTAACAAGTATGGCTAAACTTTCTATATGTTTGAAAATTGTCGCTGAGTACAGAGGAGTACAGCCTGATGTGTACACATAAGTACTGGAGTGATCAACCCCTCGCAGCATGCACACTTTACAAACAGTGTACATAGGCATGCCCACTGTTGTGGGCAAAGTCTATCGTTAGAAAGAATAGTGTTTGCAATAGGTGGCATACACGGCTGTCTTGACCGTCGACTTTCGGGTATGATGGTCGTCGTCACCTAAGATGGTCGGCTTTTACAGTTAACAGAAAAAAAAGCCAGCCCACTTTTTTTCTAATTTTATGAACGTATTATGGGACTACCTTTTTAACTCAAAAGTTTGACTCACCGACAAAATTTTTGTCGTAAAATTACGAATTACTTACTGGAAAATTGTATACATGATAAGCTCATAAATTAAACAACCCAAATAGCTCATATATTGACTGATCCATAAACATTTCCCATTTCATAAATGGTTTAATTATGCACAAATTGGTTCAAAAATTTCTTAAAGAAATAGGGCTTATTTGAATAAATACTAATGTTTTGGAAAACAATGGGCCATTCATGTTCTAATATTTCGTAAGGATACAAACCGATCTTTCCCGTAAAAACAAGCTCCTCGTAACACTTTCTTGTAAAATGTGAAATAATGGATCATTCATGATTCAATTAGTCGTAACAATATGTCCCATTTATTTGCTGAGTAATACGAGCCATTCGTGACAAATTTTGTCATAGATTTACGACAACTTTTAACAGTGTTTGAGGAGCTCTTCAAAGCTTGTAATTTTTATAAAGCTTTCGTTCTAAAAGGCAGTGGAAGATATTTCTGCGCCCACTGTAGTTTAATGGTCTAATCTAGCAGCACGTTTTGTATTTTGCAGGTGCCCGTGCAATGTCTGTCCAATGTAAGGCCTGCTCCAAATTCTTCCCGTCACAAAGCAAGCTTACAGTACATTTACACACCCACACTGGTGAGAAGCCTTTTGCATGTACGATTTGCCACAAGATTTTCGCACAATCTGGAAACTTAAAGAGCCACCTTCGCACTCACACTGGGGAGAAGCCGTTTGAATGTACGGTTTGCCACAAGATGTTCTCACAAAGTTCTCACTTGAAAAGCCACCTTCTAATCCACACAGGGGAAAAGCCTTTTGAATGCACGGTTTGCCACAAGATGTTCGCAAGACCTGATGACTTGAAAATTCATCTTCGCACCCATACGGGGGAAAAGCCTTTTGAATGTACGGTTTGCCACAAGATTTTCGCACAATCTGGAAGCTTAAAATACCATCTTCGGACCCACACTGGGGAGAAGCCTTTTGAATGTACGGTTTGCCCCAAAACGTTCGCACACTCTGGAGGCTTAAAAAACCATCTTCGGACCCACACTGGGGAGAAGCCTTTTGAATGTACGGTTTGCCACAAGATGTTCGCAAGACCTGGCGACTTGAAAATTCATCTTCGCACCCATACGGGGGAAAAGCCTTTTGAATGTACGGTTTGCCACAAGATGTTCGCAGTATCTGGAAAATTAAAATGCCATTTGCGCACCCACACTGGGGAGAAGCCTTTTGAATGCACGGTTTGCCACAAGATGTTCGCAAGACCGGATGAATTGAAAATTCATCTTCGCACCCACACTGGAGAAAAGCCTTTCGAATGTACGGTTTGCCCCAAGATGTTCGCAAGACCTGGCGACTTGAAAATTCATCTTCGCACCCATACGGGGGAAAAGCCTTTTGAATGTACGGTTTGCCACAAGATGTTCACATCATCTGGAAACTTGAAAAGCCACCTTCGCACCCACACTGGGGAGGAGCCTTTTTAATTAACACTTTGGTACAAGATGTTTTTACAAACTACTACTATAAAATCTAATTTTCTTATTCACACCTGTTAAAAGCTGATTGAATGATTTATTTATCTTTAACAAATCGAATGTTTAGTATTTGAGAATAGAAAGACCCATCTCGAGGTCATATATACTATAAAGGAAGTATACTGTTACTAGTGAACCTCCTAAGAATGTATAACTCTAGTTTTTACCATTATATATTTTAGTTTATCTTTTATCATGTTTATATGCGCAAACCTTATAAGAACTACCATGTAATCATCCAATTATTGATTGTGTCTTTTACTACTATTATAGACTCAAATTTTGTGCCTGATGTTTTAGAGAACACGTAACAGCATTGCATTGCTGCCTATCTAGGGGCCACGTTGGCTTCGGCTGGAGTGGATGGGAAAATCCTCTAGTTTTTACATATTCTCTGAATGTACCAGTACTTCTTATTTTAAATAAAGAATCATTTTAAATGTCCAGGTGCATATGATTTTGTGGGTCAACTCAGTTTTCTTAATGTAATACGTATATTTGTTGTACCTATAGAGGTGTTCTCTGTTGTTTTAAGCTCTATTATTGTTTTGAGTGCACGAAATATGTCGGATCGGTACACGTCCTTAAAGGAAATAACGTCCATCTAATTTCTTTTCATCGTACTCTCGCGGGCTGGTGTGCTAATCAGACTTTACAATGGTAAAACAAAATCTCAATTTTGCACACGTTGCGTGTGCTTTTTTACTACTGCGCACATTACATGGTGTCGAAAATGTACGGTAAAGGATCGTGTAGGACGCTCTAGTTTACACCTATACACACTAAATCCTTATGCATTTTATTGTGCACAAATATGCAGGATTTTAAGCAACCATAAGAGTATGCACAATTTCATGCATAACTATGTACAATTTGTGCATAGTTATCCACAATTTGTACATAATTATGCACGAAAATTGTGCATAATTATGGTTGGTTAAAATTCTGCGTGCTTATGCACAAAAAAAATGCATAAGGGTATAGTGTGTACCCTTATGCTGTGCGTAAGCTTTGCAGGATTTTAAATTTGTGCATAGTTATGCATACAGTTTTGTGCATCCACTGGAAAAACAAAGGTGCTAAGTCCTACCTTTCCAGGGGTGCTAAACCCGTTTTAGAGGTGCTAAAGGTTAAATTTCAGTTTTTTAAAAATATTTTCTGTGTGAGCAAACCAATTACATTTTAGGCTACATTATCGCATTCCTCGCAAAATTCCGCGTCAAACGAGCCTACATGTGATGGGGTTCTGATAAGCGGCCAGCAAATGAAAAGCAGCTAAAAAAGTACAAAAATTGCAATCAATTTATGCCATTTTTGAACAGAACCCCATCACATGTAGGCTCGTTTGACGCGGAATTTTGCGTAGAGTACGAATATAGATCTTCGAATGTAATTGCATTCCATTGTAAGGAAATATTTCGAAAAAACACAGACTGTAGTGCCTTTGGTACTTTAGTGCCTTTTAAAGGTAGGACTTAGCACCTTTGTTTTTCCAGTGTAACTATGGTTGTATGACATTGTCCATAAGGGTTTAGTGTGTAGTCGATTTTTTTTTTTTAATTCTTTGTTTTTCCCCCTTGCTGATAATAACGCGATGAGGACGGTGGGCAAGATTTTGAAACGCGCGGCTGGTCCGGCCGTCGCGCGGACATACCCTTTTTACGTTCACATTACGTTATTGCGACCCCTTTGTGTAATGGCACTTGCGTTCGGAGCGATACGTGATTCATCATCCCGGGCGGAGCCTCTCACCACTCCGGGGCGGGGCGGGGGAGGTGGGGTCCACTGCTGCCCCGGCTGCCAAGAGGCCTCTTCTCTATGTATCGAGCACCTGCCCGCGTGGCGGGGGCTTCGCAAGGTGAACACAGAGGTACACGCCCGCCCCGCTCGCTTGTGGTGAGATACCTTGTTGGTTACATCACGGGGGCGTCAAAAGGTGCGTCAGTTTTCACCTCTGACACTTCGCACGCTGAGAGAGAGAGAGAGAGAGAGAGAGAGAGAGGGTGAGGGAGAGAGAAAGTGATAAAGAGAAAGAGAGAAAGAGAAACAGACAGAGAGGGAGAGGCAGAAAGAGGGAGAGGGAGGCGCAGTGACAGGGAGAAAGAAAGGGAGACAGAACCAGAGAAAGACGAAGACGGAGAGGGAGAATTGAGAGAGGAGAGGGAGAAAGAAGGACCCCTTGCCCCTCCCGTCCCCCCTCCCGCTACCCCGCTAGAAACCCGAGCCCGTCCCCCACCCCTTTAGAACGACGTAAGTGCGAGGGGTTTCATTAGCAGTTGCAATGCGAGAAGGGCGACGGAAGGGAGGGGAGGCCTGCTGCTACGCTACGCCCCCGCACTGCTGGCCCCGCCTAGGAGAAGGAGGGCTTTGGCAGCCGAAAGGTGCTGGGCCTCGTCCCCCTCACACGTGGTGCCTACGTGTGTGTGTGTGTGTGTGTGTGTGTGTGTGTGCGCGCCATTGGGAGTAACGGGACGTGTGCTCGACTCTGTGGGCCGCTAGGCAGGCTTGTAGGCGTGTTGCCTACAACAGGGCGCCGTGCGGGTAGGCAACCAGCGCGCAAGGGTGCTGTGCGGTACAGTATCACCGCCTGAGGCTCACCGTTTGCACGGTACAAACCGAGGGGGAATTCACTTCCGTAATACACTGTACACCTGATACATATATTACGCCGTAATACACGTAATGTAATACCGAAAAACACGAGAATATGCTCTAAAGTGATTAAATCTTGTGAGTAATACAGGTGTAATACAGGTGTAATACCGTGTAATACCGAGTAGTCTGTACAAGATTTACCGATGTGAATTCCCCCTCGGTAAAAAGTGTTCCTTGATGTCCAAGGACGATCGGAACGATTCAAGGACGGCCACATGCTTTGTCCCACCCCCGTCCTTGAATCCTTCCGATTGTACTTGGACACCAAGGAACCGTTACCGTGTGAGTCGCTCTGCTTGGACCAAAACAAGAACACAGTTAAATTCCTAACAAAATATTTTGTAAGCTTGCAAAGCATTTGGCTGCCTTGTAATACAAAGCGTTTTGATTGTAAAACAAAGCATTTGTTCCGCCGTAATCTACACAGCAAATGCTTCGCAAGCTACAAAGCAAAAGCCCTGCATTGCAAACAAAATGCCTCGTACTACAAAGAAGCCAAATCCTTTGCAATTGCGAAGCATTTTGTTTTAACTGTGTAGGCAAAAAATCTCACGAAAATGCAAGACAGAAGGGTATCTGCGCGCCTGCCTTCTAGGTATAAGAATATATTATTTTGCACCATCTACCTTTTTCTAAACGTGTCTACCATAGGATAATTGTATGCCCTGGCTTTGAAAACGCGAAGCGAACGGTGCGCTCCGCGCGGAGCTACGCAAGATGAACACGTAACACGAGTGGCGGCGAGATGCACGCCGCCCGGAGCTTCCGGGTAAAGAGGCCGCACCGGAATCATGTTAGCGCAGCTTTGCGAAATGCGTCAATGCACTGGAAAAACAAAGGTGCTGTAGCACCCAGAAAAAGCGACCCTTGAATCAAAGGAATTTGGACTTAAAACTGGACCAATGGATATTATGATGTTGATACAATGAAAATTCTTTAAGACAAAGAAAACTCTTCCTTACTTAGAAGAATGTCCATTGATTTAAAGTCAAATTTGCATTGGTCCAGTTTTAAGTCCAAATTGCTTTGAAACAAAGAAGCCTTTTTCTCGGTGTAAGTCCTACATTTAAAGGGCACTTAAGTCCTAAAGGCACTAAAGTTTATGATTTTTTGAAATATACCCTTTCTATGAAATACAATTACATTCGCAGACCTACATTCGTAATCTACGCAAAATTCCGCGTCAAACGAGCCTACATGTGATGGGGTTCTGTTCAAAAATGGCATAAATTAATTGCAATTTTTGTACTTTTTATCTTGTTTTTGATTTGCTGACCGCTTATCAGAACCCCATCACATGTATGTTCGTTTGACGCGGAATTTGGCGAGAAATGCAAAAGTGTATCTTAAAATGTGATTAGTTTGCTCGTACCGAAAATATATTTAAGAAACTGAAAATTTACCCTTTAGCACCCCTTAAATAGGTTTAGCACCCCTGGAAAGGTAGGACATCGCACCTTTGTTTTTCCAGTGTGGGACAGGCACTACAAATTATTGTGTCGAAAGAGCAAAGTGAGTGAGTGAGTGAGAGAGAGAGAGAGAGAGAGAGAGAGAGGGAGGGAGAGAGAGAGACCGGGCGGGATATTGAAACGATGTATGAAGTTGAACCCTTGGCAGTAGGTAAGATGATCAAGTAGTCGGGCAAGCGAAAAGAAAAAAGAAGCCAAAAAAAAAAGAAGAACCTCATTGGAAAGCATCGTCCCTCCTTCTGCTTCTCGTTTCTTCGCCGCCGCGCGGCGCGCGTGATTGGCTACCTTGACATGGGTTTGCGAACGAGGTTGTAAGTAATGGCCACGGTGCGACCTATTACGAGCGCGAAACACACACACACACACGCGCGCGCGCTCGCTCACACTCACACACACACACTCTTGCCGACTCTCTCACACACAACACACAAGATGGCGCAGCGTGTAATGATAGACTGGGCGCCGCCGCTGGTCTACATACGGCGCCAATTGGCGGTGTGGCTCGGCGCGGCTCGCCGGACGCGCGCACCTCGGGCCGTCACGCTACACCGCGCCACGCCACGCCACGCCGCGCCAATCATGTAGTAGGAGCCTCTCGAAATTGCTCCACTCAGCTGTGGCGCGATGGGGCCGCCGCCCGCCCTTCGCTCCTCTCATACGGCTCTCCCGTCTCTCTCTCTCTCTCTCTCTCTCTCTCTCTCTCTCTCTCACTCTCTCGCTCTCTCTCTCTCTCTCTCTCTCTCTCTCTCTCTCTCTCTCTCTCTCTCTCTCTCTCTCTCGCCCTCTCTCTCTCTCTCTCTCTCTCTCTCTCTCTCTCTCTCTCTCTCTCTCTCTCTCTCTCTCTCTCTCTCTCTCTCTCTCTCTCTCTCTCTCTCTCTCTCTCTCTCTCTCTCTCTCTCTCTCTCACCCTCTCTCTCTCACCCTCTCTCTCCTCCTCCTCTCTCTCTCTCTCTCTCACCCTCTCTCTCTCTCTCTCTCTCTCTCTCTCTCTCTCTCTCTCTTGCCATCTCTCTCTCTCGCCATCTCTCTCTCTCCCGTCTCTCTCTCGCCATCTCTCTCTCGCCCTCTCTCTCTCGCCCTCTCTGTCCCTCTCCTTCCCTCTGTTCAAATTTCCTCTGGTCTTGAGCTGGTGTTGCAGTAAGGCCTTGTTGGGGAAAGGCCATGCACTGCACACCGCCAAACAGTTTCAGCGGCCGCGACCTGTCGTAATGTATCTGCTTGTACTGTATGTGTTTGTCAACGAGCTGCATATTGGAACTACTTTTTATATAAATGAGAGGCTTTGTTCATAGATTGCACACTTTATTTTCATCCCCAATAACAACTTATCACAATTAGAAAAAAAAACATATTCATAACTTAAAATGTTCCATTTAATCATTTCAACACAATTTGTAATGCAAACGTACAATAAATGTAATATATTATGACTTAATTAAAACTATTGCTTTGTACAATCGCTCTATACGGTATACACAGCCGGGTATAGTTTGCCGCACAAAATGTGTTCAGATCACCCCGCAAACTAAATCACCATGAACAGCACTTTGTTCGACGAGTAATGTGTTTGGTATGAGAGTTGTTCATCGTCTAAGCTTCTACAAGTCATAAAAAATGATAAAGTAAGCCTGCGGCTGCTTTGTGCGTCAGGAAACAGTGGCATAGGCGTTCGATCACCAAATGTATTGTTCTATGCGATTTGATCTGAAACTTATTCTTCGATGTATGATTTATTTAAATGTAATGCTATAGCGCAAACCTGCGTAATAATTTTACAGGTTTGAATGAGTAATAAAACAATGGTAACCAACAATCTTCTTAATTGCACGATTAATATATAAACTGCAGGATAACACAGTATTGCTCCTTTTTCGTAAAAGTGTTCAAGTTATGTATATCACGTACAAATAGTCACTTTCCTTTTCAAAAAAACGCGAGTGGGCGGCCCTGTGGCCCGGCGCGGCCGTGCGATGGAACCCCAAGTGTGTGAAAGTAGGCGTGTGAATTTCCATTCGAACACTTGTCACTAATTTTCCAGGAAAATTCACACCTTTACACGGTAAAAACCACGTCTTGGTTTTCAAGACGTTTTGTAAAATCCAAGACGCTACAATGCATTTTCTCCATACATGAAAACCGTGGCGCCTTGAAAACCAAGACGCAGTTTTTTTTCTTTTTTTTCGTGTACTTGCCCAAGTGTGCGAATGGGAATCCACACACCTACAAGTGTGCAACATTCACACATTTGGGATTCCAGTGCGGGTGCGCGGGGAGGAGGGAGGCGCACAATGACAGCAGCAGCAGCAGCGCGGCCGCCTAGTCCCTGTCGTGCTTGGTGAGCTGCAGCGGCTGCTGGCCGCCGTCGGCCGAGGCCGAGGCCGAGGCCCTGCGCGTGGCCAGCAGGTTGGCGACGGACAGCGGGTTGCTGTCCACGTCCACGTCCGAGTCCGAGTCGGAGAGGTCGGTGGAGGGGGAGAGGCCTGGGCGGTGGAGCGCGCGCTCCTCGGCCTCCATCTGCTGGCGCAGGCTGCGCATCTTGTTCTCGTAGTCCGACACGTCCTCGTCGTACTCGTGGACGTTGATCTCCTCCGAGTCGGACGAGTCGTAGGACGGGCTGCGCTGGACCAGGCTGCGGAAGGCGCTATTTCTTCCGCCCATCAGCGTGCGCGGAGCGTAGCCCGGCGTGGTGGTAGAGAGCGGGGGCGGGGGCGAGGAGCCATGGGTGGAACCGGCCGAGCCCAAGCCATGCGCCGCCCCCGCCGCCCCCGGCGGGGCTTGGGGGGCCTGACCTGGGGGGGCTGCCGCCCCCCCGGCCTGCTGGGCTTCCTTGGCGGCGCGCTTTAACAGGTTCATGCGCTGGTGACGTCTCCACTTCGCTCGTCTGTTAGAAAACCAAACCTGGGAGTCAATGGAAAAGCGAGGTGTTGAAATGGTGACAGAGGTAACGGAACAATGTGACTCATTTTTTTTTCTTTTTTGTTCAAGGCATGAGCTAGGCAGGACGTGTTTTGTCGAGGGGGCTAGCACTCGGTATATTCGTGTACACGCGGTATTACGCACGGTGATTTACGGTATTACGTGGTATTACACTGTATTACGCGGTATAATACTGTATTACGCGGTATTACAGAAGTACTAAAGTCGTATTACGGTAAGATTTCGGAAGTTTTACGCCGGTATTACGCGACACCGCGTACACGGTATTACGCGAGTGAAAACCCCCTCGTGTTTTGTTCGGAGTGTCCGTTCTACTTTTCGCGAAACCGTTAAACGCGGGGATTGGTTTACCGCGATCTCATTTGATTTTATTCGTATTTTTTTTTAAAAAAAAAGTTCTTTTTTTTTGTGCAGACGCCCCGCTACGCGCCGCTATGCGCCCCCGGCCAGCCCGCCGCGACGCCGTCGCTGGTTGGCGGGGGCCGGCGCTGGTGGGGGCGTCGCGGCCGGAGTGGGCGTCTCCACAGCCGCGGCGCGGCGCGGTGCGGCGGGGGCCCCGCGGAGGGCCGCCGGGCCGCGCGGAGCAGCAAGGCCCCCGAACGTGACTTACGCCCTGCGCCGCGGCGTCGCGTGCACCGGGGGCATAACCGCCATGGGTGCGGCCCGGCCGCCTCCGCCACGCCGCGCCACGCCGCGCCAGTGGGCGGCGCAATCGGACGCGCTAAATTACCCGTCCGTCCGCCGGGCCGGGCCGGCCCTACATGTACGCAGCACGCCCGTACACGGCCCGTACACGGCCCGTACACGGCGCGTACGGAATGCAAAGGGTCAGACGCGACGACGCGACGCGTGCTGAATCCCCCCCGCCACACACTAACTGGAGATGTACTTTTTCTTACATATCAAATGTACACACTAAACCTTTATGCATTTTGCTGTGCATAAGCATGCAGAATTTTAAGCAGCCATAACTATGCACAATTTTTGTGCATAATTATGTACAAATTGTCCATAACTATGCACAAATTGTACATAGTTATGCATGAAATTGTGCATACTCTTATGGTTGCTTAAAATCCTGCATATTTATGCACAATAAAATGCATAAGGATTTAGTGTGTAACTAGATAAACATGCATATTTATGAAAAATCGTGCTTTATTATGAATAATATTTTACATAAATTTGCTTATTATTGTACATTTTTTCTCGATGTATAAAATTGTACATATCAATGTGTGATATTTTACATAATTACGCACGATTTTGTTCATAAATATGCATGTTTATCTAGTTACATTTGATACGTACAAAAAAGTACATTTCCTGTTAGCGTGCAGTGTTGCCAGAAAAGTAGGCAATAAGTGACTCAAAGACAGTAGAGTTATTTTGTTGGCTGCCTCGATATTAACTAACTTCTTAGCTATGACGACTAATCTTTTTTTTTTACGTGTTTTGTCCCCGCACGTGCATATGCGGCCGCGGCAAAAGTGGTGGTGTCGTGGTTTTCACACTAAACCCTTATGCATGATTTTTTCATCGTTATGCACGATTTTATACAACCATAGTTATGCACAAATTTTTATGCATAACTATGCACACATTGTACATAATTATGCACAAATTTGTGCATAAGGGGCATAGTTATGCACAAAAAAAAATGTGCATAGTTATGGTTGCGTAAAATCCTGCAAGGCTTATGCACAACAAAGCACATAAGGATTTAGTGTGTTTCGTTGGGGAACTGGCGCGCTCCACGGTAAAACAGATCCTGCCTTCGCTCTACGGCCTTGCTGTACTCCGGTAAAAAGTGTGCCTACCTGGACGCGCGCCTCCGACAGGCTGGTCTTGCCCGCCAGCCGCTCTCGCGTCGACACGCACGGGTAGTGGCTCTTGTCGAACTCGCGCTCCAGCTCCTGCAGCTGCTCCGCGCTGAACGTGGTCCGGTTGCGCCGGAACTTGGGCGCCTCGGAGGAGTCCGAGCCCATGGCGTCGTCCGGGTCTGTAGGACGGAGAGAAGGTCAGGGGTGCACTTTTTCCACTAGATTTTTTTTTTCTACACTGTAAAATTTTAAGTCGTCACATTACGATAAAGTCAGTGGTAAATGTTACTTTTGAAAGGTTCGTCACATGGCAAATGGTTCATCACAGTGTGACGAAAGATTCATGTCAAGTGACGAAATGTATGTCATGTGACGACTGTTTCACGAAATCTTAGTGCCTTTCGTGCAATAAATATCGTTACGTGGCAATCTGTTTAAAGGTAGGACTTAGCACCTTTAACAGGTGAGCAGGGGTCCGTAGCTTAACACGAATGTTCTTATAACGTTATATAACCCGTTAGGCCTAAGGTTATACGTTTTAACTTTATAGGCCACTGACCCAACGTTAAGTTATGGATTCAATGTGCCCGATAGAAGGTGGACTTTCACCAGATTGATTATCGACAACTCATATATCATTATAACGTGAACTTGTATAATATAAAATCCGAAACGTTACGATGAGTAACGAACGCAAATCAAAGTTATGTTAAGTAACGGGGCATCACCTCCGTGGGCTGTGATGAAATCACGGTGTTCGACCGATTTAACGACGGAAAACTGATAAAATATCAAAGCTGGATGGTCCGGATTTCGATATTTACCGGGCACGTGGATCATGTAAAATAAATAATTTGTAATAATGTGGAAATCTGTCAACTTGCGTTCTACGCCGTAATCAAAACGTAATGTAATACCGAAAACACAAGAACTTCACGGTAAAATGTTTGCTGTGTAACGAACGCAAATCAAAGTTATGGGCCCCTGGAGGTGAGGGTCATCACCTCTGTGGGCTGTGATGAAATCACGCACCGAGTACCCTCGTGCGTGAATGTCGCACACTGATAGGCGTGTGGCTTTCCATTTACGGTAAAACTGACGTATAGAATTGTCCGAAAGGTCTTAGAAACCAGTAAAGATTGCTTGAAAACTAAGTTCGTTATCAAGGCCATGTGCAACAAGACGCCAGTCTTACCGTGTTCGTGCATTTAAACGCGTAGGGGTGTTGATTTTCTCAGACTTCGGCGGGACAAGTGATCGAATGGAACTTTACGCATCTACACAGGTGTTCAACATTTACAGTCTAAAGTTTACAGTGCGATCCAGCCTTTTTAACGAGGGGGAATTACCATCAGAAAATCTTGTACTGACTACTCGGTATTACACGGTATTACACCTGTATTACAACTGTATTACGCAGAAGATTCTATCACTTTAAAGCACATTTTCGTATTTTTCGGTATTACATTACATATATTACGGCGTAATATACATGGATCAGGTGTACAGTGTATTACGGAAGTGAATTCCCCCTCGCTTTTTAAGATGAGATTGGCAATTATTCAGACGTAGTCGGTGGAGGCTGCTTACCCATGAGACGTGGCATGCCGAGGATGTCGGCGTTGTGGGGGAGGAAGTTGGGGTCCAGGGGGTGCGGGTGGCTGGGGTGGTGGGGGATGCCGAGCGACAGGCCGGGCGGGGTGGATCTCGACGGCGTGGACCCCGGCGAGGGCAGCGTCGGCGGGGCGCCGTGGCCGCCCGGGCCGGGCAGGGAGCCGGGGCCGCCCTGGGGCGCGCCCGCCGCCCCCGTCGACGGCCAGAGGTGGGCGGCGGCCGCGGCCGCGGAGGCGGGCCAGTGGAAGGCGGCGTAGGCGGGGTGGGCGTGGACGCCCGCGGCCACGCCGGCGTGCACCTGCTGCAGGCCGAGGACAGGGACACGTGTTACAAAGACATGCATTGACACTGCACACTAAACCCTTATCCACTTTGTTTTGCACAATTTTTTTCTGCATAACTCTGCTTAACTCTGTCCCTTATTCACATTTTTTTTCTGCAGAACTCTGCTTAATTCTGTCCCTTATGCACAAATTTGTGCATAACTATGGTTGTATATATTCGTGCATAACGATGTATCATGCATAAGGGTTGAGTGTGTGCAGACACCCAAGTGAGTGCACGCTAACTGGAAATGTACTTTTTTGTTCATGGCACATGTAACCAGATAAACATGCAGATTTACGAACAAAATCGTGGAAAACAAAATCGGAAGTCTGCACTTGCCTGTTTATTGTTATGTGCAAAAAAGTACACTGTAAAATTTTAAGTCATCACATTACGACAGAGTCAGTGCTAAATTTTACTTTGAAAGGTTCGTCACAAGGGGTGATATAAATGTTAAATGACAAACGGTTCATCACAGTGTGATGAATTTTGCATGTCATGTGACGGCTGTTTCATCACACACTGAAAACTCTATAGTGAGCATTGCACGCTTAAGTTAGAGTGAGCATGGGATGCTTGCTTAAGTTAGAGTGAGCATGGGATGCACGCTTAAGTTAAAATGAGCATGTGATGCTCTCGCTATTTTAAGCAAGCATCGAAACATTCGTAGCAATATTTATCGTCACATGACAATTCGGTAACTGTGTACATTGACGTATAAGTGCGTATAAAACACGAAAACCGTGTTTGGTATGTGTCCGACTCACCTGCGCGTGGGCGTACAGCCCGTACCCCGCGGCCCGCGCGAACTCAGCCGCGGCCCGCTCGGCCGCCCTGTTCCGCAGTATCCTGTTGATGGAGCTGACGGATGGTGCCGTGCCGTTGGTGCACACGCCTAAAACAAAACAAAGAAAAAAAAACGATTTATTATAAAACTTAACTTTTTTTTTTTTTCTTGAAATGTCTGAAATTTTTCCTTTTGGTTTTATTGCGTTATGCAGCTGAGCGCGCGCCGCGGGCGCGTATTACCATACAGGTGGCCCTACTGCGGCGGTATGCAAAACGATATTATTTCTTTTAATTGGCGGCGGCGTTGCTGAGGAGGTACTGCTAATGCCGCACCCCGCCCCGCCCCGCCCCGCCCCGCCCCGCCACACCGCCGGCCGCCATTCGCCTCTTTACGTCCCGCGATTGGGTGTGCAGGGCAAGCGTCGGCGCAGCGCGGGGAGGGGAAGTCGAAGATTATCTCCTCGTGTAATTAATTGCTCTCCATGCGGCGGTATCCATCCGCGGGTTCCGACCCGCCACCGCACCCCGCCCCGCCCCGCCCCGCCACGCCCCGCCCCGCCCCGCCACGCCCCGCCACGCCCCGCCACGCCCCGCCCCGCCACGCCCCGCCCCGCCCCGCCACGCCCCGGTCAGCACGACACGATGAAGCGGCAGAGAGAGGTACATCGAACCCCGGCGCGCGTTTCGTCGTGATGAATAGCTTGCCGTTTTCCGTCCGTTAGCCAATAAGCGGGCTGTGTCCGCCGCGGTGTGGCGCCGCCCCCTCCTAGCCCGCCCCACCCCGCCCCACCCCGCCCCGCCCCACCCCGCCCCACCCCGCCCCACCCCGCCCCGCCCCACCCCGCCCCGCCCCACCCCGCCACGCCCCGCCCCCGTGGGATGATGTTGGTGACCAGTGACCCGCGCGCGGCGGTGGCGGGGTGACCCGTGGCGAAGCCCTGCTGGCCCATTAGCGGCTGGTTAGCCAGCCATAGCGCCAGGCAGGCTGGCGCCCCGCGCCGCACGGCCCCCGTGGGCCCATTAGGACCCATTGGCGACCTAGAGCCCCGCTAGAGCCCCGCTAGAGCGCGCTGCCGGGCCGGGCCGGGCCCCGCTGCCTGCTCAGCATCGATCCACACACGGCACGGCCTGCGCTGCCGCTGTCCATATACGCCATGCAAGGATTCCCCTGACGGGCGGGGCGCTAGGCCAGGCTAGGCCAGCCTAGCCAAGCCCGCTGGGCCCGCTAGCCGCGCCCTCCCTCCCCTATGTAGGACAAGCTCGAGCACACGCGCGTCACCCCACCAATCGATTATGGGGGGGAGGGTGTGGGAGGGGCGTTATGGCGGCGCGAAACCGTTACTTTTTGGCGTGCGGGAACTTTGTGCGTGTGTGTGTCAAACACAGGGAGTCTAGAGAACACTGAGAAAACTAAGGCGTAGTTTGTGAGCTTCATCCGACTCCATTCATGTAACAAGCACATGTTCTTTGTAGTCTTGATGCAAAGTTACTCGCCTGAACGCAAATATTATAGCTGACTGCAATTACGTTTCATTGGTTCAAGTACATTTTCTTGTTAGTAGAACAGGCTTTTTTCTGGGTGTACAAAATTACCATGCTTCAAAATGCGATGAATCCGTGGGAATCACAAACTATCATTTACTCCATGATTTTCTGTTAAAATTTTCAGGAATCGGGCCTTAGTGAGTCTTCAGTAGTCCAGGCGATTGCCTCTCAAAAAGTTTTCTCAGGGTGCATCACCGCAGCTTACGGTGAAAATTCACCGTAAGCTACAGTGCTGCAGGGTTCACCGTAGCTTACAGTGAAAATCACCGCAAGCTTTTTAGAGTGCGTATATTCTTCACACACACACACACACACACACACACACACACACACACCGCGCGTTCATGGGCATGGCTTCCGGAAGGGCAAGAATGTAGACGTGTGCGGCGTGCGGCATGTTGTTCCTCGCTAATGCGCACCGGCCGTACACCGGGTCTTAAGAGGGACTAGGTCGGCTAGTGCTTGTTACCGTGCGGATGTGTTGACGTGGACGACACGGGGCGACACGGCGCCGACATCCGCCCCGCCCCGCCCCGCCCCGCCCCGCCCCGCCCCGCCGGCCTGCACACAGGCAATAGGATTACACCCGGCTTGCTGCTTGCACGCGCCCGCTGCGCCCGCACCCCCGTCCATTCATACCATCCGCCTCGCGTAGTGCGCGGGAAAGCACCCAGAAAAGCGTGTTCTTGTATCAAGTTCAATATACTTGAATCAAGTGCAAAATACTTGAATTTTTCAAGTACCAATGTACTTGAGTAGTTGGGCTCAGTTCAACTCGCATTTGCTCTCAATTCAACTCCAATTTGTTCTCGACTCAACTTCAGTTTGCTCTCAATTTGTTCTCGACTCTTTCCCATTTGGGTTATTTGAAACGCATGTTCTTGATTCAAGGCTAAAATGGGCTAGAATGGATTGAGCGCCAAATGTCCTTGAGAAATCAAGTGTACGCTTCTCTTGGTGTAGCTGCTGCACTGTAAAATTTTAGGTCGTCACATTACGACAAAGTCAGCGCTATTTTTTACTCCTGAAAGGTTCGTCCCAAGGGATGAGATAAACGGTAAATGACAAATGGTTCAGCACTGTGTGACGAACATTGCATGTCATGTGACGAATGTTTCATATGTCATGTGACGAAAGATGCATGTCAAGTGACTGACAAGCATGTCAAGTGACGACTGTTTCATAACAGCTCTTGTGGCGAAATATTCGATGCAGCAATATTTATCGTCACACGACGATTCGGTTTCACAGTGTGTCAGGAGGAGAAAAGCTCACTTTGGTGCATTTACGAAATGCTACCCGTGATTGGGCCCTACTCATTGCCTACACTATCGTGGCAGCACTGACACCACGCGCACACTGAATTGTTATGTACTATTTTTTACATCGCTATGTAGGCCTATGAGCATGCATAACTTACGTAAAATATTCTTACGTATTTATGCACAAATTTTTCATAGTTATGTAAGAACTTATACATAAATCAGTAAGAAATTTTACGTAAGCTACCCTGTTAAACCGAATTGTCATGTGACGATGAATATTGCTACGAATATTTCGTCACAAGAGCTGGGATGAAACAGTCGTCACATGACATACATTTCGTCACTTGACATTAATCTTTGGTCACATGACATGGATCTTTTGTCACATTACATGAATCTTTCGTCACACTGTGATGAACCATTTGTCATTCAACATTTATCTCACCCCTTGTGACGAACCTTTCAAAAGTGAAATTCAGCACTGACTTTGTCGTAATGTGACGACTTAAAATTTCACAGTGTATGCATGCGCATAGACCTACATAAGCTATATACAAAACAGTACATAGTATTTCTATGTGCGTGAGACGGCGGAGTGGAAACATAAAAGGGGTTAATCGGCTCATTTTTGTGGGGACGCGCAGCCGTGGCGGTAGAGGGCCCGGGCGTCATTGGCAGCGGGCTGGTGGGGCGGCAGCAGCGGCCCCCGCCCCGCCGGGCCCCCGCCACGCCCCGCGGCCACCTCGCCTGCCAGAGGGGCCTTTGTGGTCCCCGAGTTCCTATCCGGGCCGTGGTCCCCTCCTACCTGAGAGGGTAACTCGACACCGCGCTTCGTCAGGGTGGCCGCCAGGGCGTACCGCTCGAGCGTCACCCCAGGCCGCTACCGTCCTACGCCTTTTCCTCATTTCACTCCTTCTTCTCCGTGTCGCTCCCGTGTGTGACCCCCCCACCCCCCTTTCCCCTCCCCGATTCTCTCTTTCTCCTCTCATTTCGTCCTTTTCATGACGTCCCGCTCGTCCTCCACGATCTTTCACATATTTTTCTTGCGCTTCTTTTTTAATTCGCCTCCCTTTCCTTCGTGCTTTGGGACACGTCGTCATCTTTTGCAGTCGGCCTTCGAGTTGGCCACCCCGTTTCCAATGTCACCGCGCATCACGAACGGACGCGATTCGGATCCTTGAGGTTCGGTTTAAGGTTCGCAATAAGTAATATTTATACGGAGAGATGGTTGCCCCTGTCAGCTGCCAGTGGAGTGAAGCGGTATCTGCATCTGCGCCCGCCTACACACGAAACCCTTATCCATTTTGTTGGGTATAAACATGCTGAATTTTAAACAACCATAATAATGCACAATTTTAGTGTATAATTATATACAAATTGTACATAACTATGCACAAATTGTACATAGTTATGCATAAAATTGTGCATACTCTTATGATTGTGTAAAATCCTGCATGTTTTTGCACAATAAAATGCATAGGGATTAAGTGTGTACTAGGAATCACCATTGTGCAGGTGTGTGCATGCTGCTTGGTACACACGCGTATATGCAGCCCGCTTTACCTCACTGTGTTTAAGCTACTTATCTCCCCACTTCTCGAGCAGCACAGCCTCACTGTTATAACATACCACGATTTAACAAGTGTGGAACTGTTATTTCTAAATAGAATAGAAAACTGTTAAAATTTATTGTACATTGTAGGGTCCAACGAGCTGAATGTACAGCGTTTCACTGTGAAATTCAAGTACAATGACGGTTTGTACAGTTTCAATTGACGGTAATTTTTACAGTGCTGATGTCGTCGTAACGACTCGACGACTACGACGACACGTATCGAACACACAATGTCTGTAAGTCCGGCGGAATGATTGCAGGGACGACAAAAATAAAAGAAAGAAAATAGAAAACAATTAGGAAACAGCAGATGCCTCCTCACGCCGGTGGCTTTCGTCCCATGTCCCCCTCAGCTTGTCGCCTCTGGCTGTCAATGATTGCCTACAGCGTGAGGTATAAGCAGCTGGCAGTAAACTCGCGCCACACGCCTGCTGCTGTTTTTCATGATGCCGCGATGAATAGCGTGACGGGGCACATCCAAACAAAGTCAACCACGGGGTTTAAGCAAATGTCGCTAAAGCAGCAGCAGGTGCTGCTGCAGGTCCTAATCACTGTCGGGTTGACCGGGAGGGGGAGGGGGGGGAGGGGAATACGCGCGCGCCATGTGATGCAGCCCCGGGGCCCAGGGGAGAGGTTACCTAAATGCTGCACGTCACAGTGGGCGCACCGTAACGGTAGCGCGTTGAGGATGCAGGGCCTTATTATGCAGGTGGGGTCAGGTGACGGGCAGCATGTCAGCCCTGCTGCCCTTTTGGCAAGGGAGCCACAGGCAAAGGACACAAACGGTTTTTTCTTGAATTTTTTTTTTTTTCATGTTTTCTTCGGAGTGGGGACGGGACCACGTGGTTGTCCCTGCTCCGGGATGGAAGGCAAGCAGGCGACTTATACGAGGGAAGATGTACCCCCATCGTCCGCTCTGAAGCAGCAGAGGAGGAAAGGGTCAGAAATCGTTCGGAGGAGGCATAGCAGGGGCAGGCAGGCTCTGAGCTTGTTGTCAGCCACCGGAGCTCACCGCACACGGGAGCCACACCACACGGCACCAAACCACACCGCATTCCCTGTCGCTGCCGGTCGAGTGCGCAGAGGATATGCCGAGGCGCGCTGGGGCCGGCTGAGACAGCGTGGAGCCGAGCGGCACACACACACACACACACACACACACACACACACACACACACACACACACACACACACATGCTTGCGCTGGGCAGGTGGAAGGGTGATCAGGGTCGTTTAAGGTGCCTTTCGATGTCAACGGCGTAGCCGACGTTAATGTGAGAATCGTTCACCGCGTTTCTAATGTTGCTTCGCCGGTAGACGCCGGTCGTAACGTCCTTTCGGGGAGTCGCACACTAAACCCTTATACACTTTGTTGTGCATAAGCCTTTGCGCAGGATCGCAACCATAACTATGCACAATTTTTTTTTCTCCACACTCTGAAAAGCATGTACTTGGATCATGCAAAATGTACTTGAATCGAGTGCAAAGTACTTGATGATTTCAAGTTCCATGTTCTTGAGTATTTGTGCTCAAATCATCCCCAATTTGTACTCAAATCGTTCTCTCTTCGCGCTTTATCTGAGATTTAATGAGATTTCTTTGGTTCATGAGATTTCCAAGATTGGGCTTGGATTGAGCCCCAAATTGTACTTGATATATTCAAGCACGCGCTTTTCTGGGTGCATCACTATGCTTAACTCCGTCCTTTATGCACAAATTTGTGCATAATTATGTACAATGTGTGCATAGTCATGCATAACATTTTGTGCATAACTATGGTGGTGCATAATGACGATGCAAGAATCATGCATAAAGGTTTAGTGTGTTCGCTCGAGCCAAATTAAGAATCTTGACTACGGACTGATGCGATTTGGGGTCGGCTGTGTGGAGGGTGTTTGGCGGCCCTGCCGCCAGCCCCGGTGTCCACTCATGCTCAGCCTGCGCCCATTCTCACGCGACACGTAATCCGAACGCAGCTCCGGCCGACACAGGAGCCGCCCCGCCCCGCCCCGCCCCGCCCGGGTGCGCTGCCGTCAGACAGCATGGCGGCGCGCGGGGCCCTGCCTGCAAGTCTCGGCCAGGCCGCCCCGCCCCGCCCCGCCCCGCCCCGCCCCGCCACTGACTCATCATCCTTCGGCAAGGACGGGAGAGCCGGGCCGGGCCGGGACGGGGAGAGGCCTGTGCAGCATGACGCATCATCATGCACATGCCCTGCACAAAAAAAAACAAATGTGGGCCGTCTGTCTAATTTGAACGGACCTGATTGACTGCGCGCTGAACGGGCTCCGCACGCCAGCTTGCGGGGCGGCGCGGAACGTTAGTGAGCGGGTCGGCAAGGCGGTGAGAAGTGGTTGCTGTGCAAACCCTCCACACTGTTAAAAATATGTTGTGATTTTCCAGCACTAGCTCGATACGGAGCATCTGTGAAATCCCAACACTTCTTCGTAGTCTAAAATCGAGCATTGTGCTATCTTAATTTGCAATAGTTGTAGACTAGTCGTAATACTTCTGAAGTTAATTAATTTTTGACAACAAAGATGCGTCGTGATTTTTCCAAAATAATCAAGAAGACCTCTGGCAATTTCTTTCACAACGGATATGTCGTGAATTTCCGAGTCTTCTCTTAACAGTGCACTAGTGCAAGTGTACTATGAATTACGATGTACACTGTACGGGGAAAACAAAGCTGGTACAAGGCGGCCGTGAAGAGGTTATGTAAGGGCATGTAAATAAAAATCGCACATTCAGCGGGTAAGCATGTAGCACCTTTGTTTTCCCAGTACCAGGGTACACTGAAACACTGCAGCGAACAGTGCTACACATCTGAAGCTTTATTACAGGACAAGTGCGTAAATATCGACACTGTGCGGTCTACCACTCAGAACTGCTGTGTAGTTTCACGGTTGAATCTAACTACTCGTTTTATTTTTTGCAGGTTCCAACCTCACCCACGCCATGCCTGTCAAATGTGAGGTCTGTTGCAAATTATTCCCGTCAAAAATCAAGCTTACAGAACATTTTCGCACCCACACAGGGGAAAAGCCTTTTCAATGTACGGTTTGCCACAAGATGTTCGCAAGACCTGATGTATTTAAAATTCATCTTCGCACCCACACTGGAGAAAAGCCTTTTGAATGCACGCTTTGCCACCAGATGTTCGCAAGACCTGATGTATTTAAAATTCATCTTCGCACCCACACTGGAGAAAAGCCTTTTGAATGCACGCTTTGCCACCAGATGTTCTCACAAAGAGCCCACTTAGAAAGACATCTTCGCACCCATACTGGTGAAAAGCCTTTTGAATGCACGCTTTGCCACCAGATGTTCTCACAAAGAGCCAACTTAGAAAGACATCTTCGCACCCATACTGGTGAAAAGCCTTTTGAATGTACGGTTTGCCACAAGATGTTCGCAGGATCTGGAACCTTAAAAAGACACCATCTCATCCACACTGGGGAAAAGTCTTTCCAATGTACGGTTTGCCACAAGATGTTCGCAGAATCTGGAACCTTAAAAAGACACCATCTCATCCACACTGGGGAAAAGTCTTTCCAATGTACGGTTTGCCACAAGATGTTCGCAAGACCTTATGGATTGAAAAATCATCTTCGAACCCACACTGGAGAAAAGCCTTTTGAATGCACGGTTTGCCACAAGATGTTCGCAAGACCGGATGAATTGAAAATTCATCTTCGCATCCATACGGGGGAAAAGCCTTTTGAATGCATGGTTTGCCACAAGATGTTCGCAAGACCTGGTGACTTGAAAATTCATCTTCGCACCCATACGGGGGAAAAGCCTTTTGAATGCACGGTTTGCTACAAGACGTTCGCAGAATCTGGATCCTTAAAAAGCCATCATCTCATCCACACTGGGGAAAAGCCTTTTCAATGTACGGTTTGCCACAAGATGTTCGCAAGACCTGGTGACTTGAAAATTCATCTTCGCACCCATACGGGGGAAAAGCCTTTTGAATGTACGGTTTGCCACAAGATGTTCAAAATATCTGGAAACTTAAAAAGCCACCTTCGCACCCACACTGGTGAGAAGCCTTTCGAATGTACGGTTTGCCCCAAGACGTTCGCACAGTCTGGAAGCCTAAAAAGGCACCTTCGCACCCACACTGGTCAAAGGCCACTTGAATGTTAGGTTTGTAACAAGAAATTTTCGGATGCGAGTAGTCTAAGAACCTATAGAAGCACCTACACCATCCTTGTGCCCACACTGGAGAAAAGCCTTTAGAGTGTACGGTTTCCCAGAAGATGTTTGCAGCATGTGAAATTTTAAACCCCAACTTCATGCCCGTAGTAGTGAAAAGCCTTTTGAATATACGCTTTCCTGGTAGATGTTCGCAGATCTTGGAAACATAAAAAGTCACATTCGCACCAATACTGGGGAAAAGGCTTTCGAATGTTCGGTTTGAATCGTGTTCTGGCCAGTTTAGAACATTAAACTATATAATTGTAGCTTATAAACTTTTACCTTTCAGTATATATTTTTTGTGTTTCTGGGGATGTATGTCATGTTTATCCTCTGCGCACACCGTAACCACCACATGTGTAATGTGTTCTGGCAACTAGCTGATTTTGCCTACCTACCTTCACTAGAATAATTTTTATATTTCTGAAAAATGTGCTTTTGTTAATAAACTTTTACATTTCTTAAAGTTCTTACTCACTTTTTGTGTATTCTAGCCGCCCGGCCCGTTCCGACTCCCCCTGCTTCCCTCAAGCGTCGGAGCGCCCCACCGCCTCACTTCTACATCCTACGTTCTTGTCAGGGAAAACCTTAATTTTGTCAGGGAAACGTCTGGGGAAAGTCAAGGAAATGTCGGGGAATTCACCTTTTATGGCACTATTAAACAATTCACTCCTAAGGACTCAACGTTTTTCTGGAAGTGTGCGTGGCCGCGCTTGAACCAGCCTGGGCAGGTTTACATCACCAGAAGCGAGGCAACTTGTATGATGTGTCGTGTAGGGCCTAAAGCCCAGAGCCTCAAAGTCTTATCAAGCTGAGGAGGACGACGCACCGCCATGCCACTGTCTTTGCCGCTCGGGTGGTCCGCTGCTCATCTGGACTGGATACGACAAAAAAAAAAAAGTTCCGGCGAGGCAGCCGAATGGGAGCATCACGCTATGCTGTGTGTCCACGAAAGGGTTCAGACTGACCGCGACAGACACACTCTCAAGAGAAAACAGAGAGAGAGAGAGCGAGAGAGAGGGAGAGAGAGAGAGAGACGGGTGGTTCAAGGTGGCTCGGCCTGACGCGGCGCGCACTGCGAGTCAAAGGCAGCGCCACCCACGGTCTGTCACTAGCTGTTGAAGGTAACGAAACGGAACAAGACCTTCCCCCTCCCCCTCCTCCATGCCTCCTTTCCGCGCCACCGCAGGCGAGCGAGGAAAGGAGGAGAAGGGAGAGGGGTAAGAGATGGAAATGTGTTGGTCCCCGCGCGGGGCGGCGCGAGCGAGGTGGCGCTGCGGCGGTCCAGCTTTGTTCTCCTCTCGCTCTAGCGGACGGGGTGCGGTGGGGCGGGGTTGGGCGGGGTGTGGTAGGGTGAGGTGGGGCGGGGCGGGGTGAGGTGTGGTGGGGTGGGGCGGGGTGAGGTGTGGTGGGGGGGGGCGGGGTGGGGTGGGGTGGAGTGGGGCGGGGTGAGGTGTGGTGAGGTGGGGTGGGGCGGGGCGGGGCGGGGCGTTCGGACGTGGCCGCCGCCGGGAGGCGAGGCGCCGCGGACAGCAAACCTCATCGGGTTTCCCTTCTTTTCGGGCGGGGTTCGAGATGCCAAAGTGGTGAGAAGAAGGACGCCGAGCCTGACGCGGGGCCGAGGGCCGACCCCCGGCACCGGCCAGGCACCGGGCCGACACGGCCGCCCCGCCCCGCCGCCAGGAGCCCAGATCGAATGATCGCTCACACCTACCCCGGGGGCTGAGCCGGCCTGCGGAGCCTCTGTGCAGGCAGGGCCAGGCAGGGCAGGGACTCGCGCGCGGCTGCGCACCGGGTATCCCAGCAGCCGACAAAAAGAAGCAGAGGTGAAAAAGAATAAATGAAAAAAAAAATAAAAAAAAAAATAAGTGTATCGATGTGAAAGTATCGGCCGCGTGGTGGGGCGTGGAGAATACAAGTCCCGAGAAGCGCGGCGGCGCTGCGCGTCGCGCCGCGGGAGGCGGATTGTGTGTGATCGTGTGTAGAGCGTCGCGGTGCGTCGCCCCCGGGCAGAGAGAGAGAGAGAGAGGGAGAGAGAGAGAGAGAGAGAGAGAGAGAGAGAGAGGGAGAGGGAGAGAGGAGAGGCACGGAGATAGAGGCGTGCCCAATCGGTAACTAGCGCTGCGCGCCCGGCGTCGCCACCACCGCGCGTCTTCGTCGTGCGTCAATCCCGTCGCGACGCCGCCGCCGCGACGCCCAGGCTGACGTGCTTAGTTCATGTATGACGCGCTGCGCGAAAAAAAAAAAAAGAGAAATGAAGATAAAAATGGTCCTGGGCCGGCGTCGTCGTGAGGCACGTAGAATTACTCTACATAGCGGCCCGCGGGCCCCCCCCCCCCTCCCCTCCACACATGCTGCATGGTCCCGCGCAGCGCTGGGAAAGTCCGCGGCGCTGGCGTCGCGGCGCCGCTGCTCTGCACTGACTGTTTCGCCGGTGTCTGACCGCATTTGCCCTGTATTTGCTTCATCTGATGCTTCGCTTAAATAATTGAAATGTATAAAAAAATCTGTAACAGGGTTCCTATTCCGAGGATTTTTTTTTTTTTGTTCGGACGTAGACTTGTAATTTAAGTAATATTTTTTTCTTAGCGGAAAAGTTTCATTTTCCACTGCACTGTAATCCAAACTGTTCAACTGACTCACACTTATTGCAAGTGTTGAACACAGTGTTGAACACTTTATGATGCTTGGTTAAAAAGCCCGTGTGTTGCGTAGGGGACAAATGTGTTCAACACCTTAGTTGGACACATTGAAAGGCATACTATTCCAAGTATCCAAAGGTGCTGAACGTTCGTCGGCGCCTTTCGACATTTTTCATGCCTATCCAAATAATGACATTAAACTTAACACGTTTTAAAAGGCATTATGTCCTACCTCTTTTTCCCAAGTGCAGATATTGCATACAACCCCATCCGCCATAATGGCGCTTCAACTTTCGCGAGTTCCTTAAGCTGGCCGATTACCCCTCCCAATCTCTAACAGCCCTGCCCTCGCGCCTCTAGTGGTCCCGCCCCGTCCCGCTGGTAGGGTTCCCACGATGCGGCAGAAGCTGGAGAGTCATTGCTGTCATGTGGTTTGTCAACTGTTATATAGGAGGCCCCCTTTCTTCATTTCACGCTGGGATTCACGGATCGATTGATGCGGAGCCGATTGGCCGGGCCGATGCGCCGTTGGATATGGGATGGCCCTCACCCACTCTCTCTCTCTCTCTCTCTCTCTCTCTCTCTCTCTCTCTCTCTCCCTCTCTACCTCTCTCTCTCTCTCCCTCTCTCCCTCTCTCTTTCTCGCTCTCCTTCTCTCTCACTTCTCTCTCTCTTCTCTATCTCGCACCTCGCAGCTCCGCGCTTCTCTCGCTCGCCCACATTAGTCCGAAACCAATCGCGCACCCTGATATGGGAAAAGGCTGCTGTGCTTTTTTTTTATCCGGTCTGTATTTTCAGTCAGTTATTTGTCCGTGCTGGTTAAGAAAAATGCTGAATAGAGAGATTTGAGTCATGTTGCATATTCTTTCTCAATAAGAGCGAGGTTCCCAATTCCCAAAGTCTCACTTAAATGGGGCAACGGAAAATATCTTGCTCTTTTTAAATCAGACATCTCACTCACTGTGAGAAATGTTCGTAAGGGTTACGGGAAAATTTTCAATGATAATTGTCGGAAAGTTACGATATCAAATTGTAAAATTACAAAATTTTAAGGACACTTGGTATCGACTTGTGATTGTTAAACAAGCACAAATAGACTGCAGTAAGTTACGATTACGATCGTAAAGTTACAACACCATTTGTAAATCACAAATTACGAAAAAAAACGTTAACGCTAACGCTAACGTGAAAGCAGATGACTTTTACTTTGTACGTTTTGCCTCAAACGTTGAACTTCCTACTTCAAACTCAGAACTTTAACCTTTTTCGCGTTAACTTTTATCGCTTTTACTGCCTTAAGCTTAACGCAAGCAGCTTAACTTTGAGCTGTGTAACTTTTCTCACGAACTCAGAACTTTTCAACTTTCAACGTTTCAGCTTTTAACTTTTCAACTTTCAACTTTTTCAACTTTCAACTTTTTAACTTTTAACGTTTTAACTTTTAACGTTTTAACTTTTAACGTTTTAACTTTTAACGTTTTAACTTTTAACGTTTTAACTTTTAACGTTTTAACTTGTAACGTTTTAACTTTTAACGTTTTAACTTTTAACGTTTTAACTTTTAACGTTTTAACTTTTAACGTTTTAACTTTTAACGTTTTAACTTTTAACGCGTACTGCTAAAATACTGGGATTCATTACGATATAGCGCAGCGTGACGCGGCGCGGCGTCGCGGTGTGGCGCGGGAGAGGGGGGGGGGGCTACAGCGGACGACTAGTGTTTGGGGTTATGGGTCGTAAAACGGCAATCAATGCATAGGGCTGTGCATAGGGCGGCTGCGGGCGGCAGCTGAGTAGCGTCCATGCTTGAAGCACTATGAGCTGCTGGCAGCCTGAACAGCACTACTGTGGCGAGCGAGCAAGCACGCACGCACGGAGACACGCTGAGGCCCACTGTCGCCGCGCTCCTATATATATCTTTAGGCAACTGCTTTTTCAACTTCAACTTTCCTACGCTTAACGCTGGACAACTTTTACTTTGACAACTTTAACTGACGACGTTTCAACTTTAACTTTTAACTTTACTTCAGTACAAGCTGCTGATACTAACGTATCATCTGCTAAAAATCGTAAATTTATAAATTTACGACTCTTTTAGTGCTCTTGGATTTGCAGTGAATTCTCATGTCCTTTTTCGTCCGCCGTGAAAAGCCTGTCGACGACGGTGACTTTTGTGTCTGGCAGGGCGAGCGACACGCGAACCCTTTAGGTCCGTGGCGCTCCGGTGGCGCGGCGGCGCGACGCGTCGGCGGCGGTGTCGGTGTGTGTTGGCACTTCTGCGTGAAGGTGCTGGCGGACACGGGGCTGGGTGCAGCTGCTGCTGCTGCTGCGACTGCCGCTCCGGCGGCGGCGCGCCCGACACGAAACCGACGAGTGCACACACGCACGCACGCACGGGCGTGCGGGCGCGGCCAGCGCACCTACCAACTTTCGAGAGATAACCATCCGTGGAGTTTCCCGTCGTCGTGCCCGGGGACCGCCTTCAGCGCCGCCGCCGGCCCTAGGCCGGACGTGGAGGTCGTCCACGGTCCGGCCGGGGCAGGGCTGGGCAGGGCTCGGGTGGTCTTCGCGATTTCGCACGCGGACACGACGCGCGGCAGGATCGAGGGGGGAAAAGACTCTGATACTTTACTGGTAATACTGGTAATAATTTGTGAGGAAATCAGAAAACTTTGCAAAACCTCTGAACACTCTTCTCCAAAATTTATGCTCTGCGAATCTAACTGTTGTACTCCATGATAGTTTATAAACTGCAAGACTGCAAAGTTTTGCAGTTGAAACTGTCATGGAGTACAACAGTTAGATTTGCAGAGTAGCTAAAATTGAAGGAAAAAAAGGCCAAATTCAAGAAAATTTAGAAAATTTTAGAAATTGTACATATTTGTACAGTGAATTTTAGAGATTTTCCCCCCTCGACGGGCAACTGATTGTTTCACGGACGGCCCGACACCGAGCGGGTTTGTGTTGTTGCGGTCGGCTAAAGTAAAGCGAGTTCGAACAAAACCCTTTCGTGTGCGTCGGGGGCGGAGGGGGCGAAGGGGGCGCAGGGGGAGGGGGCGCCGGCGGCGCGGCGGGGGGAGCGCGCGGGGTAGGTAGGGAGACTTGCGTGCGTGCGCGCGCAGCAGCGGACCGTGGTTGCCGTGCTCCCCCTTCCACCTAATTGCCCCGGACAACTCCTCATAATCGCCTCGAAAGGGCAGTGATGATTACGTAATTGAAACAAATCTCAATTTTATAAAGCTCCCTGCATGAGCCCTTTTCTTGGCTTCCCGGAACAGATCCGACGGCTTGGACGGCGACGGCGGCGGGGCGGCGGCGGCGGCGCCCTCCTGTGAGCCGCCCGCGGGGTCCGGGGGCGCGCTGGGCTCCGGCCCGGCCCGGAATGCGTGTCTTGCCCCCGGGCCCCGCCCCGCCCCGCCCCGCCCCGCCCCGCCCCGCCCCGCTCAGCCGCGCTCCCATCGCGTCGCGCACGCTAGTGGACCCTGCCGTGCCGTGCCGCGCCGTGCCGTGCCGTGCCGTGGGTGTCACCGGGCTCGCTACCGACCGGAGCCCAAGTAGCAACCGACCCGGAGGCGACCGACCGACCGACCGACCGACCAACCGACCGGTCGACCCGGAGCCCAGTTCCCCGGCGGCGGGTGAACACGGCGGGGATTACACCGCGTCGGGCTCGTTGTTTCGTCAAGGTCCTGTCAAAACCAGAACGACAGCGTGCTGTGCGCGTCGCGCCGTGTCGTCTGCTGGCGGGGAGCTCGCGTGGATCAGGATCAGGCGTAACCGGTCGGCCGCGGCCGTCCCTCGACGTGGCCCGCTCTACGGATAACGCGATTACCCCTATCCCATATCACCGAAACCACTGTCGGGAAAACGGCAGGGAGAATTAACGTTCAGCTGGAATGTTGAAAAGTTTGTTTTTCTTTTTTTAATGAAAAATATCTTTGTGGATTTACGATAAATTTTGTAAATCACGATATACGGAATATGTTGTAAATTGACGACGGAACTTTTTTGCGTGTGACTGAATTTCAAGTAGATATGTAGTGCTTGTAATTTTATGTTTTGCGATTTTTGTAATTTTACAACTGCACTTTGTGAAAAAAATTTCCCGTATATTTTTCACCGTGACAGTGGTAGTGGTCAGAAAAGTAATATTCTGTACCGAAAATTGACTAATTTGTTACTATTTCAACCGAGACCCGCCTGGTCAGCACGTGAAAGCGCCGCGTCGACGCCTGCCGCCTGAAGTTTTCCAGTTCCAGGGAGGGCTGCGCGTGTCCCCCTGGAGCCGCGCGCATGCGCGCCTTGGACTCGCGCCTGTGATACGCTCTCTCGCGTGATGGAGGCGCGTGGAGAGTGTGGAGAGGAGCCTCGACAATTTCTACGCGCGCGATTCCCACAACCGGGAGGGGGGGGTCTGCAGGAAGGCCAACAACGCCTCCACAGCGTGTGACATCAAACTAACACTGGAAATACAAAGTGTACTGGTGTCTCTCACGTGTAGGTGTGTTCACATGTGCGAATGCCCATCCGTACACTTGAAATCAACAGACGTTCCATTATCTACATGTGCACTAATATGCATTGATTATTTCAAAAAAATTGTTCCACTTCTACAAGCGTGTGAAAAATTCACTCACCTGCAAGTGAGCGTCATTCGTACACTTATTTATTATTTCAGTGAGCTGCAATAAACCAACTGCAACTGATATCATACTGTGAATACTCGTGTGTTAATGCCGCTCACTTGTAGGTGTGCAAGGATTCATTCGTACACTTGGGCCCTGAAACGTGTGAATTTCCTCGGAAAATTCACACGTTTGAGTCGCTAAGTGTACGAATCAATCCTCGCACACCTACAAGTGTGCAACATTCACACTCTTGGATTTCCAGAGCACCTGCAATAGACCTTAATCTCACAAATTTAAAGGAAAAAAAGAAAAAAAAAGAAAAAAATACAAAGAAAGAGCTACGAAAACATGGATTGTAAATAAGTTACCAGGGCTGCACGTACATTTTCCGGAATTTTGTCTAACAGTGCTTGTGCATTATTGGTGTGTTGCAGGTGGCCAGCTTTGGTGCTGCAGACCGTGGTGCCGGACGACTCTCTAGACTCCGAGCGAGCAGCGGAAACGGACGATAACGCCTTCGACGGGGTAATTCCGGTGGAGCCGACTATAGCCCCTTCTTACCGCGCCACCACCACCGCCCCCTGCT
>CM066248.1:13114819-13142319 GCA_033675135.1 Frankliniella intonsa | reverse complement strand
CGCCTGTGAGAATGTGACACTCTTGTGGGTGTGTGAAAGTCACAAAATGTGGGAGTGTCAATTTCCGTATTCGCTAACTGCACTAATAAAAGCTTACGGTTCAATTTCACTGTAAGCTATACCCAGAAAAGCCTGTTATTGTAACAAGAAAATGTACTTGACCCAATGAAATGTCATTGCAGTCGCAGCTAACATTTGCGTTGAAGCGAGTAAATCTGCGTCAAGACAGAGAACGTGTTCTTGTTACAAAAGTGGGCTTTTGGGGGTGTGCAGCATGCAGTGCACCCTGATTCATCGTGACGTACACCATGGCTTATGGTGCGAAAAGTTACCGTTAGCAAAAGTGCTGCAGGGTACACTGTAGCCTACAGGCAGATGCACTGTAAGGCTTTAACATTGTTAAACTTGTAAGTAAAGCTGAGTGAAAAGCAATTTTTGCTCATTTGAAGCGACAAGCGTCCAAATGGAAATTTTCACTCCTCCAAGTGTGCGACATTCCCCGGCTCGAGTTTTCTTTCTGCTGCCGCTCCGCTGCTCGCACGGCGCGTCAGGAGCCCTGATAAATCACCTTCCGAACGACCTGCCCTACTCTAATTACAAACGTCAGATACCCGCGCGCCCGGCGCTCCCATTCGAGAAATGTAACGCGATTGTTTCGATCCTGAAGTAAGTTTTCCGCGCGCAAAACAAAAAAAAAAGGAGGGGCGTTCCCCGCCTCCTCATTGAAATTATTATTCACATATGAGATGATATTTTCGCCAACAACTTAGTTGTAGCACTGTGAAAAATATCTTCGTAAATTTACAACATATTTTAATCACGATTTACGAAATATTTTGTAAATTTACGACCGCCCATTCTTGCTCGTCAATGAAATCTAAGTCGATACAAAGTACTTGTAATTTTACAATTTCAAGTTGTAAATTTACAACATTTATCATGGAAAATTTTCCTGTAACCTTTACAAGTATTTTTCACAGTGAGATGGCCGATGTACCACAAGTATTTGACTTTGGATTGTAAGACCATTCAAAATTGCCGCGCAATTATACCTTCGTGCCCCAAGGGCAGTGGTGCCCCCTGACCGCGCGTCGTGTAGTTTCTCGCCGCACGCCTCGGGTCAATGAGTAAAACACACGCGGAGAGCAACAAAGTATAACCTTCAATCCCGCCTGAGTGACGTTCAATACGCCCCGACACAACATCAGTCGTCAGACTGGGCAGTAGCCGCGAGGCGTAACACAAACCGTGCGTAAATAAGTCGGGGGATCTACCTCTCTCGCCCCCTCCCCTACTCCCAAATACTTTCGAATATCTCTCGCTGCACCCTCACAAAAACAACGTTAATGCCATGGTGCTGATTATGTTCCATTCGCCGACGCAATGGGGCGTCTAACACTTTTACATAGTACTCGCTACACTACTGAAAGCTTACTGAGTTTCTCATTGTAAACCGTTATAAACTATAGTGAACCCTTAAGCACTGCAGCCCATGGCGAAGTTCTACCTTAAGCTACGGTGATTGTCACTGTAATCTACGGTGGATCAGGGCGAAACATCAGTGTAGCTTACACCGCCAATCAACGTATATAGCTTACGGTGAAAATACACTGACACTGAATTACACTGACCTTGACCGTGAGCTTAAGTTCTGCGGGTGCACTGGAAATTCAAGTGTGTGAATGTGCCACACTTGTAGGTGTGCGAGGATTAAATTCATTCGCCTTTTAAACGGGTATGTTTTTCCACGAAATTCAAACGTTGGAAGGGCCAAGTATACAAATGAAACCTCTCACGCCTACAAGTGTGTGACATTCACACTCTTACGTTTCCAATGCGTGCTGGGGTTCACCGTAGCTCACAGTGAAAATCACCGTAAGCTTTCATTAGTGTAACGAGTGCCGTGTTGTAAATGTGAGAGACGACGCCACATTGCGTCGGGCTGCACATCAAGGATCGGGCCGCCGCTGGGCCGCCGCCGCTGGGCGGCACCAGAACCGTATTAAAACGTCATTTAAAACCATATTACAGTCCATCGCGCTTGACCACCGCGGGGCCCGGCCGAGCCCGGCCCGGCGGCTCCGCCCGGCAGCAGCGCTCCGGTGCGTCCGTGTGTTTGCTCTCGCTCGTCCGCACCTCATGGGGGCATTAATCACCACTGGACCAGGGCAGGGGCCAGGCCATGGCGGTAGCGCAGGAAACGAATCATATTGAGCGGCACTGAGCTGAGAGAGAGAGAGAGAGAGAGAGAGAGAGAGAGAGAGAGAGAGAGAGAGAGAGAGAGAGAGAGAGAGAGTGAGTGAGTGATAGAGAGCGAGCGAGAGAGAGAGAGAGAGAGAGAGAGAGAGAGAGAGGGAGAGAGAGAGAGAGAGAGAGAGAGCGAGAGAGAGAGAGAGAGCGAGAGAGAGAGAGAGTGAGCGAGAGAGAGAGAGAGAGAGAGAGAGAGAGTGAGTGAGAGAGTGAGAGAGTAAGTGTGAGTGTGAGCGAGAGAGAGAGAGAGAGAGAGCGAGAGAGAGAGAGAGAGAGAGAGAGAGAGAGAGAGAGAGAGAGAGAGAGAGAGAGAGAGGAGGAACGACTTGGACTCTAGTGAGCGGGACGGCGGCGCGCGGCTCTTCGTGAGGTCCTCGTGATAATTACCGTCGGCCTATCCTTTTGACGACCCCCTTCAAGGACGTCATGAAGGTACTCCTCCTGATGCTGGTTAAGCATGTGGTGGGCATGTCCATTCGTGTAAACTACGACCGTGATGAAAATTTGAAAGGGAGACGACGAGAAAAAAAACATACGTTACTGTACCATGCTAAAGAACAGTCTAGTTAGTTCGAGGCGACGTGATCACACTTCACACGTTTCCCCTACTCTCTATCTCTCGCCCCCTCTCTCTCGCTCTCTCTCTCTCTCTCTCTCTCCCTCTCTCTCTCTCTCTCTCTCTCTGATTGGCTGCTGCCACATCAATCACAGGCGCGTTAGGGCGGACGCACCCCGCGGACGCGTCGCCCTGTAATTAAAACTACTTAGCGGCCGCGGGGCGGACAGGACACGCCGCGTTGATGGTGTTCCTTATGCCTGCGTAATACCCGGCCCCGCGAGAGAAAATTAACTTTACCTTTCAAGTGTATCCGTTCAACGCCTCTTATGTATTTTTTCCCTTCTGTTTCTTACCATTTCTTTTGGTTCGCGTTGAAAAGAAAATGAAATTGTTAAGTTTGTGGCGAGGAAACGGGCGGTGATTTAAGGTGTTGAGGTAAGCACGTTTTAGTTTGCTTGCTGGCGCGAAAAATGATTGTATGCGCGGACGGCCTCTCGCCGAGGATGCGGCTCCCATTCATTCTGAGGCAGCTCGAGAAGTGCGAAAGAGCAAAAGAGGTGCGGCCGGGAGGGGTGGAGGGGGATGGAGGAGGAGGAGGGAGGGAGGGAGGAGGACGGCGGAAGGAAAGCTGGGCGCGATACCAGAACCTGGAGAGCACCTCCACCGGGAGCGGAGAGCAGGGGGACCAGGGAGTTGTTGTATGGTGTGAGCCAAGGAAGAAAAGTAAAGGCCGGAGAGAGAGAGAGAGAGAGAGAGAGAGAGAGAGAGAGAGAGAGAGAGAGAGAGAGAGCAGGAGGGAGAATAGGGAGGTGGGTTGGCTTGCTGGTCGGGAGAAGCAAGTGAGCACCTCGTAAAAATCAGGTAATGCCAGGTTGGCCGGTGCGTATACCGGTCTGGGCGCGGGGCGCCGAGCGGAGAGCAGGGCTGGGCTGGGCTGGGCAGCCCCACCCGCCTAATAGAGACATTGTCGCCGCTGGCCGTAATAACACGTTCACCCGAGCCAAGAAGCGCCCCGCCCCGCCCCGCCCCGCCCCGCCCCGCCACTCCTCTGCCCCGCCCGGCTATCGGTTCACACTTCGGCCGAGCGATACTGCCGCTATATATACATGACAGGATTCCTGTATATCGCTGTGTGCGTGTGCGTGTGCGTGTGTGTGTGTGTGTGTGTGTGTGTGTGTGTGTGTGTGTCGTCTGGACGGGGCCTACAAAATTTATCCATCACGGCCCGCGTCCGACATGATGGAACATGACGGCAGGGCGAGTGACGGGTGCTTTTCGGAGGTGCCTGTTTAGCGCGCTCGGAGCGCGCCGCCCGGAGCCAGGCGGAGAACATTTTCATACGCAGCGCGGGCGCGGGTCGTAGCCGCGGCCGCGGCCGCGGCTGCGCGAGATTTACGACCGCTGTCGCCTGACCGCGCCTACCCCCTCGCACCGCCTTGTTCAAGTTCGCTGTTCTGACGCGGAGGCGCACGCGGCGCGAATATTTTCTCGTTCGGAACGACGCGTTTGCGCGCGGTGGCGGCGGAGGCTGCGCGCTCCGAAAGCGGCAACAACCGAGAAGACAAAAGAAGGCGGGCCGTGGCCGGGGCCGGGCGGGGCGCCCTTGCGGATGCAGCCCCCCGGTCGTTAATTCTTGCCGGGGCGCTGCACGTCGATCTTCATTTCATGACCGTCGGCTGCGTTCGGAAACACAACGGCTGCCCCGCCCGGCCCCGCCCCGCGCGCCGAGTTATTGGCTGCGAGAGTCGAGGTGTGAACACTGAACAAACTCGACTTGTCGGCGTCTGTTAGCGGCCGGGCAGGGCAGGGCGGCTGAGTCACTGGCTGCGCGCGCCAACTACAACGCCCAGCCACGCTCCAAGAGGTGGAATGAAATTGTATCGAGCTATTATTATATCGACACGTGCGTTACCGTAAAGTCGAACGCGGTCAGCCCATTGACGCTAGAAACTTATTGGTCTCTGGTTTTACTTGGGAGGTGTTATAGAGGTACCGCTTACACTGTTCAACCGAATTGTCATGTGACGATATATATTGCTAAGAATATTTCGTCACAAGAGCTGTGATGACACAGTCGTCACATGACTTACTTGACATGAATCTTTCGTCACATGGCATGAATCTTTCGTCACATGACATGAATCTTTCGTCACATGACATGAATCTTTCGTCACATGACATGAATCTTTCGTCACATGACATGAATCTTTCGTCACATGACATGAATCTTTCGTCACATGACATGAATCTTTCGTCACATGACATGAATCTTTCGTCACATGACATGAATCTTTCGTCACATGACATGAATCTTTCGTCACATGACATGAATCTTTCGTCACATGACAAGCGAAATTCGTCAGACTATGACGAACCATTTGTCATTTACCTCACTCCCTGTGACGAACTTTTCAAAAGTAATATTTAGCACTGACTTTGTCATAATGTGACGACTTAAAATTTTACAGTGTACGCTACTTGTGGTATTGCGTAGGTGTCCCGGGAGCAGGCTAAGTGAGAGGACATCATGATACTGGGCGACTCATATTGTAAGGGAATATATGCCCCGAACAGTCACGGCACTTTTAAATCCCACACCTTGAGATAACAACGATTCTTCGAGGTACGTCCATCGTTTGGCCGCGAAATAAGAAGTTGTCTCTAAACAAAGAGTAAAGTTTACTTTGCCTGATTGCTCTCGATTCGAGAACAACTGGAACAAGACATCAGAGGCGTACAACCTCATCTTGTTCGAACGCTTTTCCTCTCTTGCGCTGCTGGTGCAGCTTTTTCCTTCGCTTGAGCCATTGATTACCGGCTTATTGTTCCTCGCCGCGAATCACTTTGGCCGCACCCTGCCCCGCCCCGCCCCACCCCACCCCGCCCCGCCCCGCCCCGCCCCACCCCACCCACCCTACCTCGCCCCGCCCCGCCCCGCCCCGCCCTAAACAAGCTACTTGCCCGAGCGTGGAGCAGCCCAGCCCCCCGCCCGTCGCCGTATTTGCGTCCCGAGACCCGCAATCCTCGACGAGCCGAACCGAAAGCGGCGCCGGCCGGAGACTCCACTCCACCATTTTGCTCGAGCTCAATGGAGCAGCGAGCCGCGTTCCAACAAGGTGCGAGTCTGCAAACACCTCCCCCCCCCCCCCCCAACCCGCTCACTCCTTTGGCCTGCCCCCGGGCGAAACGCACCCAGGGGGGTTATTTGCTTGCTCGCGGGGATATGACGACTGCACTGCGCCCGCGCGCCGTTTCCGGTCTCGCCGCTGCTTCTTTCCCACACTGCAGAAACAGGCAAAAATGCTACGTTTTCGTGCCTGGAAGGTGAAAACCGGCGTTCTTGCTCGTCGCTGAATTCCAAGTCGACTCGTAGTGTTTGTCAATTTGAAATTTGGCATTGAAATTTCAAAATACTTGTAGTACTTGCGCAGTCAAAATACTCGGGAAAGTGTTCGAATCTTTTTGTTCTTTGGTTGTTATGCAGGTTTTCCTTCACGATTCCTTCTCACCTTGGTCTGGTCAGCTACAGGAAATCTGTCCTCTTTTTGTCAATGAATACACTGGAAAAACAAAGGTAGGACATAACACCCTTTTAGGGGTGCTACTCGTAATAGTGCCTTTACCAAGGCATTATTCAAACAGCACCCCTACAGAGGCACTAATTTGACCGAAAGGTGCTATATTTTAGTGCCTTTGGACACAATCGCGCCTTTCTAAAGGCACTAGAGAATAGCACCATTTAAAGGCATTAGGTTGCACCTTTGTTTTTCCAGTGTATAATGGGTTGAAATAGGTAGTAACTATATGTTACCATATAGGCTAAACCTAAAGAATAAGCAATTTTCTAGCTTTCAAAAAAATATGTCACGTTTTTTGAAAAGCTATAAACTTTTGTATTATTTGTATCGTTTGACGCGCAGGGCGCTTTGGCTGTGGCGGGGCGGCCAGTAAGCTGCAACAACACAATACTGCATGGCGTTATTGAGTCGAGGATGGGAAAAGAAAAGCAGGCGAGTGATTATACTACACGGCACGGCCCGCAGGCGCGCGGATAGTAGTCAATACAAGGAAGAAGGGCCTAACAAAGTATGAAGCTCACATGGGCCTGGCGCGGGGCGGGCCTGTACTGCCCGGCCGCTCACGAGCAGCGGGCCGGGCAGGGCGCCTTCGCGTATTAAGACATTACCCCCGGCCCATAAAACACGCGGCGCGCAATTGTTTGCTTCAGCGAAAGTGTAATGATTCAGTTTAAACGTCAAACATAAACCACATCCCCGAGAGTACTGTATACTGCCGCTCCGCCGCGCCGCGCCGCGCCGCTGTCCGCCGGACAAATAGCAGCCTGCCTGCTTAACCTTACATAGGGAGCGGAGCGGGTACGTACGTACGTACAGCCCTCAGGCCCGGCGAGGTCCGGCGGGGCGGCGACTCCTGCCGCATAGCCACTAGTGGTGATTCTGAGACTGGTGTAAGCCGCCGGGCACGCGATGACATACTTAGTCTCGCAGCAGACAGACGGCCGCTCGTTGAAATATGAGAGGCTGGCAATACACTCGATCTAGCTATGTTCTGGAGATTCCGAGGGGGCAACCACTTTGGGTGTTGGGGTACACAAGATTTCTTCAGGAAAGAGATTTCGCTGGATTTTCCGCCCAGATTTTGCTTGTTTTTTTTTTCCCCCTTTTTTTTCTTTTGCCTTTTGGGAAAAAGATCTCGGATCAGGAGATTTCTGACACAGATTTTTTTTTACGCTCCTGTAGGTGCGAAACAAATTATTCGTACACTTATGTTGGAGTGGAAATGCCGATTCGTACACCTGCCTGCAAGCCATAATCACTTTCATTACTATATATATATATATATATATATATATATATATATATATATATATATATATATATATATATATATATATATATATATATATATATATATATATATATATTATCTCCCCCACAAGTGTATTGAATTATTTGTCACACACCTACAAGTGTCAAGTAAATGTGTGGGAAAAAAACTGGCCTACCGGCCACTAGACAGACAGTCCAGCTCCAATAGCAAACACAAAAACTTTAACTTTCCTACGCTTAACGCTGGACAACATTTGCTTTGACAACTTTAACTGGCTAACGCTAACGTGAAAGCAGATGACTTTTACTTAGTACGTTTTGTCTCAAACTTTGAACTTCCTACTTCAAACTCAGAACTTTAACCTTTTTTCGCGTTAACTTTTACTGTCAGAACTTATCAACTTTTAGCTCTTTAACTTTCAGCTTTTAGCTTATCAACTTTTAGCACTCCAACTTTCCAGCTTTTAACTTTTTCACCTTTCAACTTTTAACTTTTCAAATTTTAACGTTTTAACTTTTAACGTTTACTGACAAAAACTGCGAATCATTACGAGATAGCGTAGCGTGGCGCGTCGCGGCGTCGCGGCGTCGCGGCGTGGCGCGGGGAGTGGGGGCGTAGGGGCCTACAGCGGCCGACTAGTGTTTGGGGTTATGGGTCGTAAAACGGCAAAATGTTTACATGGCGGCATGCCCTTTGGTTTCAGACGCCACGGGCTCCCCTAGGAAAATTTTGGCTGGGCTGGCTGACTGGCTGGGCTGGACTGACTGGCTGGCTTTAACTGGCAACTTTAACTGGACTGGCTGGCTGGCTTTAACTGGTACCTTTACCTTCGGGTAAAGCCAGTCCTACTGGGGACTGTCTAAAAAAAACACTCGCCTGCAAGAGAGCGACATACGTACGCGCATGGATTCCCGGCGTGCAGCCGCCCCGCCCCGCCTCGCCCCGCCCCGCCCCGCCCCGCCCCGCCCCGCCCCGCCCCGCCCCGCGACCCACGAGGCATTGTTTTCCTTTGAAATCACCCAGCAGAAGGTGCTGCTTTATCACGTGCTAACTCGGTAATGACGGACTGTATGGCGCGCTCCTCGCGGCGCGCCGCTGCCGCCGCCCAAACGCTACTGCACCAGTTTTCCGCGAACGAATTAGTCCCAGAGAGAGAGAGAGAGAGAGAGAGAGAGAGAGAGAGAGAGAGAGAACACAGAAAGCCTGCTGACGGGTTGAGTGCAGGTCTCTCTGCAAATGCACGGGCTGGACTGAGTTTCGCCGCGCTGGCGAGGGAGGAAGAGCGTGAGGAAGAGACACGCATTCTTAATCTCTCTCTCTCTCTCTCTCTCTCTCTCTCTCTCTCTCTCTCTCTCTCTCTCTCTCTCTCTCCGACAGTCACCACCAGGCTAAGTGGATTGTTATTACTTTTTCATTGCCCACCCTTGACATTCCCTCCGTACTTTTTTGTAACTGCGGCGTCCCATCGAAGGAAATCGATCAGTGCCGGTGGTCAGGTCATCTCGGCAGCACAATGTCTACATCGATCCACCGCAGCGGTGCCCCCCCCTCCCCCTCCCCACGCTGGCTCCGCCCCGCCCCTTCTTACTCCTTCTTGCTGCACACTCACACACGCTTACATTTCTGCTCCACCTCTTACTCTACGCACACTACTAAAAAAACCGAGTGTGTGAGTATGACACACTTGTAGGTGTACTCCTGTACACTGTTAAATCCCTACAAACAAAATAGTTTGTAAGCTTGCAAAGCATTTGGATGCTTTGTATTACAAAGCATTTTGTTTGTAATACAAAGCATTTCGCAAATGCTTCGCAAGCTGCGAAGCAAATGCTTCGCAAGCTACAAAGCAAAAGCTTCGCAACACTGAAAATTGGTTGGCGTCTAAAGACGCCAAAATCTTGGTGTCTTAAGACGCCAAATCTTGGCGTTCTATGACGCCAAATGCGTCCTGAGGACGCCAGATTTTGGTGTTCTCCTAAAGGACGCCAGTATTTGGCGTCTTTGAACGCCAAAATTTGGCGTCTTTTGACACCAACATTTGGCGTTCAGGGAAGAACGCCAACATTGGCCTCAAAAGACGCCACGCAGTTTTCAGTGAATACAAACAAAATGCTTTGTATTACAAAGCAGCCAAATCCTTCGCAATTGCGAAGCATTTTGTTTGTAATTGCGAAGCATTGCTTTGTAAGGTTTTAACAGTGTAGGTGTGTGAATGGCCATTCGCTCATTTGAAAAAGTTTAAGGTGTGAGTTTTGCTGGGAATGGAAATGTACACGCGTGAAGAAGGAACATGTGAGCGAATAAAACTTCTCATGCCTGCAAGTGCGAGGGGGCCAGCACTCTGTTGACGAACGTACACAGGATTACAAGATTCCGTGGATTACGCATGATTACATACCCGATTGTAGGTGCTAATTCGTTAAATTGTATCATATTTTTAATATTTTGCGTACTCTGACTAGGGATTACAATGGTATTACACGTGGATTACAGGAAAATGTGTACACAGGTTTACAGGAGTGGTGGCCTGGCCCTCTCGTACAAGTGTGTGACACCGTCGTCACACACCCAAGTCTCCAGTGCATCTTACTGCGCCTTCTTATTTCGCTGCAGACGTCGGCTGCAGATGCACACGACTGATAGCATCATATTGTTTTCGCCTCATGCCCCGACTAAATGTCACAATTATCACGGAATGATCGCAGAGCGTCGACTTCACACCGGCAGGCACACGCTCGGGGGCGAGCACGGAAGTAAAAGTATCAGCGGGGAATGCAATGCCCTCAACTTCCTGACTAAAATAATGACGGAATGTGTTTTCACGAAATTACGGGGGCTCTGCCACTGTGAAAAATATCTTTCTAGATATACGATGAATTTTGTAAATTACGATTGACGCAATATGTTGTAAATTTACGACGGACCTTTTGTGCTCGTGGATGAATTTCAGGCCGATAGGTAGTGCTTGCAATTTTACGATTTGCAATTGCAATTTTACAAAACTGTATTACGTGGAAAAATTTCCCGGAAACCTACGGCTATCTTTCACAGTGTGCTAAATTGAGTTAAATTACCAGCACGACAAGATCGTAGGGTCCAAGCCCCGCTTCGAAAATTTGTGGAAAATGTGTTTCTCGACGTAGCTTCTAGTGCACTTTCACGGTGGCACACGAGATGGGGCTTCCTCTGCACGCAAGCTTAATTATACATCATGAATTCGTAATCACGCTTTGACGTGGTCACCCTGCGCGCTGCGACCACTCCGCAAGACGTGTGCAGAGAGGCGGCACCCCCCAAAAAATAAAAACCCGGAAGGAAAGAAAAAAAAAGACGAGCTTGCCGCGAAAATTTGTCGTTTCCGTAATTCCGCTTACCTTCTGAAATGAGCCTCTCTCGGATCTCCCAGGCGAAGATGGTGGGGTTCTCGCGCTTGTACTGCTCGATCTTGGAGACGACGGTCGGGGTGGCCACCTTGGGCTTGCTGCCGCCGATGAGGCCCGGCGGCCGCAGCGTGCCTGCAACATCACACCCACTCCGGTATTCTGCAACACAACACAAGGGGCACAGGGCGCTCAGTCCAAAACTAGCTCTGATTTTGTTTGAGGAAAACGGGGAAAACTTTGAGGAGCTCCCCATAATTTGAGGGAACCTCGTCATACTTTGAGGATGTCTCCTTAAATCTTAAGGTTGAATTCCCACATTGTTTTAGGGAACTTCCTCAAAATCTGAGGAGGTTTGGGGAGTTTCGGAGTTCCAAAAAGTTTCCCCTTTTTCCTCAAAAAAGAACAGGCATTGCTTTTACCGGGTCGCGTTACGTCCGAATGTACGAATGTCGCAGACTAGCAATGTTACTTCCTTTTTTTTTCACACATTCCTAGAGGTGAGATAATTGTCAAACTATTGACCGAGTGAACTGCGACTCAACCACAATGTGTACACAAAATCGCATGATTGCACAACTTGTTATCTTAATTAGTTCGTTTATTATTATGATTTTGAACTTTTAGGCTGCGTCTAATGTGTGAATCGAAAAGTGCTTTCCGTAAAAAATGCTCATTTTGCCAGTTTGATTGCGGAGATTGCACCGATTGTGTACACATGATGGCAAAGCTCGCGGGGTCCTCGCTATTGACGCAAAGGTCTGTGAATTCCCGCGCGTGGAATCGAAAGCTGCATCGCCACGTCCCATGTCAACATAGTCCATCACGCACCTACAAGTGTATGAAAAAAATTCACAGATCTGCAAGTGAGCGACATTCGCTGAAATTGATTTCCAGTTGTGGACTTTGACGTGATCGTCGTCACCGTCTTGGTCGCGCATCACCCTCCTCCCCTTTCCTCCGCTGCACCTGCCCTTCGGGCGAACGGGCGGAGAGAGAGAGAGAGAGAGAGAGAGAGAGAGAGAGAGAGAGAGAGAGAGAGGGACGGGGGTGATGCCGAGGAATGTGTGGGCCAGGGCGGGCCAGGACGGGGCCTGCGCCGCTGGCGACTGGGCCGGCGTGAGGTGCTGGAGGACGACATTTGATCTGTGATGGTCCTAGTCCCCGGCCCTGGTCCGTCACTGGTGACTAGGAGTGTGAAATTCCGGGGGGGGGGAGGCTACCGCTGCCGCTGCCGCCGCCCGAGGGCACAGAGGCAGGCAGGACCGAGCCGGCCCGGCCGACCGATCGCTTGGGTGTCGAATTTCGTGAATCTCAATATGATGCGAGTGACAATGCTTGGCGACGCCTCGGCCGCCCGGCCCGGCCCGGCCCGACACGGCCTCTGGGCGGCTGGCCGGCAGATTGGCCGCCACCGCCGCTCCGGCCGCTCCGGGGGTCCGCCGCCGACGCTGACCGGTAGCCGCTCCGGCGGCGGGGCCGGGCCGCCCGGAGGCTCACGCGATGCGATGGCGTGTCCGAGACCCGCGTAACACACGGCGCCCGGGACGCCAGTTACAGGCGCCGGCGTGTTCCTCCGGGAGGACCCATCGGCCGGAAAAAAAGGGACAGGCACCTGACGAATGGTTAGCGGGATTTTACGTTTTATTTTGTTTTTTACAAATATAATTTTCTTCCGTGGATTCGGAGGAAGAGGAGAGAACCCGCAAGGGTTCGGAGGGGTTATAATATGTTTATCGGGACCGCCGCGAGCGCCTGCCTCTCACCGCGCCGGCCCGGCCGGGGTCGGGGTCGGGGTCGGAGAGCGCAGATGAAGAAGCCTCCGGGACACAGTCAGCCGTGCCCGGTAGGCAAACTCTTGCCGCTCGGACGTGTGCTTGAATGCAGTGTGGTAATTTAAGTGTGTGCATGTTGCACGCTTGTAGTCGCGCAAATTTCCATCCGTATATACTTGGAAAAGTAGAGGTGTAAATGTACTCGAGAATTGGAAATTCGCAGTACAAATTTGAATTAATATAGGAATTGGAAATTCGCTGTAAGGGGGTGAATTTACTTGAATGGGGAATGGGAAAATTTGCAGTATAGAGGTGTGAATTTGCTCAGGAATTGGAAATTCGAACACCTACAAGTGTGTGCGTTAGTCACGCAGTTGGTTCTCCACCAGTGTGACCCACCCTTCGTTTATAAATGCGTGGACTGTGGACTCCCCCTGGCATGACCTCCCCCCTCCCCCTCCCCGCTGCCTCGCGCGCTACACGGGTGATGAGTATGATTAATACGGAGCCTCGCGCGGGTTGCATGCGCGAAGAGAGCGTGGTGGTGGGTGCCCCGCCCCGCCCCGCCCCGCCCCGCCCCGCCCCGCCCCGCCCCGCCACACCACGCCGCGGCAGAAAAATGCTTTCCCATGGCCACTACAACACTGGAACATGGCCGCCACACACCACCCTGACATTAATTACACCGCGTTTCTTCTTTAAAATTTTTCGCCCCATTTTGGTAAGGCCAGATTAATAATAATGCACGCAAAATGTTGAGGAATCAGGTTAACCGATGTACCGAAAATTTCCTATTTCTGTAATTATATATGGGTTGTGAAAATTCTCATTAATGTATGGGAATTTTTCTATAGGGTAGTAAAATGCCTAGGGACCTACCAAAATTCTGTTGTGCGGCTTCGGCTACTAATAGTTATGATTTACACGGTAAAAACGAATGCTTGATGTCCAAGGATCATCGGAACGATTCAAGGACGGCCTGATGCTTTTTCTCGCCCCCGTCCTTGAATCGTACCGATGGTCCTTGGACACCAAGGAACCGTTTTTACCGTGTACATGTGCACTTTTTCGGCTTTCTTTCTCACAGTGTCCAGCCTCTCTCCTTTCCTGCACTGCCCTACACGCACGCAGAAGCGGGGCTCTGACGTGGTAGTAGCGGTGCCCCCCCACCCCCCCTCTCTACCGGGCCCCAGCCCGGCTACTCGTTCTTGCTGCAACTTCGGCCCCGGAGCGGAAGTCTCCCAATTATTTACTAGCCGTTCAGCTTCCGTGTGTGTGATCTCGGCCGCGCGGCCTAGGGGATACCACCTTGCTTGACCTAAAGTGAAGTGAACGCATTTGCTTACGTTTGTCTCTCCAACCCCAGAGGAGGGGGGGGGGGCGCGTACACGGCGGTACACGTAAATACAACAACATTCACACACACAAAAAATAATCTGGAATATACATCAAAATATTCAAAAATACATCAAAATTCGCGCCTAAAATTTCAGAATAAATACTTCAACGCACAAGGAATGCAAGCAAAGTGTTCACAATTTGCACACAAGTTGCCCCTTCTCAGAGGAAAAGCCTGTTATAGGGTATACCCTCAAAATTTCGTACAAATATTGCATTCACTTTATCATTCTTTTTTGTCTTCGTCGACCTCTAAACAAGAACTGTAGAAGGTTCTACAAACGGTTTCCATTGCAGGTAGGGGCGTAAAATAACAATTTGAAAATTGCACTCAGTGCGAATTAAAAGACGTTCACTTGGGTGCCCATAAGTCCATAAGCCCATAAGCCCATAAGCCCATAAGCCCATAAGTCGGATGTGGGCGTGCAGCTGTGGGTCCCGTACCCGTACCCAGTGTTGCCTGAAAAGTAGGCAATATGTAGCCCAATCACAGTGGAGTAAAGCGGGCTGCATCTGCGCCTGCCGGCGCCTGCCTACGAGCCAACAGGTATGCACCTGCGCCAGGGTGCTGCCTAGTAGCCAGGCGCAGCTGCAGCCCACTTTACTCCACTGTGTTTGGGCTACATATTGCCTACTTTTCTGGCGACACTGCCCGTACCCGGTGCTGCGTGCGGCACGCTGCCTACCCGCGCGGCGCCGCGCCTGCCTGCTCCCGCGCGCCCGCAAGTTCATTTGTTTAAGTATTGTTATAATTATTATGATTGTAATGTGCAGCAATAGGGAGTTTCCCCCTGGAGGATTTCCGGGAAGCGCGTGCCCGCGCGCGGGCGTGGGCTGCAGTAGCGGGAGGAGGAGGAGGGGGAGGAGGAGGAGGAGGAGGGGGAGGAGGAGGAGGAGGAGGAGGAGGAGGAGGAGGAGGAGGAGGAGGAGGGGAGGAGGAGGAGGAGGAGGAGGAGGAGGAGGAGGAGGAGGAGGAGAAGGAGGAGGAGGAGGAGGAGGAGGAGGAGGAGGGGGAGGAGGGGCGTGGCGCTGCGGCAGCGCGCGCCCCGCTCAGCATTTGCGTGAACAATTATGAAAATGTCATTAATTACACGGCTGCTGCCGTGACACCGGTCTGCAGTGCAAACAACACGCTCGCGGGGTATTTGGTATGACAAAGACAACGCACACACACACACACACACACACACACACACACACACACACACACACACACACACACACACACAGACACACACACACACACACACACACTGACGCAGGCTGACACACAACGCCAACATGCCGACAAATTATTATGACTCGGTCGATATTGCTTTGACATGTGTGTGTGTATCGTTCAAGTCGCGCCGCCGTTTAATATCTGACCGGTGTCTGTTGCGGAGCGGAGAGAGAGAGAGAGAGAGAGAGGGAGAGAGGGAGAGAGGGAGAGTGAGAGAGAGGGGGAGAGAGAGAGAGAGAGAGAGAGAGAGAGAGAGAGAGAGAGAGAGAGAGAGAGAGAGAGAGAGAGAGAGAGAGAGAGAGAGAGGTGGGGAGAAAAAAATTGGGGGAACAGGGAGAAGCAAGACCGGCGTAACTCAGCCCCAGCACGTACGGGGACAGGTACGGGCCGACGTGACCTGACGTCTTCATCGGCGGATCGACACGACCAGCTGCTGATAATTGATTGGACTGCCCATAATGTGCGCGGGGAGGGAACCGCAAAGGGAATCTGAATGAGGCGCGGCGAGGGTGCAGCGGCGCGCTGCTGTACCTCGGCCTGCACATTGCTGTGTGTCTTTTGTGGGTGCGCGAGTGAGAGAGGGAGAGAGAGAGAGAGAGAGAGAGAGAGAGAGAGAGAGAGAGAGAGAGAGAGAGAGAGAGAGAGAGAGAGAGAGAGAGAGAGAGAGAGAGAGAGAGAGAGAGAGAGAGAGAGAGAGAGAGAGAGAGAGAGAGAGAGCGGCAGAGAGGCACTGCTCTGCCACGCCCCCTCGCGTCTCGTGCCCGGAGTCGAGACTGATAAAAAAGTATCATAATAATAATATAAAAAGAGTCGAACGCGTAGCAGGCAGGGAAAAACGTTTAAGGTATTGAATAAGTGCCGGGACGGTTTTTTTCGCGTCTCGCCTCGCCCCCGCGGGCGGGCGGCTCCTCCTGCCTCCTGCGCGCTGACTCCCGCACCGGCAGGTGCACGGGGCGCCCCGTGGGCCGTCCGGACCCTCCTCCTCCTCCTCCTCCTCCTCCTCCTCCTCCTCCTCCTCCTCCTCCTCATCCTCCTCCTCCTCCTCCTCCTCCTCCTCCTCCTCCTCCTCCTCCTCCTCCTCCTCCTCCTCCTCCTCCTCCTCCTCCTCCTCCTCCTCCTCCTCCTCCTCCTCCTCCTCCTCTTCCTCCTCCTCCTCTTCCTCCTCCTCCTCCTCCGCCTCCTCCTCCTCCACCTCCTTCTCCTCCTCCTCCTCCTCCTCCTCCTCCTCCTCCTCCTCCTCGCCCCCTCCCTTCTTCCTTCTGCGGAGCATCGAAGTTTGTAAATGCCGACCTATTCGTCGCCGTCCGCCGTCACAGCCCTGTCTGTCTCCTCCCCCGCAGGCCCCGCAGGCCCAGCAGGCCCAGCAGGTCCCGCAGGCCTGCAGGCCCCGCAGGTGGCTCCCTCGGGGCACTGTGCCGCCGCTCGCACACGCACAGGGACCCGCGCGCGTCCCGGGCCCTTTCGCCCGCAGGCTACCACGAACGGAGCGGAGTAAGAGGGGAGAGACCCCGCCCCCATTCCACCCCCTCCCCCCTCCACCCCCTCCCCCCTCCCCTCCACCCCCTCCTCCTCCCCGTCGCCGTCCGTCGTCCCAAACGTTTCGACTTCGGGGGTCCCGGTCGTGGCTGACTGACACGGATATGTTTTTGTCGTTGGCAATTTATTGCTATTCATTGGGCGGCGTGCGGTCCGCATGCCAATGGGGGCCGCGGCCGGGGCGGCCGGCTGTCGCTGCGAGTGAATGGCAATGTGAATGTTGGTTCGGCCAGCTGGCCGGCCCGGTACTCACCTAGGAGCTTGGTGACGGCGCCCTGCTGGCTGAGCACGTGCTGAGCGAGGTCCAGCTGCCGGCTGAGGCCGAAGCGGCTGAGCTCGAGCAGGCGCTGCTGGCCCAGGAGGTGCTGGGCGCCGGGGCCGGACGCCGAGCCGACCGCCGCCGCCGCCTGGCCCCACAGGTCGCGCAGCGCCGCGGCGCCCCCCAGGGGCGCACCCGCGCCCAGCGGGCCCAGCGCCGCCCCGGACGGCGCCGACGCCGACCCGGAGCCGCTCGACGCGCTCGACGCGGACCCCGTCGGCGTCGAACCTGCGAACACAACAAGCATACACTGTGAAAAATAGTGACTCCGTGACTGCCCCCTCGTGACACCCAATCACTGTGAAAAATATCTTCGTAAAGTTACAACATTTTTCGTAATTTTACAAAACTGTTAAAAATTAATTGACTAAAATGACTGTGACTGAAAGGACAACAATACAACTTGTAAATGACAAAAATTACTGAAATTTACAAAATGACGAAAGTGACGAAAAGCGACTACAAATGATTAAAATTGACTGAAACTTACTAAAAATTTGTTAACAAAATCGTAACTTTAAATGACTAAAAAAGACTGTGACGAAAAAGTGCAGGAAAATTTTAAGAATTTGTTACATGACTTAACGGATTAATACTGTTCGTGACACCCAACAATCTTGCCGCAATTCTCCTCTTTTCGCCTCAGATTTTACTGCCCAAGCACCCTGCTATTTTTTCTACTCAGGATCCTTATTATTATGGGACTGCATGTGATAGCCCCGCGGACACCACTCCGCGACTCGCCTGGCCTGGCCAGGTTGCGCCCGTTTCTCACGAGCTGCGCGGCGGTGCCTTCCTCGGGCTGCGCTGGGGCGCGCCCTGGCCCTGCGCCCCGCCCCGCCCCGCCCCGCCCCGCCCCGCCCCGCCCCGCGCGGATATAGAGGCGGATCGGACTTGCTTTGGCACGTCACGTTGAAGTGCTTTCCGGACCCCGAGTGCGACTTTATGGCGCGGGCTCCCATTTTCTGGTACGGCACTCTCCATCCCGGGCAGGTCCCAGACGCACTCTCTTGGCAGGGGCAGCTGAGCCGCAGAAGAGCCGCGCGGGGCTCGCACCCGTACAGCTCAGAGAGACACTTGTGCTGTGAGAACTCGGGAGGTATGCGCGCGCGGGAGAGAGAGAGAGAGAGAGAGAGAGAGAGAGAGAGAGAGAGAGAGAGAGAGAGAGAGAGAGAGAGAGAGAGACGGAGGGAGTTTGTTTGTGTGTGTGTGTTTGCCCATTTTATCCTTGCAGGGCGCGGTAAGCGGGGTTGGCAGGCCTGAGTGCCAGGCGGACGTTACCGTGCGCCGTGTTGGCAAAACTGCGGCGCGCGGGGATGAGGCGTGGGACCGGACTGTGTGCCGGAGCCGGGCGTTATGCGAAACGAGCAGCGGTGCCGAGCCTTTTATTTATTTTTGATTTTTCGTCTGCTTCAGGTTGAGAGGTGCGCGGTGCGACTTCTTCGAGCGGGAGCGACATCGATTCACGCGCTCGTCTGAATCGTGAGTATTTTGCAACATCAGCCTTTAAGTCAATTGGTTACGGTATGACACCTTGATGGGTTTTTTTTTCCTCTACGGTATCCCCGATGTGTTTTCTTTTAATATTGCAATGCCTTATAGAGGTTATTGACACTTTGAAAAGTAGTCGTAGATTTAAGGGAAAATTTTCAACGAAGTGCGGTGGTTGTAAAATTGCAATTAATTGCAAATCGTAAAAATTACAACCTCTACACCCCGGTTTAAAATTCATTCACGAGCAAAAAAGGTCCGTCGTAAATTTACAACACATTTCGCAAATCGTAATTTAGAAAATTTATCGTAAATTTACAGGGATATTTTGCACAGTGAATGCTGAAAATTTTCACCGCGAATGTAGATTTTACATTTTCCTGCGTTAATGCCTCGTGCCTAGTCGCGTCTGCGTTAGTGAAACCCGACGGTTATTTTCACTTTAAGCTACAGTGAAACCTGCAGCACTAGCACTGCTGCAGCTTATGGTAAATTTTCAGCGCTAGCTATGGACAGTGCTGTGAAAATCGCCGTCAGGTCTTAACAGTGTATCGGTCGGTAAACGATTTGCGTAGCAAGCAAAAGGAAAGCAAATCCTGGTGTAGCACAATGTGCCGTGCGGGACTGTGTCGCAGCTGCGTTTTGATTAGCGTCAGATTTGCGGTGGTCGAAACAAGTCATAACATACACATGTACATTTGAGCTGCTTGGCTGCGCGGCACTGGTATGGCCGCAGAACTTTTTACCCCCTCCCCCCCTCCCCGGCGACCGGTTGCCTTCTCTGCTGTATCGGCATATTCTAGTTCAGAAGCCGTTGGCCGCCTGCCCGACGAGCGGTGGTAACTGTGTCTCATCGGAAGGCGGCGCAGAGCGGGGCGTGGCGGGGCGTGGCGGGGCGCGCGGAAAAATGCAGATTGAGATTCGCATATTGCGGTGGCGGCGGCTGCAGTAGCATATTGGGATCGGAGACATTTAAACTTGCGCGCCATAACTCATGCGATTAGGACTATTTTATGCCTGGCGTGAGCCGCTGAGTTATCTTTAGTCTTACTGATGATTTGTTTCGCCGGGCGGAGCGATGAGAGGCTGCGGCAACGCGAGTGCGGACAGCGCACCGTATATCTGTCGAATAACGTCGAGAGAGAGAGAGAGAGAGAGAGAGAGAGAAGAGGGTAGATAAATAATTCTGTGTATAAAGGACACATACAGTGGTGCCTTCCTGCGCCGGGGAATACGTATAGAAAGCGCCCAGGGCGGCACAACGCGCGTAGAAGTGGTACGGCGTCCTGATTGTCCCTAAGTCAAAATGATTTGGTGTCGTGGGCCGCCTGGCCGCGTGTGTTAAACTCGCACCCAGATTATATATCGGTGAGTCTGAAAGAGGAATACCCACACGGAGGACTCAATTACTGTTAAAAATTACGCAGCATATTACGGAAATGGTTACGGAGAGCACCGTAGTATTTGTTTTACGGAGTGGTCCGTACCTCCAAAATACGGCAAAAACCGTAGTTGTAAATTACGGCCGCTTCGGTACCTGTTTAAGTACGGAGAGTCTCGTATACAGTTTCCATAAAATGATCCGTAGTAGCAAAAATATGCAGAATACGGGTTTTGGGGTTACGGGTTGCACCGTGATTTAGAAGTACGGTAAGGTCCGTAAATCGATTGGTACGGTCGAACCGTATACTTAAAAATCGGTTCACACCGGCTAAATAACTTCCGGACAAAACCGTCAAAATTTGCGTAGAAATTTTTAACAGTTATATCGTTTTCTTTTCGTCACACGCTGAAAACCCAAGAGTGTGTGAATGTCACACAATTGTAGGTGTGTGAATTCTCATTCGTAAACTTGCCCCTGTAAGTTTCTGAAATTCGTAGGAAATTTCACACCTACAGACCGGTTGAAGTGGACGAATGGGAACTCAAACACCTGCAAGCATGCGGCGACATTCACACTCTTTGATTTCCAGTGCATGCGAAGGACTAATTTTCGAATTTAGATCGCTTATTATTCTCATCATCAGAGAATCTTATTGGTGGAGTGATTTTCCGCTCGCTTTTTTTTTCCTGCGCTGCGCTGGGCGGTGCGGCCAGCTCGCGCCTTATTACCATGGGAATTGCACGCGGTTGGACCTTAATCGTGTCCGCGTCATGAATTAGGCACAACCCGCTCGCAGCTAGAGCTGCTCTAAGCCGCTAGAGCTGCTAGAGCCGATTTTCCCCGCAAAATTTGCGATCTATTTTAAACAGTTAATTCATTTTCCGTATATATGATTCGTGATCGATACTTTCTTAGCTTAAGCACAATTAATTACTTTACGATAATGTACCTCTGACCGTATCAGCTCTTAGCTGCATGTACTGCGCCAGTGTCGGTAGAAACGTTGGCAAAAAAAAACGCCCAACACACAGCTGCGCAGAGCGGCTGGTACCAACCACCCTCTGCTCAGGTATGAAGATGTTGCCTGGGTGTCTTTGAAACTGGTCGTCCTCCACAGCTGTGTATTGGACGGTTTTCTGACCACTTTTCTGGTAACACTATGCACTATGCACTTGTCCGTCCGCTGGCGTGCCTGTACGGTCGCCTCGGAGCCCCGTGGAGGTAGGCAACCCTCCTACACCCACGGCGTGCGGTACAGTCTAGCTGCGAGACGTACGGCGACTTTCAGGATACACCCTGTGCATCCCCATAGAGACTATAACTATAGTTCTGTCTTACGACGGAAACGAAACCGGAATTAGACCCTGACAAGACTTAAAACGAACAGGGGACCTGCACCAGGGTTACAAAAACTGCGAGGATAGGAAAAACATTGCGCGCACACAGCAAACCCTAGTGTGTGAATATCAATGATTTGTGGGTGTGATTCTCATTCGCACGCATCCTTGAACAAGTAAGGTGTTAACTTTCACAAGGGGTTCCACGCACAAGCGACAAGCCCAAGGATGCAAAATTCACACACCTACACAAGCGTACAACATGAACACACTTGCGTTCCTAGTGCACCACGTGCTTCAGCCGCCGCGCGTCTCTTTTTACGGGCAGCCGATTACGCCGCCGCTCCGCTAAAGGAGACGCTTCACTCGCCGCTCCGCTCATAAACATATCGTGAAAAGTGGAGGGGGGGGGGGGGACAACGAGAGGAGGAGAAAGAGGGTACGGGGAAAAAAAATATTGTTTCTAGCAAAAGAGGAGTAAATCACTGCTGCGGTCCGAAATGACGGGTTGCGTTGCGCCAGCGCGCCGCGCCGTGGCGGAGGCGCTGGCGTCGCTGTTGAGCCGCGCCGCCGGGCCGATAACGCCCGCGCGAGAACAACGCGCGACGGCGGCAGATTAAATTTTCAAGTCGAGCAAAGTGGGAGAGAGGGAGAGATAAGATACGGCGAGCTGGGTGCAAAACTGCGGCTTTATGTGCGCGGGGGGGGGGGGGGGGGACATTCGCACCCTGGCGTGTGCAAGTGTGGGTGAGCGCGGAGCGCGCGTCTCGGTGGCTGGGCACGAAACTAACACCAGCCAAGGCTGCGCAGCGCAGACGACACGGCAAGCGCGCTCCCCCGCACACACACACACACCTACACTCTCTCACACGCACACACACAAACATGTACCTTCACGCACTCACAAACATTTACTCTCACACACATTCACAGAAGATACACACGCACACGCATACTCACTCATGCACGCTGCTGACGTATTAAATCTGCCTTGGAAATGTGTTAGATTAATTGTTCTGAGTAATTATTCGCTGGTAAACGAAAAGTATCTTTGCTATGGCGTGCCGCCGCTGTTGCTGCTGCCCCAGCACAGGTGGGTGGGCATGTTCTCTGTCCAGCCCGAGTAGCCGCCGCCACCAGTGTCAAGCAGACCACCACCTCGTTCCTGAACAGACTCTGAGAAAAGCCGGTTGGTGTTTTAAGTAGAGACTAATTGAAACGATTAAATTTACTTCACTCGGCAGAAACATTAAAAAAAAATGCGGTTTGCTTACAAAGACAACCGTAACAAGATTACAGTTGATGGCACATTGAGTGCGGGTGCGGCATAACCACAATGTGGCCACGCTCCCGTTTTAAATCATAGGGGATTAAAACGCCCCGAACTGGATAGGCTAAATCTTAAAAAAAAAAAAATAACTTTTTAGTTTGCCAGTTAAAACTAGGAAATTTTTTAAGTTTTTCAATTTTTACTGCAAAATTTAAGTTTTCCAGTTATAACTAAGGGTGATTTGCAGCGTAAAATCATGACGCAGTTTACCGCTGAGGTCACTGAAATTTGCTACGGACTTCTAGTAGTTTCGCATGCCAAAAACCAAAATTCAGCTCTGTGCAACCAATTTAGCTGGCCAATTTTAGAACGCGTGCCAAAAAATTGGGTGCAAGAAAAAAAAATTAGCTGTATAGTGAAGTTGAATTTAGCTCCTCAGCTACAAGATACAGCTGTGTAGCTGATAGATTGCAAAACAGTTTAAAAAATTGTGCCGGTGCTAAACAAATGAGCTGCGCCTCTGCAACTTATACTTTTATTCCCAGATCTAAAACCTATAGGATAAGACGCAATTTTTATTCTGCGTGCGGACACCCTTTTTTTTTTTTGCTTCTTCATTTCCCCCCTTACGCACTGTGTATGTGTGTAATTTCTTTATTCCCCTCCACCCTCTCCCGTGCTCCCACCCCGCCCCCGCGCCGCCAGTGCGTGTCTGTTGGCTGGCGCGGCGTGAAGACGCCCCTCCCCGCCCGCGAAAGGAACGAACCCGCGGAGAGCCGCGCGCTGCTCGACCCGCAGTCACGCTGCGGCGGGGCGGGGCGGGGCGGGGCGGGGCGGGGCGGGGCGGGGCGGGGCGGGGTGGAGTGGGGCGGGGTGGAGTGGGGCGAGGTGGGGCGGGGTGGGGCGGGCGGGGGCGGGGTGGGGCGAGGTGGGGTGGAGGCGGGGTGGGGCGAGGCGGGGTGGAGTGAGGCGGGGTGGGGCGCGATGGGGCGAGGCAGGGTGGGGCGGGGTGGGGTGGGGCGGGGCGGCAAGGCGAGGCTCCTTTACCGACCATTATTTATCGGGCGTACGATGCCCCCTCCCCTCCCCCCATCTCGATCCGTCCGTTCGACGTGATTCAATAAAAGCCCCCCGTCATCCCGATTGTGTTGTGACGATGCGCGCGGAGAGAAACCGTTCTGTGGCGAGCAACTCGAGCAAGTCCGATGCGAGCGAGCAGCGGCCGAGCCCTCCGCGTCCAGCGGACACGGAACCCGTGGCGAAGTACACGGCGCACTGGATATTAGGTCGGAAAATATAGAAACTGAAGTTGTGTCAGATTTAGTCCCATTACATATAATTCTGTTTATTGAATATATTTTTTTTCCGGAAATAAATGCGTAGCCAAAGGAAATATTGAATTTAAAGAAAGGTGTGTGTGTGTGTGTGTGATAGCCTCGAGAGATGCGGTATCGTGAGGGCCTGCTCGGACTCAACTCTCGCTCCCTCTCTAACACACACACACACTCACACGCACCTACACGCACACACATACACACACACACCTGCCTGCGCACGTGTGAGTGTGTGTGTGTGTCGGGCGGCGGCGGGGCGAAGGCACCAGAATGGCTGCCATCAGAACGCCATCAGGCTGCTTGCCCCTTATTTATTAGGCAACTAATGAGCATGGGATATGCGGTCGCTCCGTGTGCCTGCCTGTGTGTGCCTGCTCGTGTGTGTGTGTGTGTGTGTGTGTGTGTGTGTGCGTGTGTGTTCGCGCCAACTACGAACAGCCCGGCGCGAGCAGCTTTTAAAAGTAGCGAAAATGGGCGTGTCGATCTGCAGCTTTATGGGAAGTGCGGCGTAGTGTCGTAATGTTGGCAGAAGTGGTCTGGCGGGGCGGGGCGGGGCGGGGCGGGGCGGGGCGGGGCGGGGCGGGAGTCACGCGCTGTGCTGCGGAGACCCCAACGCACGGTGGCGACAGGCGCGCCCCCGCCCCGGCCCGGCCCTGCCCGGCCGGATCCCTTGGGCCGCGGTGTAGGGCGGAGCGTAGCGTATGGCATCTCGTTTATAAAGTTACGGTCCCGAGCGCTGCTCTGAACTTGTCGCCCACAGATCGATAAAACAGCTCCAAAGACTTTTAATCCTTTATCCGGCTGACACGGAATATCGAAGTCGTTTTCCCCCTGCTCTGGAAACCAATGTGCACTGGAAATCCAAGTGTACGAATGTCACTCACTTGTAGATGAGCAAATAAATTCACACACTTGTAGGTGAGCAAATGACTATTCGCTCACATGCAGGTGGCCATTTGGTGAATAGTCATTTGCTCACCTACAATTGAGCGAATAGTCATTTGCTCACCTACAAGTGAGTGAATTTATTCGCTCATCTACAAGTGAGCGGCATTCGTACACTTGGATTTCCAGTGTGTGTGAATGACTGTCTTACGTAATTACATGTGTTATAATATTTCGCGTCACGGCATACAAAGCCGAGGGAGGCGGCGGCGCGGCGCGGCTCTCGAAAAAGTGATAAAAATCATATTCTCTCAATACGTTCCTGCCGCTCACCGCCCCGCACGCCCCCCGGGGGGCCCCGGGCCCGCGGCCCCGCCCGGCGCGGCGCGGTGCGCTCCTGTGATACCCCCCGAGGGGCCCGGGCGGCGGGCTGGGCCGGGGCCCCGCGCGGGGCCGCCGCCGCGGCACAGCGCAGGCGGCCACCAAATCGGTATCGGTAATGATGTGTCCCGTTAGTAATACAATAATGTGCGTTACGCTACACGCTTTGCGAACGCTTCACGCGACGCCCCGACTAGACCCCGCCGCTTTTCTCACGAGGCGCTGGCGTCGTTAGCGCCGCGGCGCCGGTCGCATCGCGGCGCTTCTCGTCCTTCAGACACTGGAAATAACCCAAGGGTGTGATGCACACTTGCAGATGAGTGAATTTCCATGCGGGCACTTGCTTGTCTTTTCAAGTGTGTGAAATTGTTCGAAAAACTCACACTTTTACTTGTTCAAGTGCACTAACGGATATTGCCATTCTCATCACCCTCATGTGCGCGACATTCACACTCTTGGGCACTTGTAAATCTAAGGCATAGCATTAGCCTAGCTCTTAAAGCGTACAAGAGCTCATGCTCATGCGCTCTCTTCCTCCTATCTAAATACATCGGGGGAATTCCCTTCTAGAAGCGTAGTTGTACGCTTTAAGAAGGAGGTGTAATGTCATCAAGCGTAGTTATAATCTTGAAAAACACCGTTATTCAATTACTGTGACGTCACATTCTCTTTCATGTGAAAACTGTCACATTCTTTTAGATATTATTGTCACATTCTTTTGAATGTGACTGTAAAATTCAGCCCGCATAGTCCGGCCGATTCACGTTAAAACGAATGTGACATCACATTCTGACCAATGTGACAGTTTTCACATTGAAAAGAATGTGACGTCACAGTAATTGAATAACAGTGAAGGCCTACAACTGCTTTTTAGTTTTACCAGTGCGGGGTTCCAGTGTATTTGTATTAGTGTTAAACTCGCCAGCGACGCGGCGGCGGCTGCGGCCGCACCGCGGCCATAGCTTGACGACGGTTTAATCTCTGCGCGATTAAAAAGTGATGTAGCACGACGTAATTGGTACAGAGTCAGTGGTTCACTGAGCGCGCGCCTCGCCGCCGCGGCGCCTCCCGCCTCCCCGCCTCCCCGCCGTGGCAAAGTTCACAGCCCGTGCTCTGATCGCTAAATGAATCGTAAAGCACATCGCGCCGGTGCTTATGGCGTCGACACTGCGCGCGGGGCGGCGTCCCCCGCTCGCTACAACTCTCACAAGTTTTCTTCCTATCGGCATGATGCCCACACTGTTAAACCAAGTGTTCAACTGTTCGACACTTAAGTGTGCGCAACTTCCAGTCTTACACGTGTCCAAGTGTACAACTCGGTATTTGTGCAATTCCAAGTGACAAACTTGCCAGTTGTACACTTGTAAGTGTTTAACTCGACATTTGTGCACTTGCATGCGTTCAACTGCCCCGTACAACATTTCCCTTGTTGAACACTTGCAAGTGAACAACTGTCGAGTTTAACACTTACGAGTGTACGATTGGCGAGTTTGACACTTCCAATTGCACAAATACCGAGTTGCGCACTTGCTCTTGTTGCACACTTACAAGTGTTGAACAGTTGAACACTTGGTTTCACAGTGCAAAGTGAAGAATGAAAGATAAAAGAATAAAAAAATCTACGTATAATGTGCGTCGAGTTAACGCACTTATCGTAATCAAAACTGTAAGCAGACTATGGGCATATAATGGATTTGAGAGCTCTGCTAGTTGTACAGATCTCGTGTCCATGACGAGGTCGGAATACGACTTCTGTGTGGGGATATCTCAGGCGTGTTCCTATTTTTCCTTCACCCGTGTTCCCAGGGAGCGCCTCGCGAAGCTCGCAGAGCCGCGAACTTTAGGTAATTGTCCGGGTGCGGCAATTGTCGTTAATCACCCCTCATCAAAACTATTTTTTCCGGACGTTTCGAGAGCTTCTGAATTTACCCGTAGGTACGAGCGCGCACGCCTCTGTGTGTGTGTGTGTGTGTGTGTGTGTGTGTGCGTGTGTGTGTGTGTGTGTGTGTGTGTTGTGCGTGGCATATTGCAGCAGGAGCAAGGGCTATAATGGGTGGTTAGAGACGCGACCCTCTGCTATCGACAGAAAAGTTAACCATATTTCTGCGTATAACTATCTGCGTCACCC
>CM066248.1:12982319-13112319 GCA_033675135.1 Frankliniella intonsa | reverse complement strand
CGTGGCGAGGCGAGACGCGGCCCGTGAGGCGATCAACACTCTGCCCTGCCCATGCCAATCCGGACCCATTATCGAGCCGATAGAGGGGAGCAGGCGCGCGCTGTAAACTATATGGACCGGGCGGGGAGTTCCTTAACGGCGCGGCCCTGCGCCGCCTTAACGCCCGCCTAAATGCCGTTTTGGGAATACAATGAGAGGGACGGAAATATAAAAGGGTCACTAACCAAAGCGAATCACTGCGAGTTTCACTGAGAACTGCAATGAACTCTGCACACTCAGAAAATTGTACCTTCGATTTTGCGAATATTCCGTTTAAAAAACGGTTCCGTTGTCCAAAGCTGCATGCTCAACCCCAAAGTTGAACACTTTGAAGTGTTCAACTTTACTGTTGAACACTTTGAAGTGTTCAACTTTACTTTTGAACACTTTTAAGTATTCAAATTTCCCGTCTAACACTTAAAAATGTGCAACGTTGTGTTGAACACTTGAATGTGCACGCCAGTTGAACATTATTCGCACATAATATAAAGAAAATTCCGTTAGTACAACGAACTCTGACTTGGTATTAAAACAATTTTCTTTAGGTCATGCGCAATATTTCCTTCGGGACAACGAAACCGTTAACGTAACATTCGTGAAATCAAAGGTACAGTTTTCTGGGTGCAGCGCAGCAGCTTACGGTGAATTTTCCTTTTTCTGTTTTTGGATCGTAAATTTTCACCGTAAGTTATGGTGAGTGTCACTGTAAGCTACAGTGATGCTCCCTGATTCACCGTGTAAGCTAAGCAGTGCTGCAGTGTTGACCATGTAGCGGACAGTGAAATGCACTGTACGGTTTTACAAGAGGTGCGATAAAGAGAGAGAGAGAGAGAGAGAGAGAGAGAGAGAGAGAGAGAGAGAGAGAGAGAGAGAGAGAGAGAGAGAGACTAAACGAATAAGGTAAGGTAGAGGGAAGGAGTGCGAGTGTATGTGGGGCGGGGGGGAAGGAGAAATGCCTCGGAATGCACAGGGGCGCATATAATGAGTGATTAGGGCGGAGCGGTGCGTGAGGCGCACGGTGCAGTTACCGGAAGCGGGAAGCGGGTAGCGAGCGCGCAGTCTGTGAATGACTCTGAGGCAGAGCGGCGGATAGCAGTGCGTGTACAACCCGGGCGCGCAGCCGCCTGCGGTCGACACCCGGCAAATCAAAGGAGTTGATAGTAGGCTCTTTACTATAAAATAAACGCGCGACCCGGCAAAGTGGTTGTCTTATTTAAATGACTTTTATACTTTTTAAATAATGATTGGGTGTCTGTATTCGAAAATAACTTTTAAATAAAGGCGATGGTCTATGATGTATAGAGTGAGTTTTAGGATTGAGCTCACTGTCATTCGATTCATGTGACGTCACATTCTTTTCACTGTAAAAACTGTCACATTCGTGTGGATCTGGCATGCCTTTGAATGTGACTGCCGAATTTGTGGCGCTTTGCCCTGTCGGTTCACATTACAACAAATGTGACATCATATTATAACGAATGTGACAGCTTTTACATTTAAAAGAATGTGACGTCCCATGAGTTGAATGACAGTGCTGATGCGTAAGTTCAGTAGCAGTTATTCTAAAGTAAAACAAAAATCTCTTTGTCGAGTGTAAGCACATGGCATTGAAACTAATTACTTTAAAACGTGCGGTGCTATTATAATTAGTGAAAGCTCGTGGAAAAAAAGGCGCGGGCAATATTAATAAATTTTAGAGCGTGTCTCGCTTACAAAAAGGTGTTGAAAAGCCCCCCTGATGGTGTTGAAATGAGTAATGCCCCTGGCAAAGGCATTACACCTCGTACACTTTTAAAGGGTGCTGAGCTACAACCCTTGTTTTTCCAGTGTGCTTATTGTGGTGGGTGCCACTGCGGTGCCGCGCGCGCGCGCCTACCTGGAGCCTGGTGAGCCGGCGGCGAGGAACCGGGCAGAATGCTCGGCGATGACGACGGCAGTTCCATTGCGCTTTTGCTCAGCGGGTTGTTGTTGTTGTTATTGTTGTTATTATTGTTGTTATTATTATTGTTGTTGCTGGTGACGGCGGCCACCCCGGTGTGGGGCCTCGGGGCCCCCGCGGGGCCCTCGTCGTCCGAGCAGCGGGGCGCCTTGGCCAGGCCGCAGCAGATGCTGGTGACGGAGAAGTCCGTGACGCACTTCCCGGTGACAGAGTTGGTGGTCGCCGACGGGCTTGTCACCAACATGGTGCGCAGCGGGCGGGGCACGGGCACGGCGTGGCGGTCATACGAACATCCCCGGGGGATGCGCTGGGCTGGGGGGCACCCTGTCCACTGCCCTGACGCACTGCTTCACCACAAACGCGACGCACTCACTAACACACGCGCACACGCACAGAAGCACTCGCGAGGGGGAGAGCGGGGGCGCGGCGTCGGCGCCGAGGGCGTCTCGCGGCGTCGTGGCGCGGGTTATGCCGGTGTCTGCGGCGGCGTCGGGCGGGCGTCGGAGCGGGCGAGCCTGCCTGCGGCCTGGGTGCCTACCTGGGAGCTACTGAGGGGCTCCCAGCGCGCGCGCCCGCCGGGGCGGGGCGGGGCGGGGCGGCCAGAGGGGCGGGGCCTAGCGCGCGCCGGGCGCGCCGGGCGCGCCGGGTTGGGTGGCGATGGCCGCTGGCGCCGTGGGTGCGACAGAGAGCGACCACCTTGGGAGTGGGGGTGTGGCGGGGCGGGGCGGGGCGGGGCGGGGCGCCGCGACGCCGCACGGGGACTCGGCGCGACGGTGCTGCCGCGCTCGGCAGGGCCGCGCACTGCGTGCCCGGGGCGCGCCGGGGTGCGCCCGGCCTGCGCCCGCCTGCCTGCAGCGAGCAGGCACCGCGAGGCTCTCGTGCGGGCGGGACGGGACTGCGATCCTGCGGTGCGGACACTCGTGACTTGAGTCTTTTGCACTGGTAAAACAAATGTTTAAGTTTTATACATCATGGTGTTTAAGTTCCACTTCTATACATCAAATGGTGTATAGTGTCAACTATACATCACTACATATTTAACAACTATGCACTTCGTAGATGTTTAGATGTTAAACGTTTCGTGATGTTTAGAAGTATGCATTTGGACGAGGCTTTCCATGTCAGAGCATAGGGATGCGACGACATCCCAAGTGTTTAGTCAACTATACACTTGCTAAGTGTTTAAGAACTATACACCAACTAATGTTTAGTTAGAACTGTGCATGACATAGTGTTTAAGTATTATACATTACGAGCTAGTGGTGTATAGAACTAAACATTTGTTTTACCAGTGTGACTTGAGCTCTGCGTTGGGTTTGATGCGACATTACCGTGCTCGCACTGTGAAAAATTGTCCTACACGGTACAGGAAAATTTCCCATTTAATATGCACAATTCAAGATTGTAAATTTACAAGCCATGAGTATTGACTTGAAATCGAGTGACGAGCAAGAGTAAGGGGTTGTGCATGAACGACACACCTAGTAAATAAAAAATAATTTACAAAATATATCGTACATGTGCGAACATATTTTTTTCACATTGCGCTTGCCAGGATTCCTTTTTATCTAGAGAACGTCATAGGGCTCGGTGCAGGCACACCCGGAAACCATAGTTCTTGTTTTAAGTTCCGATGTGCTTGGATGAAAAACCATTCGACCTTTACTGTCTCCGGGACACCTAGGATCCCAATCTGAGCCCAATTTGTTCTCAATACAATAGCATTTTCCTCTATTCTAATGGAACAGACACTATTCAAGCAAAGTCGGAGCACATTTCAAGTTCAGAAAAAGTACAGAGTAATGTGCTTGAATCAAATACTATCTGTGTGCTCAAATAGACCTGGAAAAATAAGTCAATTCCTCAATTTTTTTCAAGAGATTGTCAATTTACTTGACGACAGTCTTGTAGCATTAAACTATAGCATTAAAGGCCAGCGTCAGCATTTGAAGAGTAGTCTGGCTGGTCAGCTTGATGTTTGTCTAATTTATTGGTAGTATCGTTGCGTGTCCTGATCAAACCTTATGCGGAATTTCATTGTAAGCGACATTGAACCCTGCTGCACTCTCTGGACTTTCAACTTCAACTTGGGTTACGATTGCAGCAGTTCATTGCGAAAAACAAAGGGACAACTGTAACTCATGCACAGCTGCCATGTTGTGGGACCAACGTGTCCCACAGTTTTAGGTGCGAAGCATAGTGTGTCCTACCCACTTGTGTCAGACTGCGTTTCTGCATGTCAGACACTTTTACCTGACATTAAAAAGGGTAGGACACGTCGTGCCTCACAGTAAAGTGTTAAAGACACATTCTGCCTCACACCAAACGGTGTAGGACTATTTGGTCCCACACGAAAGAAAGAAGGACTGTCCTTACTGTTATTCAATTACTGTGACGTCACATTCTCTTTCTTGTGAAAACTGTCACATTCTTTTAGATGTTATTGTCACATTCTTTTGAATGTGACTGTAAAATTTAGCCCGCATAGTCCGGCCCGATTCACGTTAAAACGAATGTGACATCACATTCTGACCAATGTGACTGTTTTCACATTGAAAAGAATGTGACGTCACAGTAATTGAATACCAGTGTTAAACGCAGGCTTCCAAAGTTACAGTGAAATTCGCCGTCAGCTTTCATTTGTGTGCGAGCTGGGCACTGCACGTTAAAAAATAAGAAAAACTATGAATACTCTTCAGTGGGAGTGAGCGCCGCCGCCTGCCTACTCCGCTCTGCTTCTGGCCGCACAATTTGGACGCGAGCGGCCGCACCTGCTGGAGCGGCAGGGGGCGGCGGAGAGCGGGGCTGGGGGCGGGGGCGGGAGCGGTGCCCTTGGTGGGGGCAGCCCGAAACGCCCCCGCCTCACCCCTCCCTCCCCTCCCCCGCCCGCGGTCGGGAGCGCTGCCCCCACCCGGGCGGCCGGGTGGGCGGGGCCTCGGCGGGCCAGTGAGCACAGGGCGTGGGCCTGGCCGGGGCCGGGCGGGCCGCCGCGCACACCAATGGGCTTGCAAGGGCGGCGTGGCGCGGCGCGGCGCGGACGTTAAAATGGTAATGCGCGCGGTGACCCGGCGTGGCGTGCATGCGGCGCACGCGCGCGCCCGCACAACCATCATCATGACGGCGTTGATTGTGGCGACGGGCAGCGATAAGTGCGCGACAGAAAGAAAATAGGGGGGGAAGTAATGCGGGGAGCTGCTGCTGTTGTACTAACTCACAGTCGAGGAACATAGAAAGAGAGGAAGAAAATATTAGTATGTGAGAGCACTTCTTACATTTTCCTTAATACTGTATGTGATATCTCTAGGTTACAGTGAATTTTGTGGAATATAAAAAACAAACGCTCATTAAAATGAATGAATGCGAACGTGTCACAGATATTGTTATCCAGAAAACAAACATCGATTGGTTTGTTAGATACATACAGAGGTAGGATTTTTTCTTGTGTGTATTATTAGCCTACGGATGAAGGAATGTCTGTGATGCAGATAAATACTGGAAAAACAAAGGTAAAGTATAGCACTTCTAAATGGGCGTCACTACTGTAGAGCCTAATTTATACAGGTTTATCGTTTACGATCACCCACTAATGCCTCTGCAAAGGTATGAAAAATGCTTACAAGCCACCTCAAGGAGATAATCCAGTCAGTCAGTGCAGAGGTACTACTGCAGCACCCGATCGGTGCTACGTAGCACCTTTGTTTTTCCAGGGAAACCAACCATGCTGCATACACAAAATGTAATTCGTATTGCAGATGATTTGTTGTCACATGTATTTTTACGCTTTGCACAAAATTCTCTGCAAGCGAGTTCGCGAGGAAATGGGAGTTACGTAAAGGGAGCTAGGCTTGGGAGGGGAGATCAAGGCATGTGGTGGGAAAAAAAGAGGACCAAGAGATAAACGTGCAAAATCAAGGAAAGAAACGAGAAACGTGTTATGGCTGGATGCTGCGGAAAACAACGAGGATGTGGATACCGGTGATTATCGGGGGAGAGAAAAAAAAGAGGTATAATTACGAGTCCAGACGGCAGCGGTGGGTGCCTAGCGCGCGCGTCACAAACCATCAAAACGATGCGCGGTCCGCCCGCCGTGCGGCCCCGCCCCGCCCAGCCCCGCCCCGCCCCACCACCGCGCCCGCAGCGCGGCGGGCTCGCCCGCGGCTGTCACGACACGCCGGACGGCGCGGCGCGCGGTGGCTTCAGAAATCGTCCTCCTGTTGCGAGTGAGAAGAGCGGCTCCCCCCCGTAGTGACACGACCGACTGGTCTCTCTCTCTCTCTCTCTCTCTCTCTCTCTCTCTCTCTCTCTCTCTCTCTCTCTCTCTCTCTCTCTCTCTCTCTCTCTCCCTCCCTCTCTCTCTCCCCCCCTCCCTCCCTCCATCCCTCCCTGCCCCGTCTAGAAGCCGCACGCATTCTGTGTCTGCGCGCGCGTGTGTGACAAGGACAGACATGATTGCTCCCCGATGGCCAAGGCTGCCCCTGACTGGCCTGCTACCGGACGGTGCCCGCGGGCGCTCCCGCACGCGGCGTGACCGCGCTCCGCAGGGGCCTTGTGCGAGCGGGAAACGACTGAGGTAACCAATCCGGCTGACTGGCATTTGGGTAATCCGCAGGTGGAGAAATCGGATAAAATTCGAGGTAAATCGAGGTAACGCGGGGGTGATTGTGGGCACCCAGAAAAAGGAAGTCCTCGATCAGGACTGTAGCCTTGAAGCGCCCAAGAACTTGATTCAAGTCTTTGGATTTGAATCAAAGAAAAATGTACTTAATTTAGAGTGGTTTGTCTTGAATCAAATCTTTACTACAATAGGGCCAAGATTATTGTTCCCTGGGTGGGTGATTCTCGATTAATCCAAGGGAGTCCTTGAGGAAATCCAGGGGTAATCCAGTAATCTAGTTAATTAGTTTTTCAAATTTGATAGTCGTTTCCCCCTTGGTCATGTTTTTACTAATTGGGTGGCCGACTCGAATACAACGTGTACACAGAAATACAATGAAATACTCCTACACTAATGATTACCCCTAAGTACTTCAAAATATACATTGGAATGCCGGTTAAAACACAAGTAAAATAAATATCAAGACAAAACACTATAGCCAAATGTACGCAGAAATAATTGAGTTGGTCCTACTCGGGCCGCAGACTGGAATTTGAGTCCTGGTACCGCGTGGGCCGGGTGAGTCCTGGTACCTCCTACCTCCTCGTGCGTGTTGTGTGTGACGAGCCTCTTGTTTATATCACTGTAATATTTTCGTGTTCTTTTTTTTTTTAAAAAAATTGCATGTGTAAAGAGGTAGTCTTGCATGCAACGTACGGTGGAGTGGGTAGGCAACCCAGTGGCATGCGGGCGCACCAGATTTCCTACCCTTCGCTGGGAAGGTGCACTTGGACACATCCAATTTTTCGACTGTTTGCTGAAGTTTCCTTCTCTGCAAATATAAGTATTGTACAACCTGACAGACTGCAAAACTGAAAACTCCAACAGTTGGAACAAAACCGTTCTACTTGACAGTTCTGCTTGCCAACCAATAATCATTATGATCAGATCACACCACCCAAAAACAGGTTCTTAAAACAAGAAATTCGCTGCTTGATACAAGAAATATGCGCTTGTTCCAAATGCATTTTGGGATAGCTTAAATCAAAACGATTTTCCCATTGATTCAAGTAAACTTGATACTTGATAGTAGGCATGCAAAGTTCTCATCTCAAGTGAAAAATTATCATTTCAAGTGCAAAGTGGGTTTGATTTAAGTAAGTACACATTTCAAATACAGGGTTTTCTGGGTGCCCCTTTTCTTTGCAAAGTGGTGCAGTCTCGAATTTTACGGTTGAACACTGCAAATGCAAGAGGGATATGTCTGATCTGAAAAGAGCGAAATTTTTTTCCGTTTCCCCATTTAAGTGAGTCTGTATGAACCTCGCTCTTATTGAGAAAGAATCTGCAACATGACTCAAATTGAGTGAGATTAAGGATAAAAATCTCACTCAAAAAGGGCGAGGTTTCTCAATCCTCGCTATCAAACAGAGTGAGATTTTTGAATTAATTGCTCCAATCGAGAGAGAAAACCACACCTCGCTCTCAAAGAGAGTGGGAAAATATATCGCTATGGTATTTACAATGAAACTGTCATACTTTAGTTTTGCTGTTAAAAACTCATATCGCGCAACACTTAGATTTGCAGAGCTGTTGAAGCCCCTGTTCTTATTGAGCTGACTACTTGTTCTGCCGCGGTGACAGGCATGGCGAGGGGTGCGCAGCTCGCAGGAGACAGAAGTCTTCGCCTGCTTGCCATTCCGGCTGTGCGCTGGCGTTATTCTCGGTGGAGGCGTCTCTATTGTGAGGACGGCGGCTCGTGGAAAACAAAAACCTGTGCAAATCAGTTTTGTTCGACGCTTATACATTTCAAAAGCAAGTTTGTAGAGAGGTCCTTGCGCACATCTTCAAGTCCAACCACCCACCCCTCACGGAAAAAATTAGATAAGTTATTAGAACCTAATGTAAGCTACATTAGCTTACGTGTCGGCTGATACCGTGACAAGCAGCATTTTAGACTACTGCAGCGAAAAGTTTGTTGTGGTAGTCACGCATAAGCTCTGAGAGCTAATGCGTCGCTGCAGGAGTCAATGTGACATTATCTCTATCAGCAAACGCCTTTGACAAATCCAGCCGGGCTTTAGTTGTCATAGCTAATATTTGACTACCAAATCAAACTTTTTGCTGCGGTAGCTTGTAAGTTGCTTGTCACGATATCAGCCCATACGTAAGCTATATGGTAACATTGATATTTTATCCGTGCTCCGCGTATTTTAATGAAGATGGCAGTATTCTAGATTTTCCCTTGGCAGCAAGAAGGCCGGCGTGGCGTGCATCTTCGCGTGCCGTACCGTGGGCAGGCAAAAGCAACTGCATAATGGCTGCCAGGCATGGGGCGTGGCGGGGGTGTGGCGGGGGCGTGGCGGGGCGTGGCGGGGCGTGGCGGGGCGTGGCGCGGGGGGTGGGCCTGAACTCGGGTGATGTGCCCAGCCATGTGTGACACTCGGGCCTGCCTGCACCGGATAGCTCAGCCATGGGTCAGCCTTTCGCATTACCCTGTAAAAATAAAATGAACATGACAAGACCAGTTTCTCCCCCTCACGCAGGATACTTTAAAAATTGTGTGTCTTCTCAGAGTTTTGTCTTTATCATTGTACAAAATTATACAAAATACAACTTTTTGGTGATTGAGTATTTTGCGCAGTATTGCACAAAATGGCCTCTTAAAGTGTGAGTGTGGGTGTGTTTGTGCGTGTGAAAATTGCATGCCGTTAATAGCACATGCTGTGGCATAAACATTCCAATGGTACAGTATATGAATTTTAAAAATTATTGTTCTCTGTTCAAATATATTTTTAGCACACTGGAGGATTACGGGGCGGGTGGCCATCGACCCTCAACCCCTAATAATGTTGGGGGGAGGGGCAGGGGGCATAAACGCACCCTCCCAGGAAGCCCAAAAGCAACCCCCTCCCCAACCCCTTCATAATTGCCTCAGGATTTATTCGGCCGGTGCGGGGTAGGCTGAAAAAAAAATGAAGTCAGCTTACATATCCTCGTCATATAGCTACAACACTCTGAAACCGGAAAGGAGTGTTCTTTGGGAATGTAATGTCTTTACAAATGAAATGGGTAAATTTAATACGGCAATACTTGGTACTTACACTATAAAGTGAAGTTTCTTTCTTTTACTTTACCAACCAATAATATCATTACGATCTGCGTTTTCTTTGCAAAGTGGCGCAGAGGGCATGTCCTGCACTGTGAAACCAACTGTTCAACTGTTCAACACTTGTAAGTGCAGGTGCAAGTGCGCACCTCGGTATTTGTGCAATTGGAAGTGTCAAATTTGACGAGTTAACTCGCCAGTCGCACACTTGTAAGTGTTTAACTCGACAGTTGTACACTTGCAAGTGTTCAACAAGGGAGGTGTTGCACGAAGAAGTTGAACATATGCAAGTGCACAAATGTCGAGTTAAACACTTACAAGTGTACGAATGGCAAGTTTGACACTTTGAAATGCACAAATACCGAGCTGTACACTTGGACGTGTAAGACTGGAAGTTGCACACATCCAAGTGTTGAACAGTTGCACACTTGGTTTAACAGTGTGCGCACATGGCATGCCGGGGCACGCATCGTGCATATGATCGACACAATTATGTCATACAGGCCGGACAATTTGTGTGTAGCGCAGCATTTCGTGACTACATCGCGACCGCATGCCAATGCGCACGAGCCTGGCCTGGCCTGCTCTGCTCTCAATACTTTCTACACACGACCTTTTTTATGGTTTATATATATAAAAAAGAGATTACCAGCAGCATTTTTTTCTCATGTCAGCATTTTCGTTTAGTTGTGTGTGTCGGTCGGACCTATCAAAAATCTTATTTTCTGTAAAGGAAAAATCTTATTATTTAATTATGTTTATTGTATTAGCAAACCAAATCCGAGCACTACTCTGGAAAACCAAGTGTGTACATGTATTCATTATTTACTGCATACTTACAGGTATTCAGTAAATAATGAATACATGGCCATGTATGCAGTATTTGCTGAATACCTTGGCATGTACACACGAAAAGTCACATAGAAACTACGTGTGTATACATGCCAAGGTATTCAGCAAATAGTGTGTACCTTGGCATGTACACACTATTTACCGCGTACATGGCCATGTATTCATTATTTACTGAATACCTGTAAGTATACAGTAAATAATGAATACATGTACGCACTTGGTTTTCCAGAGCGCACACACTGAACCCGTAGTCTCTTTTTTCGTTTTGCAGGATTTTAGGCGACTATATCTATGCACATTTTGGGGGATATTTGTGCCTATACAGGTTAAACAAAGGTGCTAGGTCCTATCTTTAAAAGGCTCTAAAGTTCCAATAAGGCATTAAAGTGTATGGTTTTTCGAAATATTTCCTTTCTACACTGTAAAATGCTTGCAAAGAATTGGTTCGTATTGTAAACTATTTTCTTTGTAAGTTGCAAAGAATTTTGAAGCATTGTATTACGAACTAATTCTTCGTAAGCTTACGAACTATTTCTTTGCAATACAAACAAATAGTTTGTAAGAATTCTAGTAGCTTGCAAAGAAGTTCTTTGCAATACGAACAAATTCTTCGTAATACGAATATTGAAAATTCTTCGCAACGTTGCAAAGAATTTACTTTGCAAGCATTTTACAGTGTATGGAATACAATCAAATTCGAAGACCTATATTCGTTGTCTGCGCAAAATTCCGCGTCAAACGAGCGTACATATGATGGGGTTCTGTTCAAAAATGGCACATATTGATTTCAGTTTTTGTACTTTTTTACTTGCTTTTTATTTGCTGACCGCTTAGCAGAACCCTACCACATATCGACGCGTTGGACGCTGAATTTTGCGAGGAATGCTATAATGTATCCTAAAATGTGATTGGTTTGCTCGTACAGAAAATATTTCTCAAAACCTGAAACACTTCAGCACCTTTAAAACGGGATTTAGGTAGGACATCGCACCATCTTTTTTACAGCGTAACTCTTTCCCTTATTCACAAATTTGTGCATAGTTATGCACACTGTGTACATAGAGCGACTGAACCTGTTTCGGATCAGTCCTAATTCGGATAAACTGCTTACAGTTTCATGAGGGAGCTGAAATTTGGGTGTTCCTATTTTTTTACCACAAAGAAGATACCTTTCTGTTGATTTTTGCACCGCTGGCATTAATCGGGATGTGCTGTGAAAGCCTTTGGCTAAGTTTAAACCAATGGCTTGCGTTAGTTAGGTGGGGAGAATCTTGTAATATCAACGATTTTCCAAACAAGGAAAACAGCTCAATATTACATCATTGGGACCGTGCTAAAAACTCATTGAGGGGTGCCCAAAACACGAAACCCTGGTGCTGAATGATTTTTTAGACATGAGGTATGGATCTGTCAGTGAACGAATGTTTGCGGATCTGAATTGGGTTAAAATGTCCTACTTCGGATCAAACTTACGTCCTCAGTCTTTCTACCATATCTCAGTATTGGTTTGAGCTACGGCTTTCGAAAACTATGCACATTGTTAAGAAAGGAAGGGGCTCTTATTAGCTCACATCGCAAATTTTCTGTACGCAGAGTACCAAAATCAAAATCTGGTCCGAAATAGGTTTAGTCGCTATATACTGTAAATCTTAGTACTAAAAACACACCGTCTATTTTCAGGTTTTCCCGTTCCATTTGCCACAAGATGTCTTCAAAACCAAGAAGAAATCTACGTACCGAAATTCCTCGCTACACAAGAGAAAAAAACTTTGAGTGTACCGTGTGCCACAAGATCTTTTCTCAGGCAGGAAATCTGCGAACCCACCTTCGTATCCACACTGGAGAGAAACCGTTTGCGTGTTCCGTGTGCCAGAAGATGTATGTTACGTCTTCCCATCTGCGCATTCACCTCCGCACCCATACTGGAGAGAAACCGTTTGAGTGTTCCGTGTGCCACAAGACGTTTTGTACCTCTCCTGAACTCCAGTCACACCTGCGCACCCACACTGGAGAGAAACCGTTTGAGTGTTCCGTGTGCCAGAAGGTGTTTGCTCAGGCAGGAAATCTGCGCACCCACCTCCGCACCCACACTGGAGAGAAACCGTTTGAGTGTTCCGTGTGCCAGAAGGTGTTTGCTCAGGCAGGAAATCTGCGCAGACACCTCCGCACCCACACTGGAGAGAAACCGTTTGAGTGTTCCGTGTGCCACAAGATGTTTTCTGAGTCAGGACATCTGCGCACCCACCTCCGCACCCACACTGGAGAGAAACCGTTTGCGTGTTCCGTGTGCCAGAAGATGTTTTCTGCGTCTTCTAGTCTGCGCAGACACCTCCGCACCCACACTGCAGACATACCGATTTAATGTATTTTGTTCTAGAAGTTGTTTTCTTTATCTGGAAGTCTGCGGAGGTATTTTTAGACCCATACACCTTTTTAATAACTTTATATAAGTGTGTCTTGATTGTGTTCCGTAATATTAACTTAAACTCGATTGAGATCGTAACGCATTTGTCCAGTGATGTTTACCTTGCTTCTGTGTTTGCTGAAATGGTTCGAATACAATCCAAAAACAATAAAAATCTGTGAATTGTGTACAGTAATAAGTTACTCTTTTTTTTATTAATGTGGGAAACGTTTTTCTTCGTTAATTGTTTGTCACCTTGTGATGGCGTCTTCGCAGTGTTGGTGCGTCCAGAGCGTGGAAACTCCTACGGCGCGACTGATACCAGGTTCGATGCGGCTCGCCACGGCCGGCCCGGCCCGGGGGCGATCTGCACCGGACTAGATAGAATTTTTCTGATTTCAGGAATGGATTCCTGCGGTCATTCTGACCCAGATTCCATCGTAAAAAATTCCTGCTTCTATAGTGCCCATTGACCTATAGGGAAAAAAACTTTGAGGAACTCCCATCATTCGAGGTATTCAGTAAATAATGAATACATGGCCATGTACGCGGTAAATAGTGTGTACATGCTAAGGTACACACTATTTGCTGATTACCTTGGCATGTACACACGTAGTTTCTGTGTGACTTTTCGTGTGTACATGCCAAGGTATTCAGCAAATACTGCATACATGGCCATGTATTCATTATTTACTGAATACCTTTTAGTATGCAGTAAATAATGAATACATGTATACACTTGGTTTTCCTGAGTACTCACTGTAAATTGAGGAGTCAGCATTCTCGCTCCCAGAGGAGCGAGTTTTGACCCAAATTTTAATGCTCTCCCAGGAGCAAGATTGTTTTATCTCGCTCAATTAGAGCATGCATTCTATTCTTTTCGCAATTTTATCGCTCCATTGGAGCAAGATTACATTATATCGCTCAAACTGAGCGACTTCAGATGACTCAGATTGAGTGAGCTGAAGAAATATCGCTCTGTAGGAGCATCTCAAATCCATGTCGCCCTTTTTGAGCATTATTCAAATATGTCGCTTGTTTTGAGTCAGAATTCATTCTCCTCAATTTACAGTGCTCACTTGCATGGTCACTGTGAGAAATGTTTGCAGGAGTTACGGGAAAATGTTATATGAGAAAGTTACGATATCAAATTGTAAAATTACAGAATCGTAATGGCACTTGGACTCTTTATTTTTAACCGAGCACAAATAGGCCATCGTAAATTTACAATACCGATCGTAAATTTCACATCGGTCGTAGATCACAAAACTCGAAAATGTTGTAAACATACGAAGATATAGTTTTTACAATGGTTAAAGTGGTCAAATTTAAGTGTTTACCCGTCATAGGCATTCGCAAATTCCCCCCTTGTTGCAGCTATATTTCCTGTGGCTGCGAATAAGCGCGGTGTGGGGGTGGAGGAAGGAGAAGAGAGAGACGGAGAGGAGGAGAGGGCGAAAAAGAAAGACAGAGGGCTTTGCGTGCCACCAGTATAATATCTAGTGGGAACTGCGCTATAAACGACTAGGTGGCCGCGCCGACCGCGCCCCAGGCCCGCCGCGCCGCGCGCACCCAACCACTACTATCGCCTGTAGCCATCGCCAGCCCGCCCCGCCCTAGCCCCGCCGCGCCTCGCCACGTCCCGCCGCGCCCCGCCGCGCCCCGCCACGCCCCGCCACGACGTAATGGCGCAGCAGACGCTACTGCTGACGGGCGCCATCTTGAATTTTGCATTACCATTTAATGCCGCAGCAGTCAGGGCGATACACAAAATTAATTATTGTTAAGCTTTGCAGAGCGCGCGTGTGTGTATGTGTGAGGGGGGGGGGGGGGGGGGCACGTTGAGTAGAGGGAGGGAGATAGTCGGAGGAAGAGAGGGTGCATGGAGATTCGTGCGCACTGGAACTGAACGGATACGCGCGGACGCGAGTATGGCAAAGGGAGGAAGTTTATGGTCTCTAAAATGTTTGCGGCAGGCAATGTCTTTTTATCAAGTCATATCTTTTTACAGTTAGTTTATCAACTAAAATTCATTCTTTCGTCCCGTTAGATGTCAGGGTACTTTTCTTAATCACTCTGTGGAAAAGAGTTTTAGATTTACAGGAATATCTTCCATATGAAGCATGTTGTAAAATTACAAGTCGAAACTGCAAGCCCGACGTCCGGTAGCATATCGACTTGAGCCTTGTATTGACGAGCAATGACGAGCTGTCGTAAATCTACGACCTTTATATCTTGACCAGTATTAATTGATTTAAAAATCAACGAAGATATATTTTCGAGGGGTGGACATGGCACGGTCGGATAACTGGTCGTAATCCGGTAATTCAAGGAAATTGGGGTCAAATTTAGGGCTATTTAGGCAGTTTTTTTTTTTTTTTAATAATGAAAAACATATGGTTATGCGAGAAGTATTTCAGGTACTCCGGGCTATCTAGCTAATTCGGCTGACTCCGAAACCGTGCGTTGTTTCCCCGCCCCCGCCGTACTTTTCCGACTGCACCTTCACACTTTCACAGTGTCAGCTCTGAGTCCAAAGCGATGCTCGATAAGTCTGGAGCGAGCCGTGAGAACCTCCAGCACGGCGTGGTGTGATGGTGTGGCCTGCATGAATGGAACTGCGACCAGACCAGCGGCAGTGAGTCCAGTCGCGGCCATCACAGACGGACCGGCCCGCCCCGGCTCAACCGTGCCTGAGATTTCATTCTGAATTTTACACGCGTCGTGGCGTGGCGTGGCGTGGCGCCCGCTGGCTACCGAGGGGGGGCCAGCAGGCGGGCCCGCAGGAGGCCCGCAGGAGGCCCGCAGGAGGCCTGCAGGCCTGCAGCAGGCTGCCCGCGCGGCAATTGAGCTCCGTCCACGCGTGACGAGGACGTTCACACTGTCTGCGGTCACACTTCATACCACACGGCGTGACGGCGGGGAGGGGCGCGGTGGGGTGGGGCGGGGTGGGGCGGGGCGAGGGAGGTATGTACTTTCTTGGGTCGGTCGAACCCTCGCTGCCTAGCGGGGCCAGCCTCAAGAGAGCGCCACGGTCGTAAAATCCGATTTGTTAAGTGTGGTTCTTTTTAGCCTATGGGTGATACATCATTATAAACATTGATGGACTACTTGTCGCCTAATGAGTGAGCTACATGTTTTACGTTTTTTTTGGCAACGCACCGAAAACACGAAGCAAAACCCAGTTGGTGTCTTCGCCGGATTTTTCAGCCGCGAGAGGGTTTACATGGGTGTACGAGTGTATGTCGGTTCAACATATATTACAGACAATGCAAGGTGCACCTTCAGAAAGTAAAGAGCACTCTCTCATCTCTCTCTCTCTCTCTCTCTCTCTCTCTCTCTCTCTCTCTCTCTCTCTCTCTCTCTCTCTCTCTCTCTGCGTGTTTGTGTGCCGGCGGGCGGGGCGGAACGCGCTCACGCCACGACACATGTCGCATCCGTTTGCGTTTGTCAACTGCACTAGCTGGGCTGAGCTGAGCCCGGTGGTCGGCAGCTCTGAAACACACACAAACACACACACACACACACACACGAGTGCAGCCGAGCCCGACAGACCTCTGTATGTGTGTATGTGTGTGTGTGGGCGCGCGCGCGCGTGTGTGCGAGTGTCTCTTCGGGCGCTTCCGCCCCATTGTCCGCGCGGTACCTGGTATGCCCCTCGTGTCGCGCTTTGCCCGCCTCGGCTCGGCCTGCCAACCGGCTGACTTCTTCTCCACGCCACCACGCCCGGCCCCGGCCCGGCCCCGGCCCCGGCCCCGGCCCCGGCCCCGGCCCCGGCCCCGGCCCGACACTGACTACCAAACTCAAACACCACGCCGCCACACCGCCTCGTTACCCCGCCCTTTTGAGGACGATATTCGATTGATAAATACGAAAGGATTTTTTTTTACTTTTCACACTTTTACTATCGTCTCCTTGGTGTGCGTTACGGCAGCCCAGGCCGCGCACCGCGCGCACCTGTGTGCTGTCAGAGCCCTGGAGGCCCTCGCCACCCCGGTGTGTCGTCTGTGTCGCCGGCCGCGAGAGACTAACAGAGCCAGTGTCTCGCCGTCTCCCGTTGGGCTTTTCTTCTACTTCCTTTGCGGCGAGACCCAGATGGCATCGGAGTAGCGTGCACCCAAGCGAGTACTTGAATTTCTCAAAAGTACATTTTGGGCGCTAAATCCAAGACAATTCTAGGCTTGAATCAAGAAAATTCGTTTCATATTAGCTCAAAGGGGAACGATACGAGAGCAGATTGGGGTTGAATTCAGGCTAACACTCGAGTACAATTGTAATTAAACGTAATTAAGTATTTTGCTTTTGATTCAAGTATTTTGTACTTGATACAAGAACACGCTTTTCTGGGTGTACTACTGTGGCCAGAATATGCGTTGAGTCTGTCTCTGATCGTATTTTACACCCTGACTGTATTTGTATGTTTTGTGCAAACGTTTGTGCAAAAGTTACAAACATACAAATCGTTTCACACAAATTTGTGCGAAACACTGCTTAACTGTGAACAATCGTTCAAATCACTGCACAAATTTGGGTGAATTGATCAACTTTGTACAAATAAATGATATTTATTCTGTTAGTGTTTATGTGTGTTACCGCACGGTTAAAGGGAGCCCTGGGATTCCGTGGGGAAGTTTGTGTCGCAGTTCGACACTCTGGGTTTCTAAGGCTTCCGCAGGGAACCCTAGGTCATATCCTGGAAAATTCCAGGGCACCAACTATGAAATATTTCTACAATTCTTTTCTTAATTTTCATAAAAACAATGTGCTAAATACTGTTCAAAAACTTTTCTTCCTCAAATTTTTTTAAATGCCTTTTTTTCTTTCATCGAGGAAGGAGCTTGGTAGGAATTAAACAGCACGTTTCTCAGTTACGTATTAGCTTGCGAATTATTTAATAAACATGTCACCGATGCTCTTTACCTTCTGTGATTTTTTTTTTATTAGTATGACCGGCGCGGCGCAGCGCATATCGAACGGTCGTTTGTGGCGCAGCGAGCCGCATAGAGCAGGCCAGGCAGGCAGCCGTCAGCTGCGCCCCTTCCCATGACAGGGTGCATGGGGGGCTGAAGCCTCGGGCTGCGCGCCCGCGCCGGCCTGCCTAACGTGAGCCTTTGGGGGTGGGGGGGGGGGGGGGGTGCTCTCTATCGCCTAATCCGTCTTTTTGTGCCCAGCCTGAAAAATCTACACTGGGAAAACATACGTTTAGTTTTGCACATCAATAATTGAGGTTTAGTTCCGAAAACTGAACACGTGCTGCCGAGCTGATCTAACTTGTAAACGTCAACTGGTGGGCACTTGTGGACACGTTTAGTCGTAGGTTTAAACGTTTAAACTTTTCCGTAGGCGGGCCTGAATAGGTACGGAATGTCATGTACCAAAATCCGTAGTTCAGTGCCTTCAAACGTCGGTAAGTACGGACACCTTTGTATAATTCAGCACTGTTAAAAATACCGTAGGGCGTAACAGTATGCCTACGGTCCGCACCTTAATTTCCATGTACGGTCAGACTGTAGCATATCCTTACGGTGCGGACTGTACTTCATTGCGGATGGAATGTTCTCCATGAACTTCCCCAACATATTTTCAGGCTTCGGAGTGCACCGTAAGATTCAGACCGTAGTCAAAAATTACGGTCCGGGACCAGGTAACAAATTAACGGCGCGTACCGTAGGCTTTTACCGTGGTATTTTTCAACAGTGAGGAACGGACGTTCCGTATCCTCTAAAAACGGACCAGACCCTGGTAAAAAAAGAGAGGGGGGAAATCCTTATGATCGCTCCGGGCAAAAAGTACCTACTCCCCCCCCCCCCTCCCAAGAAAAAAAAAACACACACAAAAAACACTATGATAATGATGGTCCGACGGTGTGCGCGGGCGAAAACCGCGGCGCGCAGCGGTGAAGTGGCACGGTGTGGCGGTGGCGGCCTCGCTGCTGCTGGCCACCCATTCGACCAATGAGCGCGCAGGCCCCCCTCCCCCTCCCCCTCTGCGTTTCCGTCTTCCGGTGGACTGCGCCGCTGCCCCCTCCACCACCGCACCACCGCACTGCAGGGGCCAGGCGTAGGAGAGACTGTCGAGACTGATCGAATCGTGGGGGAAGACGACTTGGGTGGGTGGGTAGTCCGCGGCTGACACGGCCCGGTCGGATTACCAGTAGTAATCCGGTAATCCGGGGAAATTTTGAGGTAGTTGAGGCAGTTTTTTGATGGAAATCAGTGGTTATCCGAGGGGTATTCGACAAAGGGTCGTCAACTCGGATATTCCTTCGTACACGGGCTGATATTACCTTAAATATTACATTAATATTACCCATATTACTTGTAATATTACCCATATTACTTGTAATATTACCCATATTACTTGTAATATTACCCATATTACTTGTAATATTACGTCCATATTACATATTTTTCCAGGATTATAACGTCAGCACTAGAACATTGCTTCAAAATTACCAATATTAGCTGTAATATTCCATATTCCTCCGTACACGGTCAATCGGAGTTGACATCCCTTTGGTATTCGAGGTAATCCCGCGGCTATACATCTCCCTCCCTCCCAAACCCCCAGTGCCGCTACTCCGACTACAAAAAAAATAAAAATAAATGATAGAATCAACAGAATCCATGCATGGTCGCGGCGGGCGCGGGCAGATAATCACTCATGCACCGGCGCCCGGCGCCACCTGAGCTCGCGTGCCCCCCTCCCCCTCCCCTCGCCCAGTACTGCCCTACCCTCTCGTGCTCTCTTTTTAAGCGACGTCGTTTCGGAGCCATTCGTGACCCGCCCCGTCGCGTCCCATCGCTCGGACGGAGGTACCCCCCCCCCCTCTCTCCCTATTTTTTCAGGTGGGCTTGCAGCCTAGGCAACCACAAGCTCGCGGCACCGCTGTGTGCGCTGCCGTGTTTCGTGCACACCGCGGGTGGGTGGTGTCCCGGTACAAAAACTCGCTGCACAAAAGGAAAAATATTAGCCAGATAACTCGCTTACAAACATTTCAAGAAATACTCGCAAATGAATAGTACCTGCCACTCTGGAAATCAAACTGTGTGCTTAGCACACTGTTTAATCAGTGTTCTTGTAGGCATGCTGATTAAACAGTGTGCTTGGGCAAGCATGCTGTTTAAACAGTGTGCTTGTGTATAGGCACGCTGATATATCCGCATGCTGAGCACACTGTTTAATCAGCATGCTTGCCCAAGCACACTGTTTAAACAGCATGCTTGCCTAAGCCGGCCTAAGCACACTGTTTAATCAGCATGCCTACAAGCACACTGATTAAACATCAGTGTGCTAAGCACACAGTTTGATTTTTAGAGCACTCTCGGAAAGGGGTGGGTCTAGATCTACGGTGGCGGTAGAGAGGGAGGAATCGTGCGAATTAAAATGTGTATACCCACACAAATGTGCTAAACTTTACAGACTCGGGATTTTACAGTGCGGTTTCAGTTGTGATTTAAACTTTGAAATGCCCTTGTCCAGCGTCTCAGAGTCTCGGAGTGGGGTGGCCGCGCGGTGGGCCGACTGGAGTTTCGATCGGGGAGCAGTGTGAGCACAGCCCAGCTAGGGCTCAATCAGTGCGCCCGATGGAGCGAGGGGCGGGGAGGGGGAAAGCGTACTGGCGAACTGGCCCGCACGCAACACGCCTCCGATGTACATAGCCTGACCAGGCTGAGGAAACAATAGACCGTTTGTGGTCTGGTTCTCATAAGGGAAGATACTAGGTCGCTGTACATGGCTAATTTTCTTTATTGGTAACTTTTAAAACACACATCTTTTTTAAAAAAATTATGTTTTGTATGGGAGTGACTGAAGAGGACAAGGTTTAAACTGAAAGCATATTATCGGTTAAGTAGGTTGACTGTAATATGTTAGCAAATTCGTCCTCTTTTGTGGCGCCCTGCCCAGGCCTGCCTAGGCGCTGTGGCGTGTGAAGGCCGCGATCGGCCCCGCCATAATCACGACAGTTTATCAAAGCCAAATAGCGACGCGTAATCATGGTGCACAGGAGTAATCTAGACGTAACGATAGCGCGGCACGCTACCGACCAACCAACAGTTCAAATTTGTACTCGCTCTGTGATATTCTTAAATTTCCATTTTTTCCCCCTCCTTTTCTTATCTTTTATGGTGACTGATGGACTTTGTTTTAGGAACAATTATCTAAGCTCTTACTTTTCAAGCAGAAAACTATGCCCAGCAGTTTTGAAGGGGTTTCACTGTAAAATTTTAAGTTGTCTCATTACGACAAAGTCAGAGCTAAATTTTACTTTTGAACGGTTCGCCACATGACAAATGGTTCATCACAGTGTGACGAAAGATTCATGTCATGTGCCGAAAGATTCATGTCAAGTGACGAGATGTATGTCATGTGACGACTGTTTCATCACACCTCTTGTGACGAAATATTCGTAGCAATATTTATCGTCACATGACAATTTGTTTTAACAGTGTTGTTGACCTGGACAGCATTCACATCCCATGCTGCATCTCCTAGCAAAATCAAAATCGTGCATATTAAACGTTTTACTGTAGACGAAAAAAATAATTGGTCGATAGAGACACGGTTGAAGCTCCCGCCGCGCCGGTGGCTCTTGTCTTGTCCAGCGGTTCTGGTTCCGGTTCCGGCGCGGCGGCCCCGGCCTGGCCCGCATCTCTGGTGGTTGGCGCGAGTCTCACGCCACAATCAGAAAGCTCTCCGGGCCAATCGACTCGGCTGCGTTATGAGGCGTGCCGCAGCGCGGCGCTGATGGAAATGGTAATTATAGGGGAGTTAGCTGCTCGGGGCTCACTCCAACTTTTTTGAGGTGAAAATGCAGTTTTTCCTCGTATGTTTTATAGGCAGAGTAAGAGGAGTACGGAAAGGCAATAGGGCAGAGGTGAAGGGAAATACGCTGAATACTATGAGAAAAAGTGGATGTAACTACATGTAGGACAAAAAAAAAAACTTGTTGGAATAGTTGGAAAAATAGTTTTTTCTTTATTGAATGTCCTAAAATTATGCTTTCAGAGGGACGCGATCATTATTAAATACGAAAGTACAGTTTATTATGGGACGTCATTAGTTCCAAAGCAGCCCCAAGTACGCCTTTGTTACTTAACGCCCCGCTCTGGACAGACAGTGACAAGGGCAGAGTTCATTTCGCAGCTGTGTTCTTTTCTTAACGTTTTAAAGATGCCACGTAAAAACTTGGGTGGGAGGTTCAAGTGATGTATTTCATCATGCAAAACATAAAGCATTTTCGGAAAAAAAATTCGGTGGTAGCATGTATATTCCAAAATGTGTCACTATGTTACCCCACCCTCCCTTTTTACTTGAACCAACCTTGAGTGCGTGAGTGTGTGTGTGTGTGTGTGTGTGTGCGAGCCAAACCCGCACGCCAGCATCGAAATAACGCACAGAAGTGACGCTGCATGCGTCCTCATTAGTGCACGAATATGGATCAGCACAGTCGAGTAATGAGGAGAGCTCCCGCTCAGATGAAAATTACTGTTATATTCGAGAGAGAGAGAGAGAGAGAGAGAGAGAGAGAGAGAGAGAGAGAGAGAGAGGGGGGGCACGTGAGGAGGGGACAAAAAACGGAGACGATGAGAGATATAGTGGGCAGTTGTCGGATCGATTTGCATGTCACTTGGGTAAATACGGGCGCACGGGCGCGCAAGGGGCCTATTATATAAGTTTTTTTGTTTTTTTTTTTGCCCGAGCAGGCGGCGAGGATGAGGCAGAAAAAAAGGGATAAAAGGCAAGAGGGTAGGGCTGAGGGACGATCCCGAGGGTTCACGTGCCTCGGTGAGCATGACGCTTAACTGGAGCTCTCTCCCTTGCTCTCTCTCTCTCTCTCTCTCTCTCTCTCTCTCTCTCTCTCTCTCTCCCTCTCTCTCTCCCTCTCCCTCTCCCTCTCCCTCTCCCTCTCCCTCTCCCTCTCTCTCTCTCTCTCTCTCTCTCTCCTCCGCCTCCGATCTTCTGAATGCTTGCTGTGGGAGGGGCGTGGACGGCCGTTTGATGTGTGGTCCTGTGCGGCTCGTAGAGGCCGGACCGGCAAGGCACCTGCAGTCTGGGGTGACTCCGCGCCCGTCCAGTGGCGGGGCGGACCGTAACGGTGTCATCCTCGCAGGTGGCCGCCGATACTAATACGCGACGAGCGAAACTGAATATCGAGAGAGATTTCTCGCCCCATCCTCCCTCTTGCACTTTATTTCTCTTTTTGCGCAGAAACGGTACCATTTTTGCACACGCCAATACACCCTGGCAACCCAAGGGCGTGAATGTCGCACACTTCAGTTTTGTGCTATGTGCAAATTTTCATTCGTACCCTTGAGGAGAAGAGCAGGTTTCCGATTTTCCTACGAATTTCCCGCACTTAAAGAGAAAAGTGTATACGAATAAAAAGAAATCTCACACCTAAAAGTGAGCGACGTTCACACACTTGGATTCCGATGGAACTACTAAGCAGTTCTGTTCAGCTGAAAATATCTAAGTCACTGTGAAAAATATATGTGTAAGTTTACGACTTTTTTCGTAATTTGTGATTTACAAATGGTGTTGTAAATTTACAATCGAAATCGTAAATTTACGAAAGCTTATTTGTGCTCGTTTAAGAATTACAAGTCGATACCAAGTGTCCTTCAAATTTTGTAATTTTACAATTTGATATCGTAACTTTACAACATTTCTCATGGAAAATTTTCCCGTAACTCTTACGAATATTTTTCACAGTGGTATACCAAGTCTGAAAAAGACAAAAAATCGCTTCAAACTTAAAAGTGCTGAACAATTAGTTGAAATTTTTTTCAACGGTGTCGCTGGTATCTGCGCGAGGAGGACTCTTGACCGGTGCGTTGTAAACTGCACCTCCCTTTTCGGTATTTGAGGAGCGTTTCCGAACTGGAGCGCGGGCGGGCGGGCGCTCGGGCGGGCGTCCGCGTCTGCCCGTCGTGAGCCGCGCGGGGAGAAATGGACGTGTAATTTGATGATTCCCTCACAGCGGCCGTGGTGGTGTGACGGGTGCCGACACCTCCCTCCCTCCAGCTGCTCGCGGCCGGAGCAGCGCAGCGCGGGCCTTTTTCGACAAGACGATGATAAATCGTGGGCCACTTTTTTTGTTCCGTCATTACTCCGTCTGATCGGGCCGGGCGGCGGTACGGGCCGGGCGGGGCCTGGCGCGGTGCTGGCGTCGCCTCGTGTTATTTAGACGTCATGATGCACGCGGCTCGCCCCGGCGGCCCGGCGGCGCCTTGCCGGCGCGCGGGAGATTTGAAGCGGCGCGCAGCTGCGCCTCAGGCTCAGGCTCAGGCCTGCAGACGGCGGCCCCCCGAGCGTTTAATTAGCGCCGCTGTTGAGAACGGGAGGTTAACATACCTCTCACCTTAGAGCAACGTTTATATCACATGCGGGCGCGTGGAAGGGTTGCGTTATGAGTTTGTTGAAGACTTATGGTGAAATTATATAATCCAAGTCGTGCACGATCGACACTTGCGCCCGTGAGTGAACATTTTTTTTTTCAACAATATTGGTCGATGCTGCGCTATATGTGTGCTCACTACTCTGGAAACTGCAGTGTGAGACAGTCATTTTTTCATGCAGGACCAAATGGTCCTTCACCTTTTTTGGTGTTGGACCATAGGGTCCAACACCTATTTTGGTGTAGGACCAAATGGTGGTGTAGGACCAAAACGTCCTTCACCTTTTGGCGTGACGGACAGTGGGTCCTACGCTTTTGAGTGTGGGGCAGGACGTGTCCTATACATTTTGGTGTGAGCCAAAGTGTTTCAGACGCAGAAACGCAGGACTCTCACACCAAAAAGTTTAGGTCCCGCACCAAAAAGTGTAGGACTGTCTCTCACTTAGGTTTCCAAAGTAAAGAACTTAGGTGAAAACACTTAATGTGTACAGTAACACGCTTGGAATGGTCCTCTATCCTGAGAAAAACAAATTATCAGTGTTCCGGCTTGTCCTGTGTGACATCAGAGCGATTTGGGAAAGAAATAAAGTTAGGTTCCGCTCCAAGGTTGGTGATAGAGACCTCAACCGTTTCCCTGCAACATTTGTAAATTTGTTGACATGCTCTAACGAGCGACCACCCCGACGCCAATCAACAGGAGCCGCTCTAATAAATAATTGGTCTCTTTTCGACGTCCACGCCGTTGTCGTCGCTGTCCTCCCCTTTTCTCTCTTTTTCTCTTTCTCTCTCCCTTTCTATCTCTTCTCTGTCGCACTCCCTCCCTCAGAGGTAGCAAACGATGCAAAACGGGTCGCGTGGGCGGGGCGCCCGCCGTCACTAATACGAAATATATATCGCCGCATAAAAACAAATGATGCGACTAAACGGTGACGTTGCCTGTCCATGTGTCATGACTGGGCCGGTGGGCCCGGCCGCTGGACGGCACGGGCAGCACAATCAGACGATCCATCTCGCCTGTTTTTCTTCACCTCCAGTATCTCTCTTTCCTCGCTCGCTCCTCGGACCGCCATAAATTACGGTAGCGGACGCGGGTGGGGGCGTGGCGGGGCGTGGCGCGTGCGTGCGTGCGTGCGTGCGCGGGTGCGTGCGCGCGGCCGCAGGTAGCAGTAAGAGGGCGGGAGCCTCTGCCGGGGGCGCGGCGCGTAGGGCGGCGCGAGCGAATCGTTCAAGGGAGTGACCTAAAAATAGATAGCGGATAGGCCGATAGGGGTTTTCACTCTTAAAATATGTGACCCAACTATTACGTTTTTTATTACGCTGTTTTGCGCCCCGAAATAGTACAAATTTAACCGAAGATAGGCAAAAACAGCCCAAAAGGACTCAAAAACAAGAAAACTATGGATAATTTTGGCTATTACGCTACTTTTATGCTTCTATTACGCATACTATTACGCCTTTGTTTGTTACGGACAGATTGACCCGACTATGACGCGAGTGCATGCCCCCTCGACGGCAGTGGCAAGGCTAGAGAGACGCACTGGAAATCCGACAGCGTGCAATGCGCGCTGTGTTTAAAATGTGCGTCGTGTGCTCACGTTCACTGTTAACGCAGTGGCCATTTTTAATGCGAGATTTTGGCGTTCTCTATACAACGCCATTTATTGGCTATTTTTTATGCCAATTTTTGGCATTCTCTGAAAAAAGAACGCCAATTTTTGGCGTCCAAAGAGGAAGAGTGCCACTTTTATTGGCGTTCTTTTGGAGGAGGCCACTGGTATAACAGTTTATGTTAGGTAGGGTTAGGCGCTAGTAGCTATTGCATCGCAATCAGCAAAACATTTGCTGCTTTGTTGCCTAGGAGAGAGAGAGAGGAGGGAGGAGAGGAGAGGAGAGGAGAGAGAGAGAGAGAGAGAGAGAGAGAGAGAGAGAGAGAGAGAGAGAGAGAGAGAGAGAGAGAGAGAGAGAGAGAGGACGGCGCGATGACGACCCGATTGAGAGGCGGCTGGTCCTGGTGCAGCTGCGCGCGGACGACAGGTGCCGTTCCGCGCCACGCTCCGCCACGCCTCGCTCAGTATGCAGCGGAGACGTACAAAAAAGCCGGGCGGCAATAAACAGCAGCGCTATCGGCGGCGCGCCACGCTTCAATTAAGTATTGTCTGTATCGAATACGGAGCCGCCGCCACCACCTTTCGATTAACGTTTGGTGGGGACCACTCTGTACTCGGAGCGCTCTCTCTCTCTCTCTCTCTCTCTCTCTCTCTCTCTCTCTCTCTCTCTCTCTCTCTCTCTCTCTCTCTCTCTCTCTCTCTCTCTCTCTCTCTCTCTCTCTCTCTCTCTCTCTCTCTCTCTCTCTCTATCTGCCCTTGTTTCTTTTCTCACTCACATACGTACTTGTGGCACACGCATACGCCAACTAATTCAATTTATTGCCCAGTATTTTTTTTTCCTAATCTGTCGAAATATTTTTTTCTGAGAGTGCATTGCTCCGCAGGATATACTGTGAATTGCTGTGAAATTCGCCGTAAGCTATTTGCAGTGCAGTTGTGCCGAAGACCCTATAGATCACTTTGAGCAATCCTTTTCATAGCTGCGAGCGGTCATTGCAGCCAGGGCGGGACGGAGCGGGACGGGTGGGGCGGGGCAGGGCAGGGTGGGGTTCGCGGCCGAGGGTACGCTTCTACAGTGAGAGCGAGGGAGAGAGAGAGAAAGAGGGAGGGAGAGGAGGAAGGAAGAGCGGAAGCGGTGTGGGGTGGGGCGGGCCGGGTGGCCCGCTGTGGTTGGCGGGGGCGTCACACGGTTGGCTTGGCTCGCGCGGAGGGCGCGGAGGTGGCGTGGAAAGCCAACATGGCGCCTGTATCGACCCGGCCACCGCGACGGGACAAGGCGGGGCGGGGCGGGGCGGGGCGGAGTTGCCGATGAGCAGCCCGCCCTGGGGTGACCGGGGGGGCTGTCCTCACTATTCACTCGATGGGCTTTAAATTATGCAATAGCATTCCGAGGTTTTGAGGGTGCGAGTACAGTAGTGTGTGGGCTTTCTTCGAAACGTCATAATTGAGCTGCTCTGCAAATCTAATTGTTGTACTACATGACTTGCAGAGTGAACTAATATTCTTTCGTTTCTTTAATGTATACACTGTTATCAAAACTGACACACACTTACAAGTGTTGAACACAGTGTTAAACACTTTTAGGTGCTTGATTAAAAAGCCCATATATTTCATTGGGGACAAAAGTGTTCAACATTTCTGTTGGACACTTTCTGCTGGTCAACAAATTTGTTGAACACTTTTGATTACAGTGTATTTATTATATTTCATGAAATTGTAGAACAGGGGTGGGTAATTAAAACCGGCTGAACAACAATTTTTCTTTGTTCGCCACTTTATACGTCAGCCGCCTTGTCACTTTGGCGGCGCCGCGACATGTCTGCTCTGTGATTGCTCGTTCTCTTCTTGGTGTGCGCGAGGCGAGCAAAGTGAAGCGGCATGCGAGCAATTTTTTTCTCCCTCCGGACGCCGCCGTTTGATCGCGCAATTTGTTGGTCGTTATTATTATTTGCGATCATTTGTATTCCTGGGCCGCGCCCCGCCCCGCCCCGCCCCGCCTCGCCCCACCCCGCCCCGCCCCGCGCCCCGCCCGCGGCGCTGTCTGCAGAAGAATCAACACATAAACACGGATGGACAGGAAGTTCCGGTCCGATCCGGACCGTGTCTCTCCGATAGGCATCGGGCCACTCGGCTCCCCGCTCTCTTTTGCTCTTCTCACTGCTCTTGTGTTTTTTTTTTTGGTGTTTTTTTTCGCCTGCCTTTTTATCATCGGTGAGGCTCAGTGTGTGTGTGCGTATGGCCGGCCTCTCTTTAAAACATGCGCGGAAGGCCTTTCTTTATTTCGAAGAAGATAGTTGCGCTATTCCGTCACAGCGGGCTGAACACAGCGGGAGCTTTTTTTTTTTAAGTTACAGAAGTCGTATAAGAGTATCGCGTCTTATCGTCAACAGACGTGAATTTCTTTACGCTGACTGGTCATTTCTAGAGTTAAGGTGGTACCGTCATGGTAAACTTCGCATGTATTTCTTGTATTTTTTGAATTTTCCCAGTGTTTTAAGGGGTATTCCGATGTATTCCAGAGTATTTCTTCGTATTTTTTTCTGTATTTCGACGTATTCCCATACAGACGACATTTTGCGCTGCCCCACCCTTTCTGCCCCTGCTTTCTTGAGGATTTCGGGTGTGATCGGGGGAGGGAGAGAGAGAGAGAGAGAGAGAGAGAGAGAGAGAGAGAGAGAGAGAGAGAGAGAGAGAGAGAGTCGCCGTCGCCGACCAGGACGGGAAAAAATATGGAAGCAGTCGGGTCAACGCGGGGGTGGGAGTAGGGCGGGGTAATTACAGTCGTGTGTGTGGCATAATTCATATCGGAAGCACTTGATATGCGAGTGCCTGGTCTTGCCCAGTACGAAGGAGACGTGGTAACGCAGCATGGAAGAAAAAAAGAATTAAAAATATAGGACAGACAACACCAAAATAAGGGAAAAAAGGAACATTTTCTGTCCGAAGGTGTCGTGAGTTTGTTCCGAATATTACTTCAAATCGACACCTTAGTTTGAAAGGCACGCAGTTAAGGCACTCTTTCTAAGAGTGACGCAGTTCTTCGCTACACATATAAGAACTGCGAGATTCGAATGCGCCGTAGAGATCATCGAAAACTATAACAGATACAGTAAGTAATGGAAAAACGCGTTTTTTCCCTCTCGAACACAAAATTACAAACATTAATTTTTCGTTAAGAAAATGTAAGCAAAACATATTCATGCGCACATCGCCATCATAAATATATTGTATGTAGGTGGGGAAGGGTAGAATGGGTGATGGAAAGGCTGGTGAAAAGGCTTGTGCTGCGGGTGGGGTGGGACGGGGCGCCATGATGGATGGTGTGCGGGGTGGGGGAGGCATGGTGCTCGTAATTACCCGCGGAGCCGGCCGCTATTACCGCTCATTTCAATATTCAATCTTCGCACAAAATCTCAGCGCGTGCGGCGTGGCCCCGCGGCGCTGCCCGCCCCGCCCCGCGCGGCCGGGGAAAGCGCGCGACGCGGAGTTTCACGCAACTGTCTCTTTGGGCTGCCCTCCTCGCTGGTCGGCGAAATGATAAAACGCCTCCTGGCGAGGCGTGGGTGCCATCCGTATGTACTTCCTATCTCCCGATTACAGCCTGAAATGTTTTACGTATGCCGGTTTTTGAGTTAGGACTTTTAGCCGAACCTCGCGCACCGATACATCCGTTCGGAAAACACCTTGTCCGTGGAGGGGCTACGACAAAGACTAGAGTCGGAGCGAGCGCTTGGAGAGCTACTTGGTCATGTAGGGAAACGCTATATAACTGAGTGGTTCTTCAAGCGCTCGATTTGACTGAGCCTTTCTCGAAGCTTTCGCTGCTTGCACTGAGTTTTTGTCGTAGCAGAGAATGTCTTTATCGAACCGAGCACTGAAAATCTAGGGGAGTGCTGAGACTCGTATGCGGCTAAGAAGGCAATTTTATTACTTAATAGAGAGTGAGATTTTTCTCGATCTGTTTAGGAGAGAATTCTATATGACCTGATCACCCGAATAAAGTGAGGCTCAGTAATTTTTACTTAAATAGATCGGGGCTAAAAGTGCTAAGAGCGCGAGGCTAAAAAAAATATTTTGCTAAAATAGAACGAGTTTAAAAATTTTCACTTTCTCTTCAGACCAACTGCATTCAATAGCCAGATTTTCATTAGTGACATTCTGATTCCAAGTCAAGTCCTCAGTACAGGGGAAGGGATGGCGCCACCGCGGCGCCAAACCTCGGCCCTTTCACACCGCCCTCTGTGATTGGCTGCCTGCGAACTATAGTGTGTTCCGTGCGTGTGTGTGTGTGCGTGAATGTGTGTGTGTGTGAAATGTGCGGGGGCGTTCCCACCGACCGTTGTGTTTGTGTGCGTTGCGTCCCCGCCCCGCCCCGCCCTGCCCCGCCCCCGCTCTGCGGAGCCCTGGCGCGTACCTGTCGCCCCGCCGCGCCCTGCTGCTATTGCCCAGATGAATCGTTATAATGGGCACAATGCGGGGAGAGAAAGGCGCACACCGCCTGAGTCGCCTCCCCCCCCCCCTCCCCCGTGGGGTCGATACGTGGCGTGTGAGAACGAATGTGGAGCAGATTCGTATCAATATCATCTTGGTGGCAGCGGCGGCCGACACGGTGCGCTACTACTCGCTCTTAACACATTGCCCGCGGCGTGACCACAATGCGGTCACGGCCCTGCCTGTGGAATAGTTTTTGCATCCCTTAGCACGGAAAGAAAGAGAAAGATCGAGCCGCCACCAGGCCTTACGGTCTGCTTGCTTAAGGACTTAACGCCGTTTAAGGACTGTTTCCGTTCGGGCAAACCAGGCATTGACCAGAAAAATGCTCTCGGGCACACGCAGAAGTTGCATTTTTTTTTGTAACGTTTCCGCTAGCTGGCAAGCCGGACTGAATTCGGGGCTGCACGTACACTTTGCTAAACGTGCTGCTGTCACACTATACAGGCCATGTACACTTTGAAAGATGTGCATGGTCATGCCTTACACTTATTAAAGTGTACATGGGCATGTATACATTTATTGTGCATACATGGTGATGTATTCATTTATTAAAGTGTACATGGCATGTATACTTTATTTAAAGTGTACAATGTACACATTTACGCTGACAGAGCGTTTAAGGACTGTGTTCGGGCAAACCAGGCATTGACCCGAAAACTGCTTTCGGGCACACGCAGAAGTTGCCTTTTTTGTAACGTTTCCGCTAGCTGGCAAGCCGGACTGAATTCGGGGCTTACTGAACATATGTGACTAATGCCTTTGCAGAGGGGTTAAACGTTTACCTTTATAATGATATTTATAGTGATCTTTTTCTTTTCGAGTGTTCTACTGCTCACTACAGCAGAAAGGAACCTTGGTGGTCGCCTTTCTCGTCGACAAGTTGCCTCACATCTACTCGTAACGTTCGGTTTACATTTTCAAAAGCTGCACTGGAAACCTAAGTGTGTTAATTTCGCGCACTTGTAGGTGTGTGACTATTAATTCGCACACTTGCTTTAGCCAGTAAAGACGTGAACTGGCTTTTCCATATCACTGTAAAAAATAGTCGTAGGTTTACGGGAAAATTTACCACGAAGTTCAGTTGTAAAATTACGATTGAAAATCGTAAAAGTACAAGCACTGCAAATCGGCTTGAAATTAATCCACGAGCAAAGATAAGGTCCGTCAGACATTTACAACATATTTCGTAAATCGTAATTTACAAAATGAATCGTTAACCTAAAAAGATATTTTTCAAAGTGTAGGCATACTACACACTTGCAGGGACAAAACTAACTGTACGAATAGAAATCACACACACCTAACGAGATTGCGACATTCTTACACTTGGGCTTTTCAGTCTGCGATTCATCGGTTCACACATACGCCCCCCTCGTTCATTTCCCCCTTTCTTTCCCCTGTGTGCGGTGGGCCATTGTGCCGCGCCGCCCGGCGTTCTGGGTCGTGGTTCCGTGCGGGGTGCTCGTAACACTGGTGCGGGCCCGCCCCCCGCGGCCCCCCGCGGCCCCCCGCGGCCCCCCGCGGCCTATAGGCGCCTATACAGGCGCCAGCGCGAGGCGCCGCTGGCCGCAGGGCGCCGCCGCCTGGGCCTGGGCTGCCCTGCCCGGGCCGGGCCGCGCTACGCGCCCTGGCCGAAGCTCTGTGCACACCGAGCGTTCTCCCTTCTGCCCCCCCCCCCCCCCCCTCTCCCGCCCCACCTTCCTTTCCCATTCATTTGCATACCGTGAGGCAAACAGTTAGGCCCTCGCTACCCCCGCGCCGCGGCGCCGCCGCGCCACGCTACGAAATGACCAATGGCCAGCGAGCTGGTGGGAAGCGGAGCGCCCACTACCTCGCACCGCACCGCACCGCGGCCCGCGCCACCTTACAGCCTTTCACCCGCTGCCATCTCATTTTTCATTTTTTATTATTCCTCGTTTTTTATTTCTTTTTCTTTCTTTTTTTCAAAGAGTTTTATTCTAACGGAGTTTTACTACTTTTGCCTGCCGCATGGGCGCGTCAAATTTTCATATTTACACTGGTAAAACAAGGATGGTACACGGAAAAAACTGCGTCTTGGTTTTCAAGCCGCCAAGGTTTTCTTATGGAGAAAATGCATTGCAGCGTCTTGGTTTTTCCAAAACGTCTTGAAAAGCAAGACGCGGTTTTCACCGTGTAGGTACATTGCACCTCTCACAAGGAACATACCTTAGTGTTAGCTAGCTGCTAGTGCAAATCGCTTTGCCAAGCCTGCAAATCGATTGCTGTGGCAGCATCTTTGTTATTCCAGTTTTCCTTTTTTCATTATTGCTGAATACTTTCACAAAAGGTAACATTGGTCCGCAGATTCTGAAAATCGTAGCAAATCCGGGGAAGATGTTGTCCTTTTTTTAAATGTTTTTTCTTCCTTTTACTTCCTTCCTTCCTGGCCGCCCGTCGAGTGCAGGTCCCTTCGGGCGCGGTGCGGGGGTCGGCTTGCGGAAGGGGCGTTAGAGGCGGCCTATAATAGGCCTGAAATGAGCGAGTGGTGAGGTCAGCATGTTCGCTAACAAGGCGCCGCCTACTGTGAAATTTATCGCTGGGGATGCGCGGCGGGGCCGGGCCGGGCCGGGCCGGGCTGCTTATTTTGAGAAGCTCATCGAGTTCGGCACCCCCTACATCTGCCCGCTTCACTAAGTTCGGCCCCTTTCACTCCCAATTTCAAGGGTTAGGTTAAATTAGGACAACCTAACCTAACCTAACCAAGCCTAACCTAACATATCCTAACCTTACCAAACTTATCGAACGCTTGAAATTTGGGGCTTTTTGGCGGTTGGGTGCCGAACTCGATGAGCTTCTCAAAATAAGCGGCCGGGCTGGGCCGAGCAGGGAGTGGTCTGGCCTGATGTCGAGGAGGACTCGCGCAGGGACCCGCGGCCTTGACACGGCCTGTACCGTCGTAAGCCCATCAGGCCGAAACGTTTCGAACCACGTGGTACTACAGTGTCTACATTTTCTTATCGCACACTGACAAACCGTAAATAAACTGCAGTTGACTGTAGTAAAACTATAGTTGAACTACAGTTTTCGGGTGTAGTTGCATCGACTGACCCTTACATCCGGGACTCAGGTGATTAAGTTTATTTTACCTTAAGAGCTTTCAAGTCAATCAAAGAAAAAACATAATATCCTTCACTTTTGAGGATAACATCATAAAGAAAGTAGATTTGTTTCGATGCAGATTGTATCCATAGAGGAGACTCAAGAGTGTAAATCTTTCTCCAGTAGGACAGACCAACTCTTTTAGCAGTGGTATAAAAATTGCCACTGTCGGAAATTCGGCGATATTTCGGAGCGGGTGTGGATAGGGGTGGTCGTGTTGGCCCAGTAGTCGATGCAGGATGAGAAAGTCTCTCACGGACCTTATCGGGAGGCGGGCCCGGCCGGGCGCAGCGCCTCGCGGCGGCGGTGGCCGCAGCCTGGCTGGCCTGTAGCATTTCATCATACTTCAGTTCTCTTCATCACTTTTATCCCACGTCCATTAAGATGTTGCACCGCACCCTACATTTTTGGCCACACTACTCTGTCCAGAGGTGAATCACTCATGATTGGAATATACCCATGAGCACATGAGTAATACATCTTAGATTTCAAGGGCTTAGTTCGATATTTGTTTCTCAATATAGGCGTGAACTGTGCATAAATGGCATTCTCGAACAAAACGTTGAACAAGTATGGCTAAAATTTTAAAATTTTGCCTGAAATTGTAGCTGAGTACAGATAAATAGGGCTCGAGTTGTACACGCGAGTACAGGATATAAACCATTCGACTCTGTCTCTAGCCACCTTTGTCACCAAAAATCAACTTCAGTTATTCATTAGGTTTATGTTCCAGTCGGGTGTATGTGACGAACGCAAAGCCCCCGAGAAACCATGCCATATTGTCAGTGCTGCCAGAGAAGTAGCCCAAACACAGTGCACTAAAGCCGAGGGGGAAACAACTCTAAAATTTCTACTGTACACAAGATTTCTCTCAGATTTTGAAAAGATTCAGAAAAATTCATAAATATTCAGAAAAGATTTCTCTGAAAATTTCTTGAGATTTCACAACAATTCATAAAAATTCACAAAAATTCACAAAAATTCAATGAAAATTTCATGAGATTCACAATTAAATTTCTCAAAAATTTAGGAAAATTTCTGAAAATTTCACAAAAATTCAATAAAAATTCACAAAAATTCACAAAAATTTACGACATTTGTACACCAAAATTCAGAGTTGTTTCCCCCTCGACTAAAGCGGTCTGCTCTGTGGAAAGGAAGCAGAAAAATCATCTCCGAGAAAGGCCCACGGAACTACAAACGCACGACACCCGTCCTTTACTAGTACGAGCGAGGCGAGGACGAGTCGCTTTATGTAATTTGTAATCCGTCGTGTGCGGGTGTGGTGACAAAAGGATGCGATGGGGACGACGGCGGCGGCGGGTGGAGCAGGCGGATGTGTCGCCTTGCGGTGCCCCGCCCGGTCCCGCCCCGCCCCGCCCCGCCCCGCCCCGCCCCGCCCCGCCCCGCCCCGCCCCGCCCCGCCCCGGACGGACAGGTAAAGAGCCCAATTAGGCGACCCGTCGTGTTGTAGCACCCAACCTTGCACCGGCTGAGCGACACCTTTTATACACGACCACTGGCACCACCGCCGCCGCCCTCCGCCCTCCCTATCGCCCGCGCCGGGACTGTTTTACTACCCAATTTAGCGGTTATATAGGTTATTTTAACCCTTAATTAGCGTGGCGTTCAGCTAGATCGAGTCGAAAAACTTTGAAATTTCTTTGTTTTCACTTTTGTATCTGTAACACCCTGACCTGGGTAGGCTACTGCATGGCATCCAATACTGAAAAATTAAAAAACTATGCTGTTAACAAGTAGTTTCACGTACCGGCGTCGTTACCGCGTAATACGGTGTAATATGGAGTATTGTTCAATAAGGGATTTGTTTTGTAGTGTAAATACCACCTCGGTTTTTTTTTAGTGTGGGGTCGGTGGCTGCTTGCAAAACCTGTTGTAAAATTTTTAAAAAGAAATTAAGTTAACATTTTTATAACCATTTTGATGTAGAATAAGCACACTTTCTGACTGTGTATCGTTGTGTGAAACCCACATCACGGCGTATCGGATGCGACGATCAGGAAGGTCCTCGTAATAATCGTGGCCCGGCCCGGCGGAGGGTGCGACTTTTCACACTTTCTGCGCCGGAACCAGACACACAAACTCAGTTCGGAGACACAGAAAAAGAGAGGAGTGAGGGAGAGAGAGAGAGAGGGAAAGAGAGAGAGAGAGAGCGCAAAGCATCCGAAGGGGCGATCGACGCACTCCCCAGCAGTCTCACTCACACACGGACACTTGTTATTTGAAGAGCTGTTGCTGTGACACCTGTCCCTCTAATAGGTCGTTACACCAGCACACTGCCAGGTCCCTCCACCCTGCCTACACGCTGCTGGGCCTTTCAAACAGCCCAAGCAAACGTAGGGAAAGCTATATAATGTTCGGGAAGCTAACTGCAGGTTACTACAGTACAGTACAGTACAGTACAGTACAGCACAGTACAGCACAGTACGGTAGGTCCTAAAGCACAGTTCCGCGCCCAGTTCCATGTCTATACATACTACAAATTATTACTAACGTACCTACCTATTTTCTACCGATTCAATTTACCTTCAAACCAAACACCCTCTTTACCCATTATAATGTTAGTTGTTTATAAATATTCATTCATTTTTCTTGAAAACCCCCCTTTTTTTCCAGATATTTAAAGTAAACGGGTCGTTTGTCGCATAGAAGCACAAACTTGTGGTTAGATAAACGGCAAAATTATGAGCGCCTGGGTAACAATAGGCATTATGTCGGTGGCGGCGGCGCGCGGTGCGGCGGCAGACGAGGGCTGATTGTGACTTTCCTGTCCTCGATCGGGTCACCTCCCTTTTCTGCCCCGGGGTGCCTCGGAGAAGAGGGAAGGGGAGTGGAGGGGGGGGAGGGGGGGGGGGGTTACGGGGGAAGGGCGTGTTAACGTGCGGCCCCCTCCTGCCTACCTGATCACAGCTCTCGCGCCGCCCTGAATCACCAGAGCATTTTTTCGCTTCCGATGTGTTAAAGAGGGAAGGACGGTGGCGTGGCGGGGCGGGGGTGGGGGTGGGGGCGGGGGCGGGGGCGGGGCGGGGGTGGGCCACGCACCGCCGCCGGGGGCACACGAGAGGGAGGCGAGTGATCAGGTGGATAAAAAGCCGAAAAGGGGACGATCGTCTGGCGCGTTTTGACTTCTTGTTGGCCGCCGCCGCGTACGCCGCCCGCCGTAAAAGTGGCTGTGAATAGAGCCGCTGAATGGGGACGCGTCCTCAGAGGATGAGCTGAGGCGGGCGTTTGTCGGCGCCCCAAACTGTCCGCGCTCCCCGGTGTGTGTGTGTGTGGGGGGGGGGGGGGGGCATCAAAGGGGTGCGGCTCGCGGCCTGACGGGGAGGCTATACATGTCACCTGATACATCCCCCGCGTCCGCTCTACACTCACCCACACAAACGCAAACACTCTCTCTCTCTCTCTCTCTCTCTCTCTCTCTCTCTCTCTCTCTCACTCTCTCTCTCTCTCTCTCTCGCTCTCTCTCTCTCTCTCTCTCTCTCTCTCTCTCTCTCTCCTCTCTCTCTCTCTCTCTCTCTCTCTCTCTCTCTCTCTCTCTCTCTCTCTCTCTCTCTCTCTCTCTCTCTCTCTCTCTCTCTCTCTCTCTCTCTCTCTCTCTCTCTCTCTCTCTCTCACACACACACACAAGCAAAAGCACACACACACGTACAAGGCATTTCACGCCTTTCCAAGTTACTGCCATCCAGGCGATGCAGACGGCGGGGAAGGTGGTGGTCGTAATGCTCCTCCAGTCTGACGCGCGCGCAGGGGCGTAACATCGGGTGTCTTCTTTCCCCGCCACGCCCTGCCCCGCCACGCCCCGCCACGCCCTGCCACGCCCTGCCCCGCCCTGCCCCTGCCCCGCCACGCCCTGCCACGCCCTGCCCCGCCCTGCCCCTGCTCCGCCCTGCCCCGCCAAGCCCTGCCCCACCCCACCCCACCCCACGCCACCCCGCCACGCCCTGCCCCGCCATGCCATGCCCTCACCTTGATTCAATTCGCTCCGCTTGCTCATCGCCAGCCCCCTGCCCTGCATGCGCTCCTGTACCCTGTTTCTGCTGGAAACATTATGTACAACGATGACAAGCTAACTTTGTGTCATTGATATTTTTGTAATTTTTACGATTTCTAGTAATTTTTGGTACGACCTGTACGCATTCAAAATTTGCATAGGCCATTCCTCCTTTTATCCTTTTCACTTGAAATCGAAGTTAGCAAACTTGTGTTTGTGAATTTCTATCAGTGGTAAAACAAAGGTAGGACATCTCACCTTTTTGCGAGTAGTGCCTCCCGAGAGGCGTTTAATCGCCCCAAAAGTGTGAAATCTTGGTGTCTCTGGGGTGAATGCCACTTTAAAGGCATAAATTATTTAAAACCTTTTAAATGTGCGATGCAGTACCTGTATTTGTTTCTCCGGTGTTTTGCAAGGAAAATTCGGCAAAACCGACATGAGCCCCGCCCGAACCTGAGCCCGGAAGGCTTCAGAGGCGACCTGGGCCAGATATGAGTCCAAGAGGTTGGAGTACCGAGGTCTCTTCCCAGGTTCGGATTGATGTCAAGCTTGCACCTAACCTAGGTGTGGACCAACGCGTCCCGGAATCGCACTGTTAAAGTTCTGCGAAGTATTTGCTTCGCAGGGCTACAAAGAATTCTCACTCTTCGTAACCTGCAAAGCATTTGCTTCGTAACTTACAAAGAAAACAGATACTTTGTAGGCTGCAAAGAATTTCTTTGCAGTCTGCGAAGCACGAGCTTTGTAGCCTACGAAGTATATCCTTTTTTCGTTGTAAGTTACGAAGCAAATGCTTTGCAGTTTACGAAGAGTGAGAATACTTCGCAGATTTTTAACAGTGCGGGTTCGGGTGGGGCTCATGTCGGTTTTGCCGAAAATTCTCCCTGTTTACCTCTTCACGTGTACTCAAGGAAATTCACACACCGAAAGTAAAGAGTATGCGATGTTGATTCACTTTTGGGTTTCTCAGCACGGGCGGAGGAAGTCCTACTGCCTGAGACAAGGTGTCGTGCTTTCTGCCCTAACTGCATCACATTTCGGCAACGTTTGTCGGTGAGGCGGTCGTTGATTGAGGTTGTGGAGAGAGAGAGAGAGAGAGAGAGAGAGAGAGAGAGAGAGAGACTAATTGACGCGTGATGATGATACTGAAACTATATACACTTGTGTGTGTGTGTGTGTGTGTGTGTGAGTGAGAGAGAGAGAGAGAGAGAGAGAGAGAGAGAGAGAGAGAGGGGGAGGGGGTAGATCGGGGCGGGCCGGGAGTTTCCTCCTGATTCGGGTCTATCATGCGCCGACGATTCAAATCGACCTCCGTTTTTTACGATCAGCGCACGCCGCCTCCATTTCCCCATTCACCCTCTTTTTAATGTTATTATCTCTGTCTCTTTTTTTCCTTTCATTACTTTTTCGTCTCCACCGGCTGCGCGTGTCATCTTATCACAAGCCTGCGGCTGCTGCACTTTGCCGCTTATCGAGAACGCTGCGTGCGTATGTGGTTGTATATTTTACGGCGACTGGGTGGCAGGAATTGCCTGCCATTTGTGTATCGGGAATTCAGAAATTTACTCCCGCTTCTTTGCATTACTTTTTGTGAATATTACGACTGCCGATAAACAAATAAACTGCGTGAATTTTTTTTTTTTTATGGACTGTAACGAACTCGCGGCATTTTCGAGCCTGCTACAGAGCGTGGCTAGCTGTCGTGATACTGTGATTTGTTTAGATTGTTTTTTACCTCGGAAGATGGACAATATTACCGCGCTGTTGCAGCTTTGAAATTGTTTTAAAACAGTTGAAAGTGAGGTGATATATTTTATTTAAATTCGTAATGAGCGGTTTATAAATGGTCGCTTTGCTCGAACGAGAAATACCCATGCTCTACGCCCGGACTGCGCCCGATACGACATTCCGACGGGTCATTTGTAGCTCGCACAGCTCTATCAGTGTCGCCACGCGGCGCTCGACCTGGCGACATGGTCTTGAGCGGCCTGGGCATTAGTTCCCTCGGTATCGCCTCCAATCATCACCGTCCAGGCGGACCTGCGCGCACCCTAGCCCCGAACCCCAAACTCGACTATGCGCATCTAGGAGACTTGTTTTTGATCTTATCGTTAAGTGGAATGATATGTGTCACATGCTGTACTTTTAGTTCGAAATATCTGCACATCGACACCTGAAACTAAAAGGCACGCAGTCCAGCATCGCGTTTGGACATACACGTAGTTCAGCCTCGCGTTTGGAAAGGCACGCAGTTCAGTTTCGCGTTTTGATATATACACGTAGTTCTCCGCTACGCGAGTCTGAACTACGTGGATATCCAAACGCGAGGCTAGACTGCGTGCCTTTTAGTTTCAGGTGTCGACATGCAATGCACACCAAATTTCTTGCAAGGAAACGCTTTGGAAATCGTGAAGAATTTGAAATCTTAGTTGATTGATTGCAAAGCATTGCTTTGCCATTTCCAAGCAAATACTTCGCATAATCTGGTGCAAAGCTGTTTTAGCACCTAACTCTTCGCTGTGGCAACTACCACAGTGAATGTATTGGCTGTGTCCAAAACTTAACTTAGCTCTGGCAAACAGTCTTTTCTTTCAGTGCGCATGCTTCGTAATTCACAAAGAATTTAGAAGCGTTGAAGGGAATTACCAGTGAACATCTTTGGTTGGGCACCAGGGTGTGCTGTGTCGTGCGCATATCGTTTCGCTTGTAGAAAATATCACTCCGTAGTACACCCCGAATAGCCCATTCTTGTACCAAGAACACTGGGTTTGTCGTGGTGCCAATTTACTTGAGACAAGAAGATGTACTTGCTGTCAGCAAGAACATTTTCTTGTCTTAAGTAAATTGGCACCACGACAAACCCAGTGTTCTTGGTACAAGAATGGGCTATTCGGCGAGGGGGTATGCACTCTCAAAACCTGTGACCCGACTATTACGTCTATTACGCTCTATTACGCCTCAAAAATGTCGGGATTCAGCTAAAAATAGCCCAAAACAACCCAAAAATAGGTAATTTTCGGCGAATTTTGGCTATTATGCCACTTATTACGCATACTATTACGCGTGCTATTACGGGCAGAGTGACCCGACTATTACGCGAGTGTATACCCCCTCGCTATTCGGGGTGTAAGATTTCTGAGTCCCGTTAGTGAGTTGGAATAGTGTGTGGCTTGCAGGATTGCTGCCGGCCTGCCGCCGCTGCACTGTTAAAAATTCCGTACCCCATTCCACAGATACTACGGTAAAATCCGTTTTGTTTGATTACGGAACAGCCGTATATTAAAAATACGGTGTTTTCCGTGACCAATTCCGTAGTTAAGTTTCTTCAAACTTCGAAAAAATTTAAATTTAAGGCAGTACGGTCATACGTTCTACGGACGTCCCGTACCCACTTAAAACGGCCCGGACCTGGTAAAAAATTAACGGGAAAAACCGTAGAAATTACCGTGGAAATTTCTGGCAGTGTGCCACGGGGCTGCCACCCAGCCTGTTCTGTCTTCAACAAGTCTTTCAGACGAGTCTTTGTGCTGCTGCTCCAGTAATAATCGCTCCAGTAATAATCGCTCCAGTACAACGATCGGTATTGGTGCCTGGGCGGCGCAGGCGAGGCGCGTGCGCAGCGTCACGGTCCTCTCCAGGAACTTTTCTCTGGAGGACTTTTCCAGGGCTCTCCAGGGCACTCCAGGCCAGCGCGGCGGCCCTCGGGTCGGCGCGATGAGCGCGGCTCAGCTCCACGCTTCCTCACGAGGGCTCCTGTGCCCGGCCGGCACGCTCCGCTGACTTGCGTTCAAGTCCCCGGCTGTCTGCCCTCCCCCACCCTCCTCACCTCGTAGGGGAGTCTCGTTCTATAAGAAACCGTAACTTCTTCAGAATGAAATAAATTTCTTTCTGTAACGACATTGGCCTAAAACTTTCGTTTTAGCATGACAATGATGATCGGTTATCACGATTCCTTGGTTTCCAAGGCCACCTCGTATATTACCTGAATATTACACACGTTACTTGGAATATTACACAAATGTTATATATCCTTCTTGATTTATTCTGTCAGAACATGCAATTTGCTTCAAAATTACCAATAGTACCAGAAATATTTGACACTATTCTTGCGTACACTGTTAAAATGAGTTGACGAGCCCTCGGCGTAAACTTAGTACGCTGGAACACTGTAAAAATAATAACGGCGAGATGACGGTTAGCAACCGCTTACAGAATTTCCACTACTTTACCGTACTTGATACCAAACATGCCGTACTTTTCGTGCATGGTCAACCGTACCTCGGTTTGAGTGCTACGGAGCTCGAAAACGGTTCTTCCGTACCGCTTTTAGTGGGTACGGTGAAGCCGTTTCACGGCTCCGTGGTATACAATCAGTGGGTACGGTACGGTCTCTCCGTACTCTGTGCACCGTATCAGATTTCAATTTCGCAGGTACGGTGCACCGTACCTGGCACTGAATCGATCTCTCATTTTTTACAGTGAAGAAAGGGGGTTGTACTAGGGTCTCGTTTTAAAAGTGCTCCTCTTACAGAGTCCACTACTTTACTACTTCTCACCAAACATGCCGTACTTTTCGTGCATGGTCGTATTATATGCTTCTGCGGATGTTGAGCGGCCTGCTTCGCGCCCGTGCGATCGTTCGGAAACGATTAGTCGGCATGTAGGCCGCTGCACGGCAGCCCCGCCCGGCAGCAGCCCTGCAGCAGCCCTGCAGCAGCCCTGTCGCTAGCCGAGAATGAGAAATCAGCCCCCGCGCCGTCAGCCTGATTCCGTTCATCAGGAGCAAGAGGCCAAGGGGCGTTGAGCAACCTGGTGAAGGATTCCCTCCACGACCCGCGCGGCCGTCCCGCGGGGCCCGGCCCGGCCGGGGCGGCGGGGGCCTCCTCGGCCTCTCCGGGGGCACGGGGGCGCCGCGGACAGTGATTGAATCGTGAGTGTGTTTGGACAGGAGTGAGAAGCGGCCCGGGGCCCCCCGGGGGGTCTGTTATCTTGTTAGATGGACCCACGGGTCTGCGAGGCGGGGCGGGGCGGGGCGGGGCGGGGCGGGGCGGGGCGGGGCGGGGCCCGCGGCCGGGAGCGCTCTTTCGTGTGAGCGCCCCTGCGGGCCGGCACGGCGCCCCTGCGGGCTACGGGGCCCCCCTCGTCGTCACGGGGGAATGTCGTTCGAATTAAGACAATTTTTCGAGGTGGTTCGGTTTAGACACGAGACGGAGCTCTGTTATAATTTGACTTTCTCGTCGTGCGGCCGGGTATGAGGCGGTGCGGTGCGCAGGGGCTCTAAATGCTGACGATTGTTAAAAGCGTTATGATAATTACACGAGCAAGGGGCTGCCTCAATTCATTAGAATCTTCTGTCGAGACAACGATTGTCGTACTGGAAATCTAAGTGCAAGAATGTCGCTCACTTGGAGGTGAGTGAATTTATTTATGGGTCAAAAATTGAACTGGAGAATGTGGTGCCAGGAAGTGTCACTCACCTGGGCTAAGTATAATTTTCACTTTGCTGTAAATGAGCGATACATCATACACACATTTGTACGAATGACCATTCGTACACTTGGAGATATGGAAAAGACTATTCTGCAAATCTAACTGTTGTACTGCATGACTGTTTAAACTGCAAAACTCCAATCTTGCAGTTTAAACTGCAAGCCTCTAGTCTTGCAGTTTAAACTGTCATGTAGTACAGCAGTTAGATTTGCAGAGAGTGTCTTTTTCCCTATTCCCTGCGAAATCGAGTACGGAATTTTTAACAGTGTCGGGCACAGAGGGCGTGCGTACGGTGAGAAAAGAGCTGCAGTGCTCGTAGCCCGGGCCGGGGCCGGGGCAGGAGCGGGGCAGGGGCGCACATCCATCGCCCTGCTCACGCGGCCCCGCGGGGTGTTCGCTCATTGTTTATCGTCAGTATCAATCAGACCCGCGTACGGTGCAATGGAAAAGAAATAACCTTTGGGAACGTACACTGTTTTCTCAAGATAAACACTTTTTCCACGTTTGGGTCACAATCACTGTGAAAAATATGTCTGTAAGTTTACGACTTTTTCCGTATCTTGTTCCGTACTTAAATAGGGCCTGTTGTACAGGAAAAGGTACGGAAAGCCGTAAATTTAGCTGAAACGGAGTGCTCCAGATAAAAATTTTAAGTCGGTACCAAGTTTCCGTACATTTTGTACCCACAGTTTAACAATTTGATATCGTAGCTTTACGACATTTCTCATGGAAAATTTTCCCGTAACTCTTACGAATATTTCTCACAGTGAGAAGCAGGCGTATTTCATTCGGGGCTTCATATGGAACCTGCGCGACATTCTTCGTGGTATAATTACAGTCTGACAAAAATCATCCGTTTGTAACACAATTGTGTTCTGTTAAACTGTTTAGTGTGCTTGCCATGCGCAGCGTGTCGCGCCCGCCAGTTTGTATAGAGTTGGATGCAACACGCCGCTTGCCCCCTCTCCCCCCTCCCCCTCTCCTCTCTCCCTATCTCTCCCTCTCTCCCTCTCTCTCCCTCTCCCTCTCTCCCCTCTCTCCCCTCTCTCCCCTCTCTCCCTCTCCCCCTCTCTCACCCTCCCTCCCCCTCTCTCCCCCTCTCTCTCCCTCTCCCTCCCTCTCACTCGCTCTCCCTCCCTCTCCCTCTCCTCTTACACACTCACACTGCCCGTTTGACGTCCGCACATCGTTCTGTGTTCGAGTGCGAGGGAGACAACCTTCTATGTGTGTGTATGTGCATGGCCCTGTTTAAGTGTGTGTGTGTGTGTGTGTGTGTGTGTGTGTGTGTGTGTGTGTGTGTGTGTGTGTGTGTGTGTGTGTGTGTGTGTGGTGACACGTGCTGTCAGGACGTCCTGTTGGACTAACAGCAGTAGCGGTTGTCATTGTAGTTGTGTTGCGGTGGGTGAATATCGAACGAGTGACAATCGACGCACCTGCCCTGCCGTTTGCCTGCTCAACTCCCTCCTCTTATCCAGGCCTGAGCTGGGCACACGTTCAATTTGCATTAAACCCTCCTCTCCGCCCCGCCGCCACTCCTCACCCACACAGCGACACATATATGTGCGTAAAGGATGCGTGCGTGTACGCACGCCTGTTTAGTAAGCACATGAGAAAAGCATTAGAATAGTAACCTTTTTTTAACATTCCTTCTATTTCTTTGACAGGAAGAATACTGGAGAATCAGCAGTGAACGGTATTCTGTTGAGCGGTCAAGAAGAGGCACTTTCGGTAAGTTGGCTACCATCGGACGTAATTGATAAAGCGGTAAAAGACTTTTCTGCAAAATTTCCGAAGATTGCTCTGCAAATCTATCAGTTGTGCCACATGAGAGTTTAAACTGCAAGACTGTTTAAACCGCGCGACTTGAGTTTTGCAGTTTACTTTGTCATGTAGTACAACACTTTAGATTTGCAGCGTGCCCGGTTTGGCGTACACCAGATTGCTTGAATGGAGGCCCTCTAGACTAAATCTGAGGGTTCCTCCTCTTGGTCGGTGAAATGGTAAAATGTCTAGGAAAAGCGCAGATACATTTCTCTTTCGAGTCTGTGATTGCGACTACATTGCCCTTAGTACCAAAGTCATAGTCCCATGCGGTGGATCTCACAGCCCCGCTCCGTCTGGTTCCCACCGCTCCAGAGCATTTGCATCCTGCCGATGAGCACAGACATCACTTTCTCCTCCCCCTCACTTGGGTATAGAAATTCTTATTTTTGAGCCGCCCCCGCCACCGTCCTCCACGGTCGGTTGAAGCTGCCGCCGGGTTGGTGCTTCCTCTCTCCCTCCGTCTCACGAGACGATAACGCGATTGTGTTTTGTTTCGCTTCCAGCACAGGAAAACCAAGTGTGTGAATGCTCCACTCTCGAAGGCGTGTAAATATCTTGTCGGGAAAAGTGTGCGAAATTTATGGAGAAAATTATTTTTCTCTGTTGGTTAGAATGTAAATTCACACATCTGCAAGTAATGCACATATGCTCACAGTTCACACATGCACAGAGTAATATACATATTACCCTGTACTATGTAGACTCATTCAAAAGGAAAGTTTAGAAAGGAATTAGATCGTTTCTTTGAAAATGAGACTTTTGAGCTTCCCGAAATAATATGCATTATGACGCGTGTCATTCCTTTGTGACGACGAGCGTTATTCCCGGGTTTGCCCCGTTGTCAAAATTTCGTTATCCTTGGTTGCCGTGCACCCAGAAAATCTGATCCTTGAATCAAGGATATTTTCCTTAATAAAATACAAGGAACTTTTTTTCCTTAACATGATGTTAAATACGTTAAAATAAGGAATAATCTTTAAAACTGAGGAATAAAAAATCCTTGACTAAAAGAAAATTCCTAGAAATTGGGTTAAATTTTTCCTTGTAATTTTTTTCCTTGAATCAACGCGTTTAGCCTTGTTTCAAGGATCACATTTTCTGGGTGTGTGACGTGACAGGCTAGCCTTTAGCAGGCGCGACGTCGTAACTCGTGACGGCTCGTACTCTGGGCGGACGCTCGTCGCGCCAACCGACTGCTCGTCACATTGGCGTCGTTATCAATATCACCATCGTCACAGGTGTAACCGCAGACCAGTCCAATCACGGAGCGCACATGTGCAGGCGGCGCATGTGCGGCCCGAGCCCCTCAAAGTAGTTTAGTCACGCGCGACGCGAGGGCTGAGAGTGGCTGAGAGTAACAAACAGCTGCTGTCACGTCATGGAATAAGGAACTCAGACCGCCATAATCACAGCAAAACAATTTCCGGGAAGTTCCCAGTTGGTGTAAATTTTCCGCATGCTGGAAATATAGCATAACTTGCATGGATATGCTGAGAAATAGCATCCGGAAAATTGCTTTCCGGACTCAATCGGGAACTTCCTGGAATTTTTTTTTTTTTTGCTGTGATGGGCGTATTGGCTTTCAACTTTGCTTGGATTCAATATACACCTTGAGAGAGAACTTATGCATAACAATGCGGTTCGTTCGGCTCATACTTTGTACACTGTTAAATCGCTACAAACAAAGTAGTTTGTAAGCTTGCAAAGCATTTGGATGCTTTGTAATACAAAGCATTTTGTTTGAAATACAAAGCATTTCGCAAATGCTTCGCAAGCTACAAAGCAAAAGCTTCGCATTAGAAACAAAGTGCTTTGTATTACAAAGCAGCCAAATCCCTCGCAATTGCGAAGCATTATTTTGTTTGTAATTGCGAAGCATTGCTTTGTAAGGTTTTAACAGTGTAAGCATTTCAATTCTGCGTTCTTTATTTTGTGCAGTCGCCCACAAAATGAATGGTCCGTGTTGTCCAAGTTAATACTCGAATGTTACAAACCTTGTGCTCGAGCAGGCTTAGCTATAAATTTTTTAGATAGATTCCCCGCCTCACCCGCACCCCACTCTGTGTCGGAGTATCTCCGTGGGCTCCTGCTAGGCGTGGTGTGGTGTCTCTGGGAGCATGGGGTATCTGCGCCCGGCTCGGCTCGCGGGGTATCCGGGACGCGCGCGCGCGCCTGAGAGTCAGGCAAACCATAAGACATGCCTCCCGAGATCCGCTCTCCTGTTGGCCTCTCGCCTGAAAGACAGGCAACCCAACGCGCGTCATATATGTATGCTCGCTCTTGATGTCCGTTTCCAGTGTTGCCACAAAAGTAGGCAATAAGTAGCCCAAACACAGTGGTGTAATGCGGGCTGTATATGCACTGTAAAAATATATCTTCGTAAATTTACGACTTTTTTCGTAATTTGTTATTTACAAACGGTGTTGTAAGTTTACGATCAAAATCGTAAATTTACGAGACCCTATTTGTCCTTGTTTAAGAATCACAAGTCGATACCAGGTGTTTTTATACTTTTGTAATTTTACAATGTGACACCGTAACTTTACGATAATTCTCATGGAAAATTTTCCCGTAACTCTTACAAACATTTCTTACAGTAGTGTGCGCCTACCTACTAGGCAGCACCCTAGCACAGGAGCGTATATGTTGCCTAGTAGGCAGGCACAGATGCAGCCTGCTTTACTCAACTGTGTTTGGGCTACTTAGTGCCTACTTTTCTGGCAACACTGTCCGTTTCCAAACGAAACAACTCGCCGAAAAATATTCACCTTGACATTACGAGATGTGATCTTAGTCAGCAAGTGCCAAACTCACTTTACTGATTTTTGTACCCCTATGTCAGAACATCATTTAATAGTTTGCGCTCACTAAGTTTTGAAGACTTAAATTAATTTAAGAGTAGTGTGCGCCAGAGCTGCGCATTTTCGCCCAGAGCGCCCGCTCTTCTGTGACCGCGCGATCGCTGCTTGTTGCGAGACGAAGTGTTAATGAGAGGGAAAATGAAAGCCGAAAGCTACATTTTTCTTCGCTTTCTGCTCGGCACTGCACCTGAAGTCTTGCCCGTCTCTGCGTTAGGGAGCAGGGTCGGGAGGGGGCCGGAGGGCCGGGTGCGAGTGTCCCCACACCCTAAGCAACGCCTTTCCTGGGGCGCTGAATCTTAGTGCCTTTGCAAAGGCACTAAATTTGTATGGAGTATACGCAGTTGGTCAGCTAAAGGTGCTAAGTTTTACCTTTAAAAGGCACTAACAAAATTTAGTGCCTTTCCTGGGGCACTAAATCTTAGTGCCTTTTCAAAGGCACTAAATTTTGTTAGCGCCTTTTAAAGTTAGCACCTTTGTTTTTCCAGTGTAGCGATCGCGAGGCGATAGTCCCCGCCCAAATGCAGGCGATCGCTATGGGATCGCGACCAAGCCGAGCACTAGCGGGTGCGATCGGCCAGTGATCGCCAGGCGGTCGGGTCGGGTGGGCGCTCTGGGCGAAAACGCGCAGCACTGGTGGGCGCAAACAATTAAATTAATAAACCATCATTTTTACTTTTTCGAAATGCTGGAAATATTTCCTACAAAGGATGTATTCAAAGGTTTCAAAGGGTCAACAGCAATAACTGTTATTGTATAATGGTTAAATCTAATTGTTTTATAGTTTGCAGGTGTCAACCCGTCCCGCGTGATGGCTATCAAATGTGAGGTGTGCTCCAAATTATGCCCGTCGAAAAGCAAGCTAAAAGAACATCTTCGCACCCACACTGGTGAAAAGCCTTTTGAATGTACGATATGCCACAAGATGTTCTCACGACATGGCCACTTAAGAAGTCATCTTCGCACACACACTGGTGAAAAGCCTTTTGAATGTACAGTGTGCCACAAGAAGTTTTCTACATCAAGTGATTTAAAGGTCCATCTTCGCACCCACACTGGTGAAAAGCCTTTTGAATGTACGATATGCCACAAGATGTTCTCACAACATAGCCACTTAAGAAGCCATCTTCGCACCCACACTGGTGAAAAGCCTTTTGAATGTACAGTGTGTCAGAAGAAGTTTTATACACCAGGTGAATTAAAGGTCCATCTTCGCACACACACTGGTGAAAAGCCTTTTGAATGTACAGTGTGCCACAAAAGGTTTTCTACATCGGGTAACTTAAGGGTCCATCTTCGCACCCACACTGGTGAAAAGCCTTTTGAATGTACAGTGTGTCAGAAGAAGTTTTCTACACCAGGTGAATTAAAGGTCCATCTTCGCATCCACACTGGTGAAAAGCCTTTTGAATGTACGATATGCCACAAGATGTTCTCACAAAATAGCCACTTAAGAGGACATCTTCGCACACACACTGGCGAAAAGTCTTTGGAATGTACAGTGTGCCTCAAGAAGTTTTCTGCATCAAATGGTTTAAAGGTCCATCTTCGCACCCACACAGGTGAAAAGCCTTTTGAATGTACAGTGTGTCAGAAGAAGTTTTCTACATCAGGTGAATTAAAGGTCCATCTTCGCATCCACACTGGTGAAAAGCCTTTTGAATGTACGATATGCCACAAGATGTTCTCACAATATGGCCACTTAAGAAGTCATCTTCGCACCCACACTGGTGAAAAGCCTTTTGAATGTACAGTGTGTCAGAAGAAGTTTTCTACATCAAGTGATTTAAAGGTCCATCTTCGCACCCACACTGGTGAAAAGCCTTTTGAATGTACAGTGTGTCAGAAGAAGTTTTCTACATCAAGTGATTTAAAGGTCCATCTTCGCATCCACACTGGTGAAAAGCCTTTTGAATGTACGATATGCCACAAGATTTTTTCACAAACTGGCCACTTAAGAAGACATCTTCGCACACACACTGGCGAAAAGCCTTTTGAATGTACAGTGTGCCACAAGACGTTTTCCTCATCAGGTGATTTAAAGGTCCATCTTCGCACGCATACTGGTGAAAAGCCTTTTGAATGTACAGTGTGCCACAAGATGTTCTCAAAACATGTCCACTTAAGAAGTCATCTTTGCACCCACACTGGTGAAAAGCCTTTTGAATGTACAGTGTGTCAGAAGAAGTTTTCTACATCAGGTGAATTAAAGGTCCATCTTCGCATCCACACTGGTGAAAAGCCTTTTGAATGTACGATTTGCCATCAGATGTTCTTACGACCTGACCAGTTAAGAAGACATCTTCGCATCCACACTGGTGAAAAGCCGTATGAATGTACGATTTGCCATGAGATGTTCTCACGACCTGACCAGTTAAGAAGACATCTTCGCACCCACACTGGTGAAAAGCCTTTTTAATGTAAGCTTTGCCACAGGATATGGTGATTTAAAGAGCCATCTTCTAATGCACACTGGGAAAAAGCTTTTTGAATGTACGCTTTGCCACAAGATGTTCGCTAGATCTGGGCCCTTGCAAATACATCTTTGCACCCGTACAGGGTAAAAGCCGTTTCCATGTACGGTTTGCAACCAAAAGTTTTCATCTTTCAGTTATTACAGTTTATGTTTATCTTGGGCATCTATTTACATTGTAATTGCTTTCCTGCGCGCACTTTTTTAGTTATTTCCTTTTTTCGCACTTTTAGTCGGGTAGAACGTTTTGGATGTAAGATTTCCTATAATATCAAGTCCTCATCTAGCAATTCTAAAATCTACTTCAGCAACATAGAACATTAAGTAAGAAAAAGAATCTTTTTTTGATTTATTAATCATTATTTTTGTTTGTACATCCATGATATCCAGTCTTTTTTAATCTGTTGTTTGTGCTAGAGGTGTCATTAATATTTATTATGATACAGTACGTGGTTTTGTGGTTCAATTTATTTTTTTCATGCTGTATATATAATCGTTGTTCCTTGAGGTCCCCAGTGACACTCTCAGGATGATGCTTAAGGATGCAGATTGACATCGGGAAAGTCTTCGTCCACAAGGAAAACCCTCAGGTACCTAGTTTGGCTAATGTCATTGCCTCCCTGCTGATAGTACACCCCCAAAGAAAGCCCGTTTAGGTATTGCGCAACTTTGCACGAGCCTAACCTAAAAACAAATGGTCGGAAAAATATGAAAGTAAGGTACACTGCAAAAAAAAATTGTCCACCGATTAACATGAGAATAACGACGCGGTAAATTACAAACAAAGCACACTGTTTTGTACGTCAACCAGTAAATATGTCGTAACGTTTTATAGCAGCACTGACCACACACTGATGAAGTGTTTTTTCACAGCACCCACGGCAAAACGAAATGTTTTGCTTTGAAAATTAACAAGATTTTTCTCGTTAAGTCACAACACAGTGTGACTACAGTCGTTCCTACGGTAAACCAAACTAGGCAATCCAGAAACAGTTTTAAAAGTATTTTCATGAAGACATTTCTTTCGCTCTAAAACACTCGGTCTATTCAAATATATACATTGTATACTTTAAATAAAGTATACATGGCATGTACACTTCTTATAATGTACACTGTAAAATTCTTACGAAGAAAATTCTTCGTAACGTTGCGAAGCATTTGGCTGCTTCGCAATGCTTCGTAATACAAAGCATTTTCTTCGCAAGCCCTGCCTTACGAAGAAATTTGTTTGTACACTACGAAGAAAATGCTTCGCCATACGAAGCAGCCGAATGCTTCGTAGCTTACGAACGCTTACGAACGCTTACGAACTCAATTTCTTCGCAAGGTTTTTACAGTCTATACATAACATTATGCATTTATAAATGTGTACATGCCTACGTATGCATTCATAAATGTATACATACCCATGTATACTTTGTACGGAATGCAGATTTTGCCGTTAGTTTACATGTCACACGCAAAAAAAAAAAGTAGCGGCTCAGCTAAGATTTTAGCTCCGGAGAAAAAATAAATAGCTGCAGAGGCCCAGCTAATTTGTATAGCACCGGTGCAATTCATTTTACTGTACAGCTATCGATTAGCTGCATAGCTATCTGTTAGCTGAATAGCTAAAGCCACTTAGCTGTGAAGCTAATTTGTTTTTCCTGCTGCGAATTGTTTTGCCACGGGTGCTGAATTGGCCAGCTAAAACGGTCAGCACGGAACTGATTTTTTTTTTTTTGCGTGCATATGTATACACTTATTTCATTAAAGCATACATAGGCATGTATACATTTGTCAAAGTATACAGGTCAATGTATACATTTATTAAAGTGTACATGGCATGTATACAATGTACACATTTGTGCTGACAGAGCAGGTGTCTCATCAAACAGAGTGTCATCTGTCATCAGATTACAATTCTTTTAACAGTGCGCGACACATAGGCTCGCATAGGCTCCTGGAGGTCAGCTAATGTCATCTGACCTGATTTATTCGCGTTGGCAGAAAAAAGGATAGAAGATTTGTTCTCACCTCAGCGCTCATTCGCCCTATTGGCCGCGTCAGGCACTTTGGGTGCCGTCTCAAAGATGTTTCGATAAGTTTCGGCTTCTCAAATAGACCGTTTCGAAAAGTGCTTTGCGCGAGGGGAAACGAGTAAGGTAATCGGGCTGACAGCCGTTTGGGTAATTTAGGGGAGATAACCGAGAAAATTTGAGGTATGCCGGGGTAACCCATAGGTAATTCGACATAGTTGTAGAGAAAATACAACTTAATCCGGCGGTATGGTTATCAGTGTCACAGACTTTGATAGTTGTTTCCAACTTGGCCTTGTGATTTTGCGGCCCTTAAACCCTGTCGCACCGTGCCTGCACATCGGTGCTTTTCATATACACTAATTAAAATGTTCAACTATGGCACATACTTCAAAGTGTTCAAACGCATTGTTGAACACTGTAAGGTGCTTAGTTGAAAAGCCCATATATTTCATACGAGGAATTAGAGTGTTAGACCGATATATTGGCGAGCAGAATATGTACCGGGTGTTTCTTTGAATGCGTAACAGTGTTGTAATTCGAATACCGAGAGAAACGTTCGTTTTTCGGCTCTGCCAGAAATCGCAAAACCGTTGCTAAGTGGTGGATTCTAAACTAGCTGTGGATCGAATTTCGCAGCTGAATAGGAATCGCTTTTTCAATCCGTACCGATAGCCTCGAAAACCGGCGATTAGCGGGGCCGGATTTGTTCAAAGCTATTTTTCGACGTTAGTCGAGGTTGAAATTCGACTTACAGCTATTCATTACATAATGAATACATGGCCATGTATGCAGTAAATAGTGTGTACTAAATAATGAATACATGTACACACTTGGTTTTCCAGAGTACAGTAGGCAAACCCCCAACACTGTTACGCATTCAAAGAAACACCCGGTACAATCAAAGTGTTGACCATTGTCCCCAATAAAATACATGGGCTTTTGACCAAGCAACTTAAAGTGTTCAACACAGTGTTCAACACTTTCAAGTGTGTGTCAGTTGAACACTTTTAATTATTCAGTGTATACCCTTTTATTTTGTATCGTCTTTTGTTTTCTTGAAAGGCGCACTGTAAATCCAAGTGTACGAATGTCGCTCACTTGTAGGTGAGCAAATAAATTCACTCACTTGTAGGTGAGCAAATAAATTCACTCACTTGTAGGTGAGCAAATAAATTCACTCACTTGTAGGTGAGCAAATAAATTCACTCACTTGTAGGTGAGCAAATAAATTCACTCACTTGTAATTGAGCATTCACACACTTGTAGGTGAGCGAATAACCAATCACTCATTTGTACCTACAAGTGACGGAATAGTTATTTGCTTACCGCTCCAAGTGAGTGATTGGTTATTCCCTCACCTGCAAGTGAGTGAACGGTTGTTCGCTCACCTACAAGTGAGTAAGCGGTTATTCGCTCACCTACAAGTGAGTGAATTTATTTGCTCACCTACAAGCGAGCGACATTCGTACACTTGGATTTCCAGTGCGGGGTGCTCCCGCCTGCCTCCACCGCCGTTTTGCGTCAGCGGGCGCTCTCTGAGATGCTGACCGGCAGGGTCGGCAAACCCGCCCTGCCACACCGCGGGTGAGTGCCCATCAGGCAGGAAACGACATTAAAATAACGCTGTGCTGCAGCCCACGCGCCGGGCCTCACCCGCGCCGCTCATGCTTCTGACTCGTCAATGAACTCACAGAGGAGAGTGGTGAGGTGGAGGGGAAGGGAGGCACTGTTAAAAATTTCTTTTGTAAATTAACAGGTAATATCTGTGAATTTTGTTAAACGAACTCCCTGTTAAATATTTGTTCTTTTACAGAGTTTATTCGTGAATTTACTTTTATTCCTGTACATTTACAAAATAATTCTGTGACTTTACAAAAGAAACCTGTAACTTAACAAACTTTATCGTTTGTTTTGCGACTTTTCTTGTTATTCTACTAATTTGTCCATCAATCTACAGGAAAAATCTGTTTATCGATTTAACAGAGAAACTCGTCTAATTTTTTTTTGTTATTTTACAACAAATTTTTACAGTGGGGAGGGGGGGGGGGGCAGTAGCTTGTGGTGTGACCCGACCAATGAGTCGCAGCGCGACGGTTGAGGCGCCAGGGAAGTCCGCCGCGGATATGAGTGGGGTGACGGCGGACGACACTCAGTACAGTGGAGGTCGCAAAGAGGTTGACACACACGGGAAAGAAGATTCAATCTAGGAAAGACGTGTTTCACACACACCAAAAAAGGAGAGCGTGAAAAGAGGACCAAGTTTGCCACTGCATTTCAATTCTTTTCGTTGACTGCTGGTTTCTGGCTAACTAGCCTGTACCGGGTGTTGCTTTGAATGCGTAACAGTGTTGCGGGATTGCATACTCTCCAGCGCTGCAGGGGCCATGGCGCCTTACGGCGAGTGGGGTAGGCAAACCCGCAACACCTCCGCATCCAAAGGAACACCCGGTACATGGAACAAAATCCGAGTGGGAAGGCAAAAATTTGCTGCAATGTATCTTTTGTAAGTCTTTCGTACATTTCGCTGTTTGAAAATTGGTGGCTGAGTGTTTTTTTTCCGTCTCCGTTTTGCTTGGAGCTGTGTGGAACTAACGGATACGTCAGTCATTTCATGCATCATGAGGCCAATGATTCGGCTGCAGAGATATATTCTCCGGGCTTGACTCGCTACTCTTTCGCCCACGTCTTCCAGAAGCGTGCGCGGTGCGTCAGCCGTGCGTCTTCTTTGTTTTATCGTTCATTGTACCTGCGAAACTCCCCTCATGTCTAGCTTGGGTGGCGGCGGCGGCGGCGGCGCGGTAAGACGAGAATGAGGAGGAGGGGCAGGGGGCAAGACCAGAAGAATGTGAATGTGAAAATAAACAGAAATGGCGGTAAACTAAAGCAGCGACCCGGGTGGGGCGGGGTGGGATGGGAGGGATGGAGAGGGTTAGAGAGGGGCGGGGAGTGGAGGAGAGGAGAGGAGAGGAGAGGAGAGGAGGAGAGGAGAGGAGAGGAGAGGAGAGGAGTGGAGTGGAGAGGAGAGTGGACAGGACGTTCCTCCTTGCTGCGGACCTGACGCGTATAAAGGCGTTCGGGAGCTTCTGCCCAGTTCAGAGGATCCCGGACCATCGCCGCAAGCGCTCCACCTCGACACCATGCTCAATTTCAAGGTAAGCAGTCTGATTCTTGTGCCGGGGAGGTTTGATGGAGTCGTGAAATGTACAACTCACAAAAGAATCAGAGACTTTTTGTTTTCGTTTTTGAAAGCGTCTTACTTACACCGTCAACGTGAAATAGCTACATAAGGATTTTTTGAGTGATTTTTGGCTCGATGTCACGTCAAACTTGGGTGTCCAAATACAATAGGCTCAAATATTCAGTGCATTACTAAGTGAACCTAGATGAACGTCGGATAAAAAATGTCAGTAGAAAATGAAAAACAGTTTCACGTGCTTTGGTGAATTTGGTGAACTTCAGCAGAACTGTCCTGGACCTCGGTTGAAATTCAGAAATTTCGGGGGGAAATTTCGTTTAACTTCCGCAACTAAGTTTATAATTTTCAGCCTTCGTTGCAAAAAAAATTTCGGGGGCTTCTGTGTGGTGTCCGTCGAGGGGGGTGGCACTCGGTTTCTTCGTGTACACGGTATTACGCCATAACGTGGTATTACGCAACTTAATTTCCAGTATTACGTGGTATTACACTGTATTACGCGGTATTACAGTGGTATTACAGTGGTATTACGGTGAGATTTCGGTGGTATTACTCCGGTATTACGCGACACCGCGTACATGGTATTACGCGAGTGAAAACCCCCTCGGTGTCCGTCTTAACGTAGAGCGCGCTGCGCTGTTGGGGCGTTCTCCCCGTCGGGGAGCGCCTGCCGGGTAGGCAGCCCAACTGGCGCCGGTGCGCTTGTGGCTGCCGCATGCTGACCGACTGCTCGTCCAGGTGCTGCTGCCGCTGCTGCTGGCGGCGTGCTGCGCGGCCATGCCGTCCGGCGAGGAGCCCCCCACGCCCGCGCTTGCCGGCCTCGCCCCCGCGGACCAGGCTGCCGACGTCGTCGGCTCTGAATCGGCCGTCCGGGAGGACGCCGACGTCGACCCGGCCGCCGGCCGTCCCCTGGTGGTCGCCGCCGAGGGCGACGCCGAGGGCGAAGTCCTGGGTGCCGCCGAGAGCCGCTACGGCCGTCACCGCTGGGGCGGTTACGGTGGAGGCTACGGCCGCGGCTACGGAGGCTGGGGAGGTTACGGCCGCGGCTACGGAGGCTGGGGCGGCTACGGAGGCTATGGCGGATACGGAGGCTACGGCTACGGACGCGGCTACGGCGGCTGGGGCGGCTACGGCTGGGGAGGCTACGGTGGCTACCGCCGCGGCGGCTGGTGGTAGAGACGCCACCGCCGTGTGTTGGCATCGCACATGGAGTTGCCTCTTTTCAACAATCCTCGCGCCCTTCACCCGAGCGGAGCGCCCCCTTCCCTTGACCCGCGATCGACTGAGATCAAGACTGCTTCTTTGTGTCGCTTGAGTCGCCGTACCCGAGCCGGTGACGGTGTGACGCCTCAGCCACGGCTTGGGCACTGTGAATTGACCGCTACAATGCTCCTATTTTACCTACTACTGTGTAGTGCATTAATAAAAAATTAATGACTCTCTAATGCCTCACTCTTTTTCTAACCCAACGAAAAACGCAAGATTTCCTCAAGAGCATTGCTGCCACTTCATAATAGAACGGGAAGAAATACAATACAAATTAGTGATCAGTCTTTTACTTCTCACAGTTTGTCGGCTTGACAATGTAAATTACAATAAATAAATGCTTGCCACTTTTCGTGACACAGCGGGCTTAAAATCCTTAAGTTAGGCTCGTGACGAGTAGACTAGTAGGCAATCTATTGCCGTTGCTGCTAGCTTCAGCCCTGGTGCGGAAAGCTGCTGCCGTGACCGTGTCCATAGCTGCCCTGACCGTGGTGACTGCCTCCACCGTGCTGGCTGCCACCATGATGGCTTCCTCCGTGCTGGCTTCCTCCGTGCTGGCTTCCTCCGTGCTGGCTTCCTCCGTGCTGGCTTCCTCCGTGCTGGCTTCCTCCGTGCTGGCTTCCTCCGTGCTGGCTTCCTCCGTGCTGGCTTCCTCCGTACTGGCCGCCTCCGTGCTGGCTGCCTCCGTGCTGACTACCCCCATGATGGCTGCCACCGTGCTCAAAGCCACCGTGCTGGCTCCCTCCATGGTGGCTACCGCCGTGTTGGCTACCGCCGTGTTGGCTACCGCCGTGTTGGCTACCGCCGTGTTGGCTACCGCCGTGTTGGCTACCGCCGTGTTGGCTACCGCCGTGTTGGCTACCGCCGTGTTGGCTACCGCCGTGTTGGCTGCCGCCGTGTTCAAAGCCACCGTGCTGACTTCCGCCGTGTTCAAAGCCTCCATGCTGGCTGCCTCCATGCTGGCCGCCTCCATGCTGGCCGCCTCCATGCTGGCCACCCCCGTGCTGGCTGCCACCGCCGCCGTAGCCGCCGTAGCCACCCGGCGCTGCAAGCACCGCAGCGGCGAGGGCGAGGATCACGACGAGGGCCTGCTCCGCGACGAACAAAAACATAAGCCCTGGTTAGTCGACTTGTGGGGGTCGCGGGGCGTGTGGCGCGCTCTACACTGTAAAAATTAATACTGTGAATTAACAGCAAATTGTTGTTAAGTTTTTAACTGACTCGTGTTGTAGAACAACAACGGCTGTTGTCTGGCTACAACGTCAGCTGTCCAGTAACAACAAAAGTTGTCAAGTTACAGCAAAAATGTTGTAAAGCTACAACAGAAGTTGTCCATTAACAGCAATAGTTGTCCAGGAACAATAAAGTTCTTGTTTTCCTTAGTAAACAGTCATTGTTGCACTGTTAAAGTTCTGCGAAGTATTCTCACTCTTCGTAAACTGCAAAGCATTTGCTTCGTAACTTACAACGAAAAAAGGATACTTCGAAGGCTACAAAGCTCGTGCTTCGCAGACTGCAAAGAAATTCTTTGCAGCCTACAAAGTATCTGTTTTCTTTGTAAGTTACAAAGCAAATGCTTTGCAGGTAACGAAGAGTGAGAATTCTTTGTAGCCCTGCGAAGCAAATACTTCGCAGAACTTTAACAGTGTGTTTTTCAACATCCTGTGTTGTTCTTGAACAGCATAGTTGTTTGTCAACAACATGGTTGTTACAAAATAAGTTGTTCTCCAGCAAGCTTTTTTTACAGTGTAGGCGCGCACTCTGGGAAATCCATGAGTGTGAATGTCGCTCACTTGCATTGGTTCTGGTACGCAATGATAATCGGGAATCCATACACCGACAGAGTGTACGCGGTGCATTCACACTTACGGGTTTCCCAGTGCGGGTCCTCTCCACTGCGAAAAATATCTTCGTAAATTCACAACATATTTTGTTATCACGATTTACAATATATGTTGTAAATTTACGACCGCCCACTCTTGCTCGTCAATGAATTTTAAGTCGATACAAAGTAATTGCAATTTTACAATTCCAAGCTGTAATTTTACAATATTTATAATGGAAAATTTTCCTGTAACCCGTACAAATATTTTTCACAGTGATCCGCACCCGCACTCAGAAAAGATCACGGCTAACTTGACCAAACGCGTTCGGTAAATCTGTAATTTACAGTGCAATTCATCGTAGCTACCGGCGAAAATTCACCGTAAGCGTCAGTAGGGCGGGTTTCACTGGTGTCACGGTGAAATTCGCCGTGTAACCTTCATAAGTGCGATGTTGTTCTACTCACCACGATGGTCCTCATGATGTTGGTGGTGGTGGTGGCGGCGGTGTGGCGGCGGTGTCACTGGTTAGGTCCTCGCGCTGGTCGCGCTGACTCGCCGCTCCGGCGCATGCAGACGCCTCTTATACCAACTGCGCCCCTTTCTTTCTCGCCTTTCCTTTCCTTTCCTTCCCCCCCTGGAGTAGGCGGCGAGGGACCCGTTTTACAGGAACCCCCTTGAGCGGAGCGGTACTCTGCACGGTGCAGCCGCAGTCAAGGGGAAGGCAACCCAGAAAAATTCACAAGAATCCTCTGAAGTTTAGAAATAATCGAGAAAATTCACAAAAATTACAGAAACCTACAAAAAGACTAGAGTAATTCAAGAGAACTTATTTCCGAAATGCAATTAATCAGTATATAATGAAACACTTGAATATTTCACACTAGTTCAGGAAAATTCAGCAAAAATTTTGACAGTTTTGCACACCAAAATCCAGACTTGAGGCAGTGCAGAACCCACCTCGTTTCCTATATCGCGACGACCTTTCTCCCCTCCACACAACCTCTCCCTCCCCCTGTCTTTCCTCTTTCTCCTATTTCTCCTTTCCTATCCTTTCCCATCTATTCATTTTCCCGCTGACTTCAGTTCACATCGCGCGTTTGTTACAATTTTTGTAGCGAAGTGCGCTAACATGCTTTAATCTTGGAAGAGGTGTCTCAGTGCGAAATGACCGCATGCCAATGACTTACAGCTCGCACTGTGTTGCAGAAAAAGACAGCCTCGTATGCTCGTTTCTGTGGGATCTTTTTTTCGCTATTTTTGCACTTGTGCTGGAGCTGTGAAAGTAGATAGTATTGGCTTTCCTGCTAAAAGAAATATTTTTTTTTGCACTACCGTTAACGGTAACAACTTTATCTGGTCCTAATTTTTTTTCTGCTGCTTTTGAAGTCAGTAGGAAAGGCTCCAGTCCGGCAGGTCTTTTTTTCTTTCTTTAGTTCTTTTCCCGGCGGTGGTGGCTGCCAGCAGCAGGACGCGGTTTATTTCGAACACACTGTCGTGGCGGGCGAGAGGAGGCTTGGCAGGGTGAGGCGGGGCGGGGCGGAGCGGGGTTCTGCTGGAGCGGCCGGGAGAGGGGGAAGGGAATTTTGCGGGTCAGTGGCCGTGACGTCAGAGATTCGGTGGCGCGAATACCCGCTCTGGCCGGTCGTCGCGCCCGCGCCCCGCCCCGCCCCGCCCCGCCCCGCCCAATGCCATCCAGCCCGGCCGGGTGCACACGTACCTCTGCGCTCCCGCGCATGATGAAGTTCAGAGTGCGCCCTCTGGAAGCAGGCAGTGTTGCCAAGAAAAAGTAGGCAATGAGTAGCCCATAGGCAGTGGAGTAAAGCAGGCTGCACCTGCGCCCTGCCTGCCAGGCAACATGCACGAATGCACGCATGAATGCCAAGGTTTCGCTTCTTAGGCAGAGGCGGCAGATGCAGCCATCCTTACACTGTTAAACCAAGTGTGCAACTGTTCAACATTTGAATGTGTGCAACTTCCAGTCTTACACGTCCAAGTGTACAACTCGGTATTTGTGTAATTCCAAGTGTCAAACTTGCCAGTTGTACACTTGTAAGTGTTTAACTCGACATTTGTGCACTTGCATGTGTTCAACTGCCCCGTGCAACATTTCCCTTGTTGAACACTTGCCAGTGTACAACTGTCGAGTTAAATACTTACAAGTGTAAGACTGGCGAGTTTGACACTTCCAATTGCACAAAAATACCGAGTTGTGCACTTGCACCTGTTATATTGGAAGTTGCACACTTACAAGTGTTGAACAGTTGAACACTTGGTTTCACAGTGTACTTCACTGTACTTACGATACTCATTGCCTCTTGCAAAACTGGCAGGTATGCTTGCGGGACTGTATACAGAACCAGGCTTAGTGGTAACTCTTTTATTTTATCTAGACTATTATAATACTGTTGAACACGTGAGGAGGTAGTCTAAGTCCTGACACTAAGGACTCAAAGGTAGGGTAGGTCAGTCTTGAGTTGGGTGCGCGCAGTGGTGTCAGAGCTGCAGGTAGACGCGGTGGTGTCCGCCGGCGTCCCCGGGGCCCCGGGACGGCCCGCCGTTAGGCCCCGCGCCAGCCGCGGCCCCCTCCTGGCCGACGCGGCTCGCCGAGTAGCCGGCCGCGCCCCCACTGGCGCCGCTGTGCCCGAAGGCGGCGCCCGTTCGGCGCGGTGAGGGGAACCCCCGGGCGTCCTGGATCAGCACGGCCCCCAGCAGCGCCACCTGTGGGTGCACGGGAGCACTAATCAAATTGTGGGTCGAACTTCAGTGAGACCTGCAAGTGAACACTGCAGCTCTGTACCGGGCGTTTCATAAAAGACGCAGGTGCGGGCGGGTTTGCCTATCCGATCTCCCCGTAAGGCGCCATAGCCCCTTGGGTAGGCAAACCCGCCCGCCCCTGCGTCTTTTATGAAACGCCCGGTACACACTAACTGTATTTGTATCTTTTATTTGTACAAAGTTAAACAATCAAATTTTTCACACAAATTTGGGCGGTGATTTTAACGATTTTGTACATAAATTTGTGTAAAAAGATATGTAGGTTTATCTTTGCACGAACGTTTGCACAAAAACATAGAAAGACAGTTCGGGTGTATCTTACAGTTTGCAGCACTGTTTCTTACAGTATGCAGCACTGTATCTTACGGTATGCGGCCCTGTAATCTTACTGTTAATTTTCACCGTAAGCCACGGTGAATGACACTGAAAGATACGGTGACAAACCCTGAAATATCGCAGCGTACAGTTACATTCCCCGTAGCTCTCGGTGACAATGATTTACTGTAAGGTGCTGTGCTGCAGTGATGCAGTGCTGTGAAACTATCAGTGAGGTTTAACACTGTCAAAAATATCTTCGTAAATTTACAACATATTTTGTAATCACGATTTACAAAATATGTTGTAAATTTACGACCGCCCATTCTCACTCGTCAATGAATTCTATGTCGATACAAAGTAATTGTAATTTTAAAATTTCAAGTTGTAATTTTACAACATTTATCATGGAAAATTTTCCTGTAACCTTAACAAGTATTTTTCACAGTGTAAGCAGTGAGATTTTAGATCTTTGACAATTATTGAGAGAATTAAACGCGCCGCATCATGGTATAGTTTACCTGACCGATTGGTTTTCATTTGAAATGACTACATATTTTTTTCAAAATTTATGAATCAGGTCTGGCATCTCATTTGCAATTTTAATTTGAGGCGCGCTGCGGAAAGGCGTGTACTGCACAATGTTGACAAAGATTATCGCCCCATCGCCATTGGCGGGAAACGATACAGGCCGAACAACACAATCACGTGGCCGGCCTGTTCCCCGACTTTTTTTTTTTTTTTATATATATTTTATATTTTACGTCTGACCCCTTGACCCTGATGATAGCAGCCTGCGCCCTTGATACGGTCGCACAAACACGTGTGCGCCGAGATATCAGAGGCGAAGGCCCCCACGCCCACGGGTCAGTCAGCTGACACTCACCGCAAGCAGCATCACGGTCTTGTTCATCTTCGACTCTTCCTGGACTCGGTTCGGGTGCGATATGGTGCAGGTGCCGCGGCCGCGCGCGTTATATAGTGAACGCGAGCGTGTTCTAGGACACCCGGGTCCAGCGCAACTCGTGACGTCACAATTTTTGCCGAGACCAAGTGACGACTACGGTGGCCCCGGCCCGGCCCGCCCGCCCGCGACTGGGTCAGTGGTGACGCAGGGAGTCGTGTTATTGGCGGTGTGCACTGGCCTGCCTGCATCCGTGCATGCCGCACCGTGTTTACTTTCATTTTATTATTGCCGTATTTTATTTTTTTTTTGCGATTTTATATTTCTCTGCAAATAAAATGTAAAATGCGGGGAGTGTTTTAAGGGCGCGCCCGCAAGCTTTGCTGTACCTGGAGGTGTACTCCGAATGAAAATCTTACTGTACTGGAAAACCCAGTGAATGTCCGACACATGTCGGTGTGTGAATTTTTTATCGAATACCGGAACACGTAATTTCCCCAGTAATATCTCTAGCTTGAAGGGACAAGTGTGCGAAATTCACATACGTGGGTTACCAGCGCAGTAAGATTTGCAAGACTATCTGTAAGAACAGTCGATCCACCCCCTGGGGCAACTATTTCGAAGGCGAGTAGTTGTCGAGTTTGTGTTCGGGATGAACATTTTGATAATGGTTTCTTTTCTCAATACCATCAGTAAGTAGGAAGGACCAAATGAGTACTATAATCTTTACTGAGATGAAAAATGGTTTATTACTTGTGATTAGCAGGCAAATGTTTCGTGAATTGATGATGATTTACTTATCGGCATACTTAAAATACTTTTGGGAGTCACAGTCTTGTTCACCAGTCTAGTGGCGGCCGCCGTAGGTGCCGGCGCCGTGCTGGTGGCCGCCGTAGGTGCCCGCGCCGTGCTGGTGCCCGGCGTGACCGACCTCGCCGTGGTGAAGGCTACCGTGTCCGTGGTCGCGACCGTGCTGCTGGTGGCCGTAGCTGCCGGATCCGCCGTGCTGGTGGATACCGTGACCGTCCTGGCCGAGGTTGCTGTGGTGGATGCCGTGACCGTCCTGGCCGAGGTTGCTGTGGTGGATGCCGTGACCATCCTGGCCGAGGTTGCCGTGCTGGTTGCCGTGCTGGATGCCGTGACCATCCTGGCCGAGGTTGCTGTGGTGGATGCCGTGACCATCCTGGCCGAGGTTGCTGTGGTGGATGCCGTGACCATCCTGGCCGAGGTTGCTGTGGTGGATGCCGTGACCATCCTGGCCGAGGTTGCCGTGCTGGATGCCGTGACCATCCTGGCCGAGATTACCATAGCCGCCTTGGCCACCACCGTAGCTTCCGCCTCCAGGGGCAGCACTGACTAGCGCCAGTGCAGCCAGTGCCATAACCTAAAACAATAACATGTTGCCTATAAATACTCGCTATTCGCTTCGAGCCTCCCAAACTATTTTAATCGTTTTCAAACCGCAGAGATAAGAACCATGCTTGCCCTTGTTGCCTACAATTACGCTTGTGCACTAAACAATATCACATTTCCGCATATGTTTAAGTAGGCGTGCGATTTTATCAATTCTTGCAGTCTTTGCTGGTTACTGTAGGCTATATAATCTAAGAGCACTGTTATTCAGTAGCTTCCTCCCAAAGAACGCCAATTTTTGCCCTCACTTAACGCCAAAATATGGCTTTCTCATCGGAAAACGCAAAAATTTTGGTATAAAACATGGCCACAGTCCTTACAGTGTGTGTCTAGTGTGTGTACTGTACTCACAATGAGGACCTTCATGTTGATCTCGATGCTCGTCGTGAAGACGTGTAGATGTCGAACTGCGCTCTGCGGGTTTACTGATGATATGACAATGAAGAGCTGCCTTTTATTCAAAACAGTGGGCGTGTGGTGGGGGAGGATGGAGGCCCTCTCCTATCTAAGGACAGACAGCAGACTGCTGTGCGGCGCGGCCGAAGAAAGTTGTCGGAAACAAACAAAATGAAAAACCCCATAACGGCGGGTTCATCAGAAAACAATCTCGTGAACGCATCGCTGAAACTATTCTCGGGACGTGAAATCGCGGGTATGATGACACCAATCTCTAAGATATTCACAAACGTTGTTAAATCGGGTTTTATTCGTTTTACAGGCACAGTTAAGTTTGTTTTCTTTTCTTTTTTTTTAAATTTGCTTTTGCACGTGACCGTTCATTTAAAAAGGCGCCTACACTTTTATTCAGACGTATTTTGTTCGTGTTGCTTTTCTAAAAAAATGGGAGGCTAATGTGTCAAAACAAATCTGTGGTAATGACTGTCGTACCTGCCTTCTTCCAATTACTCACCTCTCACCTATGCATGCAAGGTGAGACGTGTGGAGGAGGAAAATTGGAGTTTCGACACTTTGTCATGTTACCACAGAAATGTGCCCATTTTTTTCTTGACAGAGTATGTGCCAGTGTATTTGTTGTGATTACATAATATGCCGTCCTTTCTTCGAGTTTTCAGGCATTATCGTAGAAAGCGGTATTCGATACCAGAGTTCGAAAAAGACCTTATCTACGGAGGAGCTACGAGAAAGACTCAGTTGTAGCGGGCGCTACGCTAAAGTGAATGAAAGTCTCTTCATTGCTTGTGTTGGTTCTTCCCCACTCGTCTGACGCACGTTGTGTTTGGCCGGTATATGAGACCTGGCTGCTCGCGAGACTCGCCAGAAGCTTTCCAGGCTCCGATCCACACAGACGCGAGGACTCGTTTGTCAGTCGACGATCCCGGGCAAGCCACAATGAATTTGTTAAGGACTTTAACGGTGAGCTACAACGGAATTACAATAGATGTAAATCTTGTAGTATTTTTCTTTTCTGTCAGTTATATTGTTTTTCACACTTCGCACTAATAGCACTTAATGGTTTGAATTAATTTTGTAGAATCGCAAATTTGTGCACCTTATCTTTGTAGTTTACTAATTTTTAATAGGCACAGCCCTCCCTCTCCTCCGTGTCCTTCGCTAACCCATCCCTTCATCCGAAAAAAAATATTAAACAGACAGTCAAGGCCAAATCCTGCTCTTATCAGTAGGCTGCCACACGAGAAATCAAGACTGGTGCTTTCCGAAAAATGTTTACGTCTATTGCTGTTATAGTGAACTGCTTTATCCCGCAAAAATTTTAAGATCGATGGACTTTGTTTTTTAACGTCAGCGAGCCCTCTTAGAATTTGGGACCGGGATTCCCGTAGCACGCGGCTGGGTTTATGTCAGCAAGCGCACCTACGAAACGGAAATATTTCACTCAACTAGCCTACACATGAACTCATACAGAAACGGATAAAATTTAGGATTCCCCACCTTTTTTTTTTTTGTACCTTTCGCAAAAATTCCAGTTAGTTTTAAGATAACTGCATGGGTTTTGAAACGGGCCGCTTAACTATGTCGGTTTTAGTTAAAGGTATTTATTTGTGTGAAAACTAACTTAAAACTTTAGTTCGGGAGGCTAATCTCTTTTATAAACCTAGCTTAGTTAGCTATTTTTTCCCCAAGGTCAATCCCGCTAATTTATTTTTTCGTTCGTTAAGTTTGGTGCGAGGGGGCGAGGGGGCAACCACTCGGGAAATCCAGTGTACAAACCTGCGGAAATCTCGCTGAAATCCTCAGAAATCTCGATGAAATCCTCGGAAATCTCGATGAAATCCTTGGAAATTTAACTGAGAAATCTCATGAAATGTCAATGAAATCTTGTGAAATCTCATGAAATCTCATGAAATCTCAGAAAAATCTTGTGAAATCTCATGAAATCTCAGAGAAATCTCTCAAAATCTGAGAGAAATCTTGTGCAATCAGTAGAAATCCCGTGTACACTAAGATGGGGAGTGGTTGCCCCCTCGGTTTGGTGCCTTGAATTTCTGCCATTTTGGTTCCAGCTGCTGCTGCTGCTAGTGGCCGCAGTGCTCTCCTCGCCACGGCCACAGGTGGGGCACGCAGGCCACGGGCACCGTGTTACGCCCCACCACGCCGGGTCCCATGAAGCCTCCCACCGGTCACGTGACCACCAGCCGAGCCAGCGCATTTCTGGTTTCAAGCGCCTTCATTCATAACGGCAACGTTTGTTGTCGTGTTCCTGTACAGTCATATTTTCGTATTTATTTTTCTCACTTCATTTATATTTTTACTATTACTGTTAATAAAAAAAAAAGTCTGTCTAGTGTAACAATAATTTTGTATGTGCCATGTTTTTACCACTATGTTTTTCACCTGTCACGATGTAGGTTTTTATACCGTCAATTCTTTTTGTATTATTTGGCTTCGCCGTGACCCTTGGCCCTAACTGGATTATAAAACTGCCGATTACAGGAGCGCAATGCAAGACGGCTCACTTTGCAACCAAAACGTGCATATTAACTTGTGGCAATGGTAACTTTTATCCCTGAGGATTTGGGTAGCATCCATATACTGATGCCTCACTTTTTTCTAAAACTCGACCTACTTATCGAGTGTTTTAAAAGATACACTGCAAACCCAACAGTATACTTAGTACACGCGTATATGTTTGTACTTGCCACAGTACACATGTGCGTGCTGTACACTGTAAAAAAAAACCGTCACTATGAACCCTTCAAACTACTTGAAATTAGCAGTGAAACACTGTACATTCCGCTCTTTGTACCCTACAGTGTACACTAAATTTTAACAGTTTTCTAATGTGTTTAGAAATAACAGTTATACACACTGTTTTTAAATTGTGGTAGTTTATAACAGTGTACTTAAGGACCGTACACAATATAAGTGTCTACTATTATTGCAAGTACTATGGCAAGTACAAACATAAACGTGTGTACTATGGCAAGTACACACTTATGTGTGTGTGCTTAGGACACTGCTGGTCGCAGTGTCATAAGAAGAGGAAGAAAAATTAGGGAAATTGCACTTTCATTTATGCGTTCAGTTTATTGTCAATATCGAAGACGTCTACATTTGGGATTCTTCGGGGTTTGCGACTTGTTCTCTCCCTTCTAGGTCTTGGAGGGCTTGTCCTCCCCCTTGTAGGGCATAAAGCCGCCTGGATACATGCCGGCTCCCACCATGGGTCGATACATGCCTCCACCAAGAAGGCCTCCACCCAGGCCTCCACCCAGACCGCTGCCGTACACGCCGTTGTTGTACCCGCCGCCGGCCATGTTGTTCATGTTGGCGTTTTCGTAGCTGCCACCGCCTTGGTTGTAACCGTTGTGGTAGGAACTGTCGTAAATGGTCGTGTGAGCATCGGTGGATCCTGATGCGTGGCCGCCCGATCCCCCCGCAAAGTTGGAGGAGGACTGCATGCCGCCCTGGCCCCCTTGGTTGGCGCCGTACATGCCGCCCCCGAACATTTGCGGGGTTGCCAGCGCCAAGGACGCCACCGCCACCACGACAAAGGCCTGCAAGGGAAACACAGGTGAAAGTGGCACCGTGATTGCCTCCACTGTTAAACCAAATTGTCATGTGACGATAAATATTTCTACGAATATATCGTCAGAAGAGCTGTGATGAAACAGTCGTCACATGACATACATTTCGTCACTTGACATGAATCTTTCGTCACATGACATGAATCTTTCGTCACATGACATGGATCTTTCGTCACATGACATGAATTTATCGTCACACTGTGATGAACCATTTGTCATGTGATGACCCATTCAAAAGTACAATTTAGCACTGACTTTGTCGTAATGTGACGACTTAAAATTTTACAGTGTCCTTACTCCTCGTCGTCCGGACCGGGTGTCGGCTGCACTCACCTGAACGACGAACTTCATGGTTGTGGCGGCTTGGCTGCACGATGCTGGTCGACTGCTCTGTTAGGCCTTATATATACCGCGACCGTTTATATCAGCTCCTGTGTCGTCTCCGATTAGCGTAGTCTTTTCGGGGCTCACAGGCAGATATACTAACGGCCACCCCCATTAAGAGGAAAGTTAAGGCCGTCTCACGTGCGACTTGAAAACGACGACGCGGCTCATTCACATGAGTGCCGTGTTACATTGAGTGCGGCACGACCACTATATGGTCACGCTCCCGTGCTAAATCAAAGATGATTAAAACGCCCTGCACTAAATTTGTTCATCAACGGGGACCTGTGTTTTTCTCTGTACACGTTGTATTTCAGGTATTTTTCTGTACTCTTCTTGCAGTTTTAGATGTGCATTTCGAGTTTTTGCAGTACATTTCGATGTATTCAAGAGTGTTTTTTTTTTTCGTATTTTTAGTGTCTTTCGTTGTAGTACTCCCTCGAGCTGCCAACCCCTTACTTTTTTGGTGTGGATCGACGACGCGGGTACGGACGCAGGCCCAGGGTCGGCCCTAGTGGGTAACGATCCCTGTGATCCCTGCCCCTGGACCAATAGCAAACCTCCTAGTGGTTATACTGCACCGGAAAAAGAAAGGTGCGAAACAACGCCTTTCCTGGGGCGCTAAAATGAAGTGCTAAATTTAGTGCCTTTCCAAAGGCACTAAATTTTGTTAGCGCCTTTTAAAGGTAGGACTTAGCACCTTTGTTTTTCCAGTGCGTTAATTTGAGGAGCTCAGAAAAAGATGTGCTGTCGTCGTACGCCAGACGCACAGTCTTGCGTGGTGTGCGCCTCTGGCGTACGATCACTGTACGCGCGCCGTGGCGTACAATTTCTGAGCACTCTAAATTAACAGTGTAGGCAAATCGTGGGCAAGACTCCTTCTGCTCAGCCTGCCGAACCGCTCCACTGGATCCGCGGGTATGCAGGAACAGCTCCATACTACTCAGAGAGGCCCGCTTGCGTACGCCGGCGCCTGTGTGTGTAGGCAACCCATTCTACTTCAGCCGTGCGAGCTAGGGCAAGAGGGTGGGTGGGGAGCTGGAGGGACTGCTGCCCTGCTCATCTCTTGCCCTCGCTCAGCTGAAGTAAACTGGGTTGCCTACACTGTCATTTTAAGGTGTACCAGGAGAGTACGACAAAGGTGTACACTGTAACTCGAATGGAATCAAATGTGTCACCATAGTTGGCGACACATTTGTCGCCATTTTTGGAAACTTCCCGTTTTTGTGACCATAATCTCGGCAACAAATGTGTCGCCACCAAATATAGTGACAAATTTGACACCAATTTGGGAGACAGAGTCTCGAGTTTAGTAAAAATGTGTTGCAATATATGTGTAACATCCTCTTGGGTAACAAATGTGTCACCCTTATGGAAACATGTGTTTCCTTGGATGGAAACAAATGTGGCACCCCATGGAAACATGTGTTGCCTAGGATGGAAACAAATGTGTCGCCACAAACGTGGCGACACATTTGGGAAGTTTCCAAAGTCGGAATGTTTCCAGCAATGGTGACACATTTGATTCCAAAAGCAGTTTTCGTCGCCATAAATTGGAAACAAGTGTTTCCGCACAAAATACAGTGTATGCTACCGAAAACAGAGTGACTTAGGTCGTCTCCTGGGCATACACCTTGGTCGTACTCTCACCATACACCTGTGTATACATAATATAGTGCAGTATGACCACTGTGGTCCTATGCGACTTCAAAAGGGCTTAACACGGTCTTAACGTACATTTACCTTGTAAAAAGTTATTACCGATCCAACCCGAGCGTCATTGTCAGGCTCATTGAAATATTTTATTCTTTCTGAATATCGACAGCCACAGCCTGGCTTAGTTCGGTGGATTGTTGTTGTAGTGGGCTCGGAGCAAAACAGAAGGAAGGTGACTCAGATAATACTGCGGAGCAGGCCCCCGCCCCCTTCCCTCCCACCCCCCCTCTCCCCATCCCATTTCCCCCCCTCCCCCCTCTCCCCATCCCATTCTCTTCTCCCCCTCTCGCCCTCTCCCCCCTTCCCTCTCTCCTCTACCCCCTCACCCCTCCCCTCCCCCTTCCCTCTCCCCGTTCCCCTTTCTCCTCCCCCACCCACTCCACCCCACCCCGCACGCATGATGTGTTTTGTGTGCGCACCGCTTCCGAGTTCCGTCACAATCAAACACGCACTTAGCGCATTTCCCAGTTACGTGAGGAGATGGTGTCGCGCCATGGCGACAGGGGGACGCTGCCACAACTTTGACCGTGGGGCTCGGAGGCTCGGAGACCACCACTGCGTCATCGCCGCCATATTGGCTGGCGGCGCAGGCCGGCGGATTTGCGAGAGGCGACCAGTTTGGCGACCGATATATAAAGTGTCCGCCGGTTCCTCCCAGGCATCACAACAGATCTGAACAGCACAGCAGCAGCACTGTCACCTCTTGTAATCTTCTCTCCTCCTTCGACACCATGAAGCTCGCGTTGGTGAGTACAGTAAAATAGATTTTCCTTTATTTACTTCCGCAGTGGTGATAATGTCACCATAATGCGAGGGGGTATGCACTCGCGTAGTAGTCGGGTCACTCTGTCCGTAATATCACGCGTAATAGTATGCGTAATAGTTGCGTAATAGCCGAAATTCCCCGAAAGTTACCCATTTTCGGGTTGTTTTGGGCTGTTTTTAGCTGAGTCCCGATATGTTTGAGGCGTAATAGAGCGTAATAGGCGTAATAGTCGGGTCACAAGTTTTGAGAGTGTATACCCCCTCGTCATAATGTTGCCAAACACTGGTTATTTTCGCTTTTCTGCAAATCCGGAAATATCCTAAATTATGTCTCTTTGCCATCCTGCAGGCTCTCTTCCTCGTTGTCCTGTGCTTCGCCGCGGCGTTCGCCCAGTACCACAACGGCGGCGGTCACGGCGGCCAGCACGGCGGTGGCCAGCACGGCGGTCAGCACGGCGGTGGCTATGGCGGTCAGCATGGTGGTGGCCAGCACGGCGGTCAGCACGGCGGTGGCCAGTATGGCGGCCAGCACGGCGGTGGCCAGCACGGCGGACACCACGGAGGCCAGGGTGGCCACGGCGGCGGCTACGGCCATCATGGTCAGGGCTACCACGGCTAGTCAAAGACTGCACCTCTAGTCTTAAGCGCACATCCTTTCATACCTATATTCGTCATTAATGATGCCATCTCCAACGTTACCGTCATTTCCGCTATTGAAAATTGTATGTGTATTTATTTGTAAATAAATTTTTAATATAGAAAAAAATGAACTTTTTTATAATTTTCCCTCTGCTTTCATTGTAGGGGATTGTGATTGTATTCAAGATCCGATTTTAACATTGTTTTTCACAATTGAAGCGCAAAGCAGGGAGCAGGTCCACTGGGACTCTGGCTAGAGCCCTGAAAATTTTCCGGACATTTCTAGGATCTTTCCGGAAATTTCTAAAACATTGCGAAATTTGGAAATTTTGGGAAATGTTTGTAATTTTATTTAACGGGACAGAAAATAATCCAACTGCCATGTTCCGCAGTCAACTTGTATTTTCCTGTACGCTCTATGTCTTTGGTTCTAAGCGTACATTACACGGGAAAAGAATTCCTTTCAACACATTTGCTTCGTAAATGGACCTTGCAGCTCGTATCGACGTTTTCTCTTTTGACCCCAGATTTTCACTTCACCTTAGCTTCCACCACAGCAGCTGTTACCAGGGCTATTGCAGCCAAAGCCATAACATAACAAAGCCATATTCAATGTTGTAACAATCATATTCAGTATCCATGTAATTTAACTTCAAAATAACGTAAAGAAAATACAAAAGCGGCAATGCCTGTCTTCAAACTCAAGTGTCATGTCCAAAACACTGTCACGTTTTTACACTGATCCAAATAGATGTAGCATTTTCCCCCTTGGCAATGTGGTTTCATTAATTTAATGTACATCCCAGACATTTCTAAGTGTGTGTATTCCTATTCGGGCACTTGAACAACTGGCGGTGTGAATTTTCCTAGAAACTTTCCACACGTGTTGACAAAACAAATGGAAGTTTCGGAAGTTTTCCACATACCGGGTTTCCCAGAGAACACACGGCAGTGTTGTGGGATTGCATACTCGCCAGAGCTGCAGGGGCTATGGCGCCTTACGGGCGGAGTGGGTAGGCAGACCCGCAACACTGCCGTGTGTTCTCTGGGACACCCGGTATGTGGGGTGTCGCTTATTTAAAAGTTTGCGTCATGTGCATCGTTCTTACGAGGGTTGTTGTTGTTAATAATGGATGTGAAGACGCGTAATAAGGTAACAACTAGTTTAATTGTTTCTGGAGTGCACTGTGAGAAGTATATTTGTACATTTACGATATATTTTGTAAATTACGATTTACGAAATATATATTGTAATTTTACGACCAAAGCCAGCTTGCGATTGAAATTCAAGTCAATACGTAGTGCTTGTAATATTAGGATTTCTAATTGTTATTTTACAACTGCAATTCGTGAAAAATTCTCCCAAAATTCCGACTATTTCTCACTGTGTTACTTTGCCTTGGACGGGTATCGCCCTCACGCTAACTGTGTTTGTATGTTTTGTGTAAACTTTTGTGCAAAGTTAAACATACGTTTCATTTTGGACAAATTTGTGCGCAAAAATGCACAATTTCATACACATGAATGCACAATAGTGTTCTAATCAAAAATTTGATTACTTAACTTTGTACGGATAAAAGATACAAATTCAGTTAGTGTGCTGCAATTAAGGTGTCCTATGTACACGTTATCACGCGAGTGACTTCTCCATGAACATCTCGCAGCTGTTTTGAAGTTTTGAAGCGTAGAAGCGCTAGTAGCTTATGGTAAACAAGAAAGGAATCTGGAGAGTTTTCCCCGCCGTTCTGATACTCGTTAAAATGTCAAACCTCACTCTACAGCCAAAGCCTGGGCTGCTTCAGTGGAATATTGTTTTGCCAGTGTGTATTAGTGTGCAGAAACACCGCTTCCAATACGAGTGCCACACCCCCCTCCCCCACCCGCAGTTATTTATCCGAGGGACGAATGGGGCCATTCACGGAAAAAATATCTACGCCACTGCGCAGCTGATATGTTTGCTAATATCGTCATAAGCAAATTTTAAGCTACCGTAGCGAAAGATTGGCTAACGTAGGCAAGTATTAGCTGGTAAGTCCACCGAAAACGGACACCTATAAGAACGTCAGGTCACAGATTTCGATCAAATACACTGTTATAAAATACCACAATTTAACAACAGTACGGAACTGTTATTTTTAAATACAATAGAAAACTGTTATAATTTATTGTACATCGTAGGGTACAACGAACTGAATGTACAGCGTTTCACTGTTAATTTCAAGTACAATGACGGTTTGTACGGTTCATATTGACGGTATTTTTTACAGTGTGTGTTTCTACGGTGTTCTAAGAACTCGGTGCAAAGACGTTTAAATGTGGCACAAAGAGCAGCCTACTCTTCTAGGGCAGAAGTTTTCGCACCTTCTACTCGTCGTAGCTAGTTTACCCCGTTTGCCAGATTTACACCCCGTCAACGGTGCGTGACGTATTTTTAAAGCTCTCTCAAAATGTAGAAAATATTCTAACAAAAAACATTTTTAGTTCTGTCCGGTATACTTCAAGAAACTCCATGTAACTCCATTGTAAGTGTTGGAAGTGGTTTCAGTGACCAAGGATATATGTAAAATAGTAGAATAAATTTCTTTTTGACGTTAGAATTTTATTTACAAATAAATAAACATAGGGCGAAAGTTGTCAATGGCGAAAATGACGGTAACATGATAGATGGCAACTATTAACGACGGGCAGGTACAAGACGTGAACTCTTCGGACTAGATTCAGTGTTCGACTAGCCGTGGTAGCCGTGGCCATGGTGGCCGTATCCGCCACCGCCGTGGTGGCCTCCGTGGTGTCCACCGTGGCCGCCGTGGTGACCGCCGTGGTTGTAGCCTCCATGGTGGCCGCCGCCGCCGTGGTGGCCACCATGGTTGTAACCGCCGTGACCGCCGTGGTGGTACTGGGCGAATGCCGCGGCGAAGCACATGGCGACAAGGAAGAGAGCCTGCAACGCACACATAAAAATTTTATTAGCGATATCGTCCAGGTGAAATCTTTGTAATTACTTTAAATCCTGGGATTTGAAAGGAAGTTTGCAAAACTGTGGCTAGATGGAAAAGTAGGTCCATGCAGGAAAAAGCCATCTGATATTTTTTCCAAAATAGGATAAGTTTCCATGTACTTACCAACGCGAGCTTCATGGTGTCGGTGGAGGAGGAGAGGATGGTACGAGGTGACAGAGTGCTGCTGCTTGCTGCGGTGCTGCTGCTGAGCTGCTCAGGTCTGTTCTGATGCCTGAGTGGAGCCCGCCGCCACTTTATATATTAAACTGGTCCGCTCTCGCAGGTCCCCGCTGCCCTGGCCGGGCGGGCGGCGGCGCCGAGCCCCGGGCCTGCACCGCCAGTCAATACGGCGGTGATGACGCACTAGGGGTCTCCGCCGCGCGGCCCCGGCCCGGCCCGCCCGCTGGCGGGCACAGCATCCCCCGCCACACGGAAAAACAAAGTTTAGCCAACTCAATGTTGTGGCTTCGCTGATGTGTTTGCTAATTGGGACAGGCGAAGGGGTATGCACTCTCAAAACCTGTGACCCGACTATTACGTCTATTACGCACTATTACGCCTCAAAAATGTCGGGATACAGCTAAAAAGAGCCCAAAACAACCCAAAAATAGGTAAATTTCGGCGAATTTTGGCTATTACGCCACTATTACGCATACTATAACGCGTGCTATTATGGGCAGACTGACCCGACTATTACGCGAGTGAATACCCCCTCGGGGACAGGCAACAATTTTAGCAACCTGTGCCTTAGGTAAAGGTTTGCTATATGTTATAGCGACATAGCTGTGAGAGCTAATGCGTCGTCTTCAGACGCATATGCAATGTTCCATTAATAAATTTCATGCGATCTAAGGTCAAGTATCAAACCTAGGTTGTCTGCACTGTTATAACCTTGCGAGGCATTGTTGCAAAGGAATCGGATGCTTCGCAATTGCAAAGGATTTGTTTGTATTACAAACAAAACAGTTTGTAAGCTAAGGCACCGCCCACCCTTTCTTTGTAAGTTGCGAAGCAAATGCTTTGTATTACTAAGCATCCAGAGCATTTTCTTCGCAATCTCGAAGCATTGCTTCGTAAAGTTTTAACAGTGTATGGACGGGGAGCACGAGCACCCTTCTTTGAAACGGCGGCGTGGTGACGCAATGAACGAAGTGTGGCCTAATGGCGCGAAAATTTTCAAAATCTTTAATCATTACTTGGGTATTCCGACGAAAAGTGTACCTGCGTTTCTAGAAAATCGGTGAACTATGGAAGACTGACTGCTGTTGTATTCATGTTGCAATAAATAATGAACACTCGGTTTTCCAGAGAATTCTGTACTGCTATTTTTTTTGTGTGTGTGTGGAAATTGACAGGAAAAGTATTGTTGAGTTTGTTAGCAACAATTCCTTTCATAAATCGGGATAACTGTAGCTGAACAATATTTATTAAAATGTTAGAAACTTTGCTTTGTTTTCTCAAAATAGTGATTTATTTTTACGCTCTTAGATTTTTTTGTTGGTAACCGTACATTTTGTTTCTTTCTAAACGAAATGTGCTGCTATCGAAATTAAAAATGCTTTTCTTGTAAGGTGTGCCAAAATAGGGGCAGACATTTTGTTCACCGTCCTTAATCAGTACAGGTAAAATGATTTGGATTTTGTAAAGTTTCAACTGAAAACAGTACTTCTGTTCGAAAACAGAGGCTTCCTGTTAGGGAAAATGTCGTCGGAGCACAATTATTTCTAACAGTGTGTAGGTAGAAAACTTTTATAAGTGAAAAGGGTTGTTTTTATAAGAACAATTATTCTTCCGTAAGTATATTTATTTAGCTGCAATACTTTAAGTTACAAAGTTTGTGCGATGACAGGCATTGAAACTGTTGTATCTGGTCTAAAGTAGATCCATATTACACGTGTGCTCGTGGCCTTTGGCCTTAGCCATAGAATGGGCTGCCGCCGAAACCGCCGAGTCCACCATAGCCGCCATAGCCGCCATAGCCGCCGTAGGACTGGCCATAGCTGCCGTAGGACGAGCCGTAGCCACCACCGTAGCCGCCGTAGCCACCACCGTAGCCTCCGTAGCCGCCAAGTCCGCCGAATCCGCCCAGGCCCGCACCGAGGAAGGGCATCGCGGAGGCGGCGGCCACCACAACGACGAGAAGAACCTGATCAGAGAGTACTCAATGATTCCCCATGCCTCATATTGGACACTGTACACTGTGAGAAATATTCGTAAGAGTTACGGGAAAATTTTCCATGAGAAATGTCGTAAAGTTACGATATCAAATTGTAAAATTACAAAATTTTAAGGACACTTGGTATTGACTTGTAATTCTTAAACGAGCACAAATAAGCGTTCGTAAATTTACGATTTCGATTGTAAATTTACAACACCATTTGTAAATCACAAATTACGAAAAAAGTCGTAAACTTACAGACATATTTTTCACAGTGTAATGCTATGGGTAACGGCTAATAGTACGCACCAGGACAGTCTTCATGGCTGCTTGTTGGTTGCTGCTGCTTGCTTCTGCTTGCTGCTGCTGCTGCTGCTAGAGCGGTGTGATGCTCCCCCTCGGCCCCGGGTCGCTTTTATGGGTCCGACGACCACAGCAGCCCCTGTGCGCCACGCCGCGCCACCCCTATTCAATAATCGCTAGCCGCCATTAAGTCACCTGGGCGCGGGCGCGGGGTCAACGATCCGAGTGGCGAGGTATCTTAACCCTGGGCATGCAGCTCTCTGACGTGACGTGACGTTAGCCAGCAGCGTTGGGGTCGCTTTGATTGCCAAAACTTTGGCATTCTTTTCTATAAGTGACCAATTCTGGTATTAGAAAGCCACGAAATTTACTCTGTCAGCACAAATGTGTACATTGTACACTTTAAATAAAGTTTACATGCCATGTACACTTTAATAAATGAATACATCACCATGTATACTTTAATAAATGTATACATGCCCATATACACTTTAATAAGTGTATACATGACCATGTACACATCTTTCAAAGTGTACATGGCCTGTAAGGTGACAGCACTACGTGTGTTCTTTGCAAAGTGTACATGGGTATGTATACATTTATAAATGTATACATGCGCATGTATACACATATAAATGCATACACGGTATGTATACATTATTCAAAGTATACACGGCATGTATACTTTATTGAAAGTATACAATGTACACATTTGTATTGACAGAGTAGGATACTGTAAAAAAAAAAAGTCATAGGTTTATGGAAAAATTTTCCACGAGACTTGTCGTACTTTTACGGTTTACGTTTGTGACCGTCCAATACTTAAATATTGTAATAAAACTAACGCAGAAATGTCGTAAAGCTCTGAACCCTTTCGTAACTTTCTGTCGCATGTCATAAAATTACGAAGGGGTACCGCATAAAATCAACTTGTGACATTTCTCGTAAACTTCTCATAATTCTTGTAAATTTCTGGGAAATATGGTAAATACTAAATAAATCTTGTAAACCTTCGACTCTTGTGGGTTTACGACAAATCTTGTTAATTCATGAGGAGTCTTGTAAATTCACGAAAAATATTGTGATCTTACTGGAAATGTCATAAACTTATGTGGAATCTCGAGATCATTTTCCGGAAAATCGTCAGCCGTAACTGCAAAATATTTTTCGTAACGATATGTGAATTTTCGTCGTGTTACAACATAAACTTATAATGTATTATACTGAAATTTGTTGTAAATCTACTGGTTGAAAAATGTAACTTTAACCCTGCAGCACTGTAGCTGACGGTCGGTGAACCCTGCAGCACTGTAGCTTACGGTGAAAATTCATTGTAGCCTACGGTGAAAATTTACCGTAGCTTACGGTGAAAATGTGAAAATTTATCGTAAGCTTCAGTGCTGCAGGTTACAGTGAAAATCACCGCATGCTTTCAGTAGTGCACCAACTCGTACACCTATTTTGGAACCTCCGCCTCGTACGAGGATAAGGCCACTCCGCTTGCTCTATCTCCTCGGCCGCCCTGACCCGCCATAAGGACGGGTTGCCTACCTTCTGGGGCAATTTTTCAATTTTTCATTTTGCGTAGCACTGACAATTTTCATTTCCAAGCAAAGTGTCACAAATCAAAGCACTTCTCTAGCCCCCCCCTCCCCCCGCCCTATACTCTCCCAAAATATATTAATGTAGAAAAGAAGCACCCTACATATTTTGATAGTGCGAAAAAATTGCCAATCAAATATAACTTTAAAACCTAATAAGACATGTGTCACACATGCACCTGTGACGGTAGGTAGCTTATATAGTGTTGCCATACTTTTGGTCACGTTTATCAAGCGACCTGCGCGATGTGTGGTATCGTATCCCTTGGAGCAGGCCTCGTAATGAAATGTCATTGCACTCAGCAATAACATTTGAGTTAGGCGAGAAAATTGGCATGAAGACAAAGAACATGCTCTTTTTTTTTTTCAAGAATGGGGATTTTGGGCATGTGTGGGACGCGCACGTGCCGTCTAACAAACAGGAAAGGTATCTGTAGAGTTTTTCCTGCCGTTCTGATAATACTCGTTAATATTCCATGAATCCTCCTGACCCCGCAACCACAGCCCCCGGGCTGCTCCGGCCGATTGTTGTTGTGCTGGACCGCGCGGTCCGAGCCTTCCCCGCTCCCCGCTCCCCGCTCCCCGCTCCCCGCACCCTGCTCCCCGCTCCCCGCCTCGCTCCCCGCTCCCCGTTCCCCGCTCCCCGCTGCCCCCTGCCCCTCGCCAAACCTGTGCCGGGTACGTCAGCGTTGGTCAGCGTGCAGAAGCACCGCTTCCGATACGGGTGCCACGCCCCCTTCCCCCGCCCCCCGTTTTCCCAGTGACGTGAGGTGACAGTCGCGCGCCATGGCGGCGGGTGCCCAGCAGGGTGCTCTGCAGGCGGGGGCCGGGCCGGGGGCCGGGCCGGCCGGTGGACACCCCTAGTGCGTCATCACCGCCGTATTGACTGGCGGTGCAGGCCCGGGGCTCGGCGCCGCCGCCCGCCCGGCCAGGGTGGCGGGGACCTGAGAGAGCGGACCAGTTTAATATATAAAGTGGCGGCGGGCTCCACTCAGGCATCAGAACAGACCTGAGCAGCTCAGCAGCAGCACCGCAGCAAGCAGCAGCACTCTGTCACCTCGTACCATCCTCTCCTCCTCCACCGACACCATGAAGCTCGCGTTGGTAAGTACATGGAAACTGACTGTTTTTTTTTCTTCTCTGTAAAAAATAGTCGTAGGTTTACGGGAAAATTTTCCACGAAACGCAGTTGTAAAATTACAATTGCAAATCGTAAAATTACAAGCACAACACATCGTTGTCAAAAAAGGACCGTCGTAAATTTACAACTTATTTCGTAAATCGTAATTTACAAAATTTATCGTATATCTTCAATATCATTTTCCTATTTTCTGCATGAATCTACTTTACCGAGTAGCCAAAATTTGATGATTTTGCAAACTTCCTATGAAATCCTCGGATTTAAAGTAACTGCACAAGGACTTTACCAGGACGAGTTCGGTAATGAAATCATGATTTTCCCATTGCAGGCTCTCTTCCTTGTCGCCATGTGCCTCGCCGCGGCGTTCGCCCAGCACCACCACGGTGGTTACCACGGAGGCTACGGCGGTGGTCACCACGGAGGCTACGGCGGTGGTTACCACGGAGGCTACGGCGGCGGCCACCACGGAGGCTACGGCGGCCACCACGGAGGCTACGGAGGCCACCACGGAGGCCACCACCATGGACACGGCTACCACGGCTAGTCGAACACTGAATCTAGTCCGAAGCATTCACCTCTTAGTACCTATCCGTCATTTTTCATTGTCAATTCTCGCATCATCTTCATTTTCGCCATTGAGAATTTTCGCCCAATGTGTATTTATTTGTAAATAAATTTTTAATGTCGAACAGAAATTTTTCTTCTATTTTGCACATAACCTTAATACTTGCTCCAAACATTCAACAATTATTTAAATGCAAATTATTAGATCATCTTCACCAACTTCAAGTCACACATCATTACTTAATTTGCATTTTTGCTGTCTTCAAGTCCCGATTGAAACTAGTTGGTTCCCATCAACTTTAACGCAGAGCAGTGTCCCTGCAGCAACTCGTGAATTAAGGAAAACAAAAGGTACACTCGTCACAATTCATGTTTCTTTATTTTACATTTCAATAAATTAGGATGACTAGTACGATTTGAACAACCGACAAATCTCTCCATGCAGGTGTACACAAGTACGGCGCACCATGGGATTGGTGCGCTATCACAATAATTTTTTTTTCTGTCACTATTTTTTTTGTTGCAGCGGCGTCTCACTTGTAGTAGGGGTCGTACGCGCCAGAGTAGCCACCCGGCCGGCCGTAGCCGCCGTAGCCGCCACCGTAGCCGCCGCCGTACCCGCCACCGTATCCACTGTTGCCAGAGTATCCATTGTATCCCCCATAGCCGGGGCGGTAGCCGGAGTAGCCCCCGTAGCCGGGACGGCCACCAGGATATCCGCTGTAAGCGCTTGATCCGCCGTAGCCATTGTATCCGCTGTATCCGTTGTATCCGCTGTATCCGTTGTATCCACCGTACCCCGGCCGGCCCGAGTAACCGCTGTACCCACCGCCGTAACCCGGCCGATAGCCGCTGTAGCCGTTGCCGTAACCGTTGCCGTAGCCGTTGCCGTAGCCGCCGCCGTAGCCGCCGCCGTAGCCTCCACCAGGGTAGCCGTCGTAGCCGCCGCCGCCGTAGTAGCGGCCGTCTCTGTAGCCACCTGGGCCATCGTAGCCTCGGTCAGGGCTCCCGGCCAGGCCGTAGCCGCCCCCGGGCTTAGCCCAGGCGACCGCCACCAACCCCAGGAGCATCAGCAACAGGAGCTGGAAACAGAGCACGTGAGAGACTGGGGGCTTCCCTGACACTCACTCTCTCTCTCTCTCTCTCTCTCTCTCTCTCTCTCTCTCTCTCTCTCTCTCTCTCTCTCTCTCTCTCTCTCTCTCTCTCTCTCTCACACACACACACACACACACACACACACACACACACACACACACACACACACACACACACACACACACACACACACACACACACACACACACACACACAGAGGGCGTCTTCTCTGCCGTTCACCGGCACACTCACACAGGGATGATCCCTTCGCGACTTACATTCCTCATCGTGTACCGCGTGCGTTTCTGTCCGTAGCTCGACGGGCACTGCAAGCAGCCAGTGACCTCCCAGTTCTTTTATGCGCAGTGCGTGGGCCGCGCGCCCCGCCGCACCGTCCGGCCCGGCCCCGCGCTCCAGTCCATAGGCCCTGCTGCTCCCCAGTGACCCTGTCCGGCCCCGCCCCACCCCGCCCCGCCCCGCCCCGCCCCGCCCCGCCCGCTGCGCCTTCTTCCGGAGTATATCCCACCGGCCGCCGCCGTTGTATTGTTTCGCACATTTGCAATGGTCATGAGATGCTATGAGGTATCCTCCTCGCGGACGCGTGCGGGCAGCGCTTATGACCGCAGCACTGCGGTTATCGTATTGTGGCTAGCCGTATCACGTGGACTCGACAGACACGTCGTGCATCGCAAACCAAACACTATTTGCTTATATACTTTTTTGTCCATAGCTTATGAACTGAATGACACATACCAACAGTCTGTACAAATTGGTCCATAGCAATGTACAAACTGTACATAAATAATGCACAAATTTTGAATATTTCTATACTATCTGGACTGGTACAGCTGATAACAAGCTAACGCAGGTAATATTATTACGCACTAAAACCTTTTGTATTTTATAGTACAAAACAGTGTTTCAAATTAAACTTGCCACTCTATTGTACAGTTTTGTACATGCAAAAGTTTTAAACCGTACTGTAGTATGCACAAAGGTGTACATTTCACACACGCTAACTGGAAATGTAATTTTTTTCGTTTTTGTACATATCAATGTGTGTTATTTTACATAAATACGCACGATTTTGTTCATAAATATGCATGTTTATCTAGTTACATTTGATATGTACAAAAAAAGTACATTTCCAGTTAGCGTGTACATGTACTGTCGTGTGTACTTTACTGTGCAAGTTTAATTTGACACGTAAGCCGAAAATTTTCACACCTGTACTCAAATTGCAGTGTACATTACTGTACATAAACAATACAAACTTTGTAAGAAATTGGTAAAAAGACTGTACACATATTTCAGTTTTACTTTCTGAAAGTGTACAGCTGATAAAAGCTAAGGCATTGGTATTTTAGTGTAGCTAAGGCCATACTAGCTAATGTATTAGCCATTATAGCTAATCTTTTTATACAGTGTGTTATTTTTCTGTCGGGAGACGAAAGTGGCGCCCGTCGCTACAGAAGACGCGACGCCCGGAAGGCGGCGGAGGCGGCGGCGGTGGTGACGACGTCGGACAGACAGACAAACAGACGGAAAGGCAGACAGACGGACGGACGGATCTGTTTCACCAAAAAATGGTAATTACTGTCTGCGTCCAGACAGGCGTAATCCTGATCCGGGGCCTCCGGTGGGGCTGGTGCCCGCCGCCACCGCCGCTGACGACGACTCATATAAAGCGGAATAAGGAAACGTCTTCACGGAGCGGCGAGTCCCTCCCGGGCCGGGCCCAGCCAGAGCAGCCCTACCGTATAATGACCATCGCAGTCTTGTTTTTGCTTCGACAGCAAGTAGTGACGTCGGTACAATGATCATTGGCAACACCTTCTTCGCACTTTTATAACCTTGCGATGCGAAGCATCGTTGCAAAAGGATCGGATGCTTCGCAATTGCACTGTTAAGCCAAGTGTTCAACTGTTTAACACTTGTATGTGTGCAACTTCGTGCAAGTGCACAATCGGCAATTGTGCAATTTCACATGTTTAACTCGCCAGTTTTACACTTCTAATTGTTTAACTCGACAGTTGTACACTTGCAAGTGTTCAACAAGTATAGTGTAGCATGGGGCAGTTGAACAGTTCACTGCGAGAAAAAACTACAGTTAATCCGGTTAATTTTCATACAGTCTTTTTCTGTAGTTTCAGGTACAGGATTCTCCGTACATTCCATTCCGTACCCCAAAACCTAAGATTGTTGAAGGCCAATAACTTTTTAATTGTGAGTCCAAACCCATGACATATGTTAACATTTTTCGTTCGTCTTGTCAAGACGAATCTATTTCTATAATTGGTTTTCCATTTCAACAATTTCAATTTTTAGGGTACGGAATGGAATGTCAAAAAAAGTACGGAGAATCCTGTACCTGAAACTACAGAAAAAGACTGTATGAAAATTAACCGGATTAACTGTAGTTTTTTCTCGCAGTGTTGCAAGTGCACAACTGTTGAGTTGAACACTGAGAAGTGTACAACTGGCGAGTTTAAACACGTTAAATTACACAACTGCCGAGTTGCACACTTGTGCGTGCTAGGCTGGAAGTTGCACACATGCAAGTGTTGAACAGTTGAACACTTGGTTCAACAGTGTGCGAAGGATTTCTTTGTATTTCAAGCATATTTGTAAGCATAAGAACCGCCCACCCTTTCTTCACACTAAATCCTTATGCATTTTATTGTGCATAAACATGCAGGATTTTAAGCAACCATAAGAGTATGCACAATTTCATGCATAACTATGTACAATTTGTGCATAGTTATGCACAATTTGTACATAATTATGCACAAAATTTGTGCATAACTATGGTTGCTTAAAATTCTGCATGTTTATGCACAACAAAATGCATAAGGGTTTAGTGTGTTCTCAAGCTGCGAAGCAAATGCTTTGTATTAAAAAGTATCCAAATGCTTCGAAATTGCAAAGCATTTTCTTCGCAATTGCAAAGCATTCATTCGCAAGGTTTTAACAGTGCGTTCAAAGGAAATGACGAGCAACGACGCGCGCCTGTCCGCACGTTTTGTTTTTGTTGTTGTTCTCGCGACGTTTTATTCGGCTTAGTTTCGAGTTCCGGGGTCCTCCCGCTAGATATGGATGCGCCCGGCCCGTATCCCCCCGCCTCCCCCACCTCCCCTTCAGTTTTGTCTTCCTCTGCATCCGATCCAAATTGGAAGGATGTCATGACCACCCCGCCCCGCCCCATCCCCCTCTCCCGCCCCACCCCGCCCCACCGCACCTCAAGGCTTTTGCGGTGCGGTCCAGTCGCTACGGACCTCGCAGCTCCGCGCCGCGTCAAGTGTGTTTTCGTGGGCGGGCAGCCGGCCGGTCTGGTTATAGAGGGGCTAAGCGTACGCACCCCCTCTCTCTCTCTCTCTCTCTCTCTCTCTCTCTCTCTCTCTCTCTCTCTCTCTCTCTCTCTCTCTCTCTCTCTCTCTCTCTCTCTCTCTCTCTCTCTCTCTCTCTCTCTCTTTCCCTCTCCCTCTCTCTTTCTCTCTGAACACACCAAACACAACAGTGTGCTCGGTCGGTACGGTACACTCTTTTTAAAGCACTAGAAAATGTGCACTATTGCTACAACGCTATCATATGGCAATTAAAATCTAGGGAGTGGTATGCCTTTGCAAACATGTTTGTGCTATGTCAGGTACACACCTCCTAGTGCGTGCGACTTCAGGTACTTACTTACTCCCTCGTGTGCGCTTTGAAGTTCACTTTAGTAAGAGTAGTGTACATACTCTGAAAGTAATGCAAGAGTCCGATGTGTCATCTAAAGGGAGTGACATTTCACCCTTGCTCTTATTGAGTGAGATTCTAAAATATCACTAAAATTGAGTGACGTCATGTGTGCTGAATCCTGAGTCAAAAGGAGCGAGATTCCTAACTTATAACTCAAAGAAAGTGATAATTTTTTAAATATCGCTCTCACAGAGTAAGAAGATCAAATCTTGTTTTCAGGAGAGAAAGATTGTTTTTGTCAGAATCATTCTCTCGGAAGAGCGTTATATCTTTCACTTTCAGTTTCAGTGAAGCACACTGTTGGGTTCGCAGTGAGTCATCAACGACAAAACAGCGCCTAGAGACGAGGAGGTAGACTCCTAGTGGGAGGAAACTTGAGAGAGAGAGAGAGAGAGAGAGAGAGAGAGAGAGAGAGAGAGAGAGAGAGAGAAAGAGGGAGAGAGAGAGAGAGAGAGAGAGAGAGAGAGAGAGAGAGAGAGAGAGAGAGAGGCGACCGTTGCCCCGCGGGAGGGGCGTGTCGCACGGTAGAGAAAGGTGAGGGGGAGAGAGGCGGTCAGGCGGGAGGGGATTTTCGCGTGCTCCGAATTATGTGAGCGCGCGAGCGTGCCGTGGCGTGGCCTCGCGTTCGCGGCCACCTCAAGCTTTTGCGTTCCTTTGTCTCGTTTTGTGTCTCCAGGAGTATCCTTTACACTGGGGAGCCAGGTGTGCGAATGCCGCACTCTTGGAGATGTTATGTTTGTTTGTCCATTTCGTTATACACACTCCCGGGTTTTGTACTTTCTTGTACGTAGCTATGTAAGTCTATGTGCATGCGTAGCTAACGTAAAAAAATCTTGAACAATTACTCATAAATAAGCTTAAATTGTGCATAACTACGTACATTTTACATTTTTCTTTCGTATATATGTAAGAAATTTTACGTACGATATACATGCGCAAATACGTAACTACGTACAAAAAAGTACATATACCGGGAGTGTGTACCCTTGTCCTTTCAAGTGTTAAATTCCTAGGAAACTTGACACTTCTTCTTGTTTACGTGGGGCCCACACCAATTAGCTTACCATGTTCGCGAACTCCCTCTCCCACCGCCTTCCTTCCCCCATGCCCGACGACCTTGCGGAATTGGCGATACAACGGGCCGTGACTTCGGCCCACTCACTGTAGCCCGCTTTATTGGCACGAGCCAGCGGCCATCCTTTACCCACATTCTAATCTGCGCGCGCCGCGGACAATGCGTCTCTCGGCCGGGGCAGGGGGCAGAAACAAAGATAGAAAAAGAGAGAGAAATAAAAAGGAGGAGTTTGATATTTACCCCACTTACAAGTTGTGTATGAACTGTGCTTGATGAACATTCAATTCACAGACATGCCCGTACAGGAATCTTAATGACACTTCTGAATGATACAACATTGTATTGCTTGGTATTGAAAACAAAATTCGAAAAAATTGGTTTTGAAACGTTTCACATTTATTAAGTTTTCGAAACCTCACCGGGCATTTTAAATATCGAGGAGTCATGAATGTCGCTCTCTAGAGAGCGAGATTGTGACACGAATTTGATCACTATCAGGAGAGCGAGCAAGAGTAACATCGCTCAATTAGAGTCATCATGAGGACAAACCCATAACTCTATTTGAGTCCTTTCAGCTAACGTCACTCAATTTAAGTTATAGATACGGCCCGTTATGAGTCATCTTGGCGACCTCACCATCATGTTAGACCTAGCTCAGAAATAGCGGTAATGGCCGCGCGTCTCGCACCTTTCCCCTCAACACATTCACACGTAAATAAATAAATAGTATTCTTATAAATATGTCGGTACGAGAGCACTTATGAAAGCTAACGGTGATTTTCACTGTAAGCTACTGTGCACTATAAGCTACGGCGAGTCAGGCTGCAGCACCGTTATTTTACTGGAATATTCACCGTAGCGTACGGAGAAATATCACTTAAAAGTAATACAGTGCTGCAGGCCTTACTGTAGCTCACTGCACTGTTATTCAGTTTCTGTGACGTCACATTCTATTTCGTGTGAAGACTGTCACATTGTTTCAGATATATTTATTATTGTCCTATTCTTTTGAATGTGACTGTAAAATTCAGCCCACATAGTCCGGCCGATTTACATCTAAACGAATGTGACATCACATTCTGACCAATGTGACAGTTTTCACATTAAAAAGAGTGTGACATCACAGGATTGAATAACAGTGCACTGGAAAAACAAACGTGACGTGCGTCGCGTCAATTGGTGTGACCAGTTTTGGTCACACCACGTAATGTGACCTAAATTTACGTCACAATGTGACTGTAAATTCAAGCCCAGGGTATAGTCGGCCGATTTCACATAGGAGGTCGCATCACAAACGTGATTCAAAACTACGGTCACACCAATGTGCGACCTGTTTTCACATTAAAAAGAGTGTGACATCACAGGAATTGAATAACAGTGTGTGAAATTCACTGAGGGCTTTTATAAGCGAAGAGATCTAGTGGAAGTGCGGCATGGGCGGGCCGTGGTAGCCGTGGTGGTGGTGGTGGTGGTAGCCGTGGTGGTGGCCGTAGCCGCCGTGGAAGCCGTGCCAGCCGGGAGCGAGGCCGTGGTGGTGGTGGAAGTAGGGGTAGGCGCTGGCGTAGGCGGGCGCGGCCGGGTGGTAGGCGGGGTAGGCGCCCGGGCCGGCCGGGTACCCGAACAGCAGGGCGGGGCCCGCGGGGCCGAGCGGCCCCAGCGGCATCCCGTACGCGGGGAGCTGCGGGTCGGCCCTCGCTGACCGTGACAGCAGGAACGGCAGGAGCAGCAGGAGCAGCAGGAGAGGCAGCGGGGACGCTCGGGTCACCTGCAGAGCAAAGTCACGTGACAGCAGGAGCAGCAGGAGCAGCAGGAGCAGCAGGAGAGGCAGCGGGGACGCTCGGGTCACCTGCAGAGCAAAGTCACGTGGATCGGCACGTCACACGTGGGGAGCACAACAGATTGTACAGCTGGAAATGTCAAGAGTGAACCAATGCCGCGCCGAGAAAACGATTCCATTGATTTAACGGAACGGGAAATATGATAGAATTGTTTTCTTGATTCAAAGGCATTCCATTGAGACAGATATGAAAATTCGCATGGTAGGTGAAAGTAAAAATGCTATTACAGGGAAGTCAGGGAAGTCAGGGAAATGTCAGGGAAAAAAAAAGTTGTCAGGGAAGTCAGGGAAACGTCAGGGAATATGGCTCGATGTCAGGGAAAATTTTTCAATCGGCTGCTTTTGCCGATTTTATCCGCGCGACGCGGTGCGCCAGCTTGTCTCAACGTGTCGTCTACTAGCCGCCCGGCCCGTTCCGGCGCCCACCACCCCATGCTCCCCCTTTTCCTTTTAATTTGCGCTTTTTTAAAAGTTTTATACCCCCTATATTTTTGCATTCATGTCAGGGAAAAACACAATTTTGTCAGGGAAAAGTCAGGGAAATGTCAGGGAATTTGACTTTCCAGATTGTGTGGCCACCCTGTATTAATTTTCCATTGAAAAAAAAAGGGGATTGTCCATTATTCAAGGGAACCATTTTCTGGGTGCGCTCACTTGCGGATGAGTTAGTATTCGAGACAGGACCTAGTGGTTGTCTCTACCAGAAGGCGAATTTTAAAGATAAAGTAAAAGGTGAACTAGAAACTCAAGTGCATGTCGCACGCACACTCTTGTAGTTGTGCGAGGATTCATTCGTTATACTTAGCTACTCAGACCTACGAATTTCCACGGAAAATTCACACGTTTGTACGGCCAAGTGTGAGACATTTACACACTTAGGTTTCCTGTGTAAAGTAAAAGTTAAGAGAAACGTAAAGGTACTCCGAAGAGTACGTATGGGTATTCTTTCCTACACAACTGTCTCACACTTTTCTCACACTTACAAGTGTGTAAGAAAAAAAAATCCACTCACCGCCAAGTGCACGACATTTGTATTCTTGGATTTCCAGCTTCGGAAGCATAACAGACCATAAGCGAAGGCGTCGACCGCTCCCCCCCCCCCTCCCCCCAGCCGCCGCGCCGCGCGCTGCCACTTTCAGTTTTGTTTACCCGTTCGGACGCACGCAGAAGGTCGCGATGCCGTGCGGCCTGCTGCGCGAGATGTTCACGCACCTCACTTTGCTCATCGGTTTTACGGGGAAATTTTCCACAAATTGCAGTTGTAAAATTACAATTGCAAATCGTAAAATTACAATTACAAATCGTAAAATTACAAGTACTTTCATTCACCAGCAAAAAAGGTCCGTTGTAAATTTACAACATATTTCGTTAATCGTCATTTACAAAATTTATCGAAAATCTACAAAGATATTTTTCACAGTGCCTAGTGTAATAATTGTTCTTTGGATGTACTCACCGCGGAGGACATGGCGATGGTGCAGGGCCCGGTGGTCGAGTCACTGTGGCGCCCTGGGCCAGGCCGGCGCCCGCTTTTATATGACGCCCAGCATCCCAACCCTTTGTGCCGTGAGAGCGTCGCGTAAGCGTTACAGGGAGGATGACACGGGGGCGTCGGCGTCGCGTCTGGGCGTCGCGGCGCCCACGGCTCCCACGCTGCTATCCCGCACGTGGACGCTGCTGCTGCTCCTACTGTCCGCGAACGCCACCGTCTTTTCGTAGACTTTTCATTAACGGCGAGACTCGTTATGTAATTTTACGGTGTACGTAGGGATTTAAAATGACCAGCACTGTCAGAAGTGTCCACGGTTATTACTACGGCATTTCCCGTTAATTTTTTATCAGGTCTGGTCCGTTCTAAGAGGATACGAAACGTCCGTTCCTGTTTTATACGGAGGTGTCCATACATCGTTATAAGAATTAAGGCCTTATCAGAAAAGATGTTTTCTTTTTTTTGGGGGGGGGGGGGGGTGGGGGTGGGGGGGCCTGTTGTGTATCAACATTGAAAGAACTCAAATATCTGCAAAACATATTGACCGTGGAAGGTCTAGTTGTCAGCAAAACTGGGCACTTTTCAATGAGTTTAGAGCACATTTTAGCCAAATTAAATTAAATAAATCACCGGCAACCTACCGAGCCTTTAAGTCTCTACTGTGTACCTTGGTCATGCGGGAGGCCAATCTTGTGTACGCGCAAATTCCGAAAAAAAAAAAGATATTGCCGCATTCGTCGTTGCGGTCCGGCCTGAGTTGCCGTTGGCCTCAGTGATAAGACTGGCGCTGGGCCCTAGGGGCTGCCGCGCCCCGTCACGTCCACACAATCTCCCCGCACCCCGGTGACGTATTTTCGCGCGGAGTTCCCATTTTTCGGCGCACACGCGCGCGCCTTACTATCTCTCTTAGAGCGCGTTAAGGAGTCCACATTTCGTTGTAAATATTGTTTTCGCGGCATCCCCTTCTCCGAAAGTTTGTCTTGCAAGTCGAAAACGTGTAAATATTATTGCTTTCCGCGTGTCTCATTTGGTTTTGGTGGTGCCCTTCGACTTTCGCTGCATAGTGCCCCTCCCAGCGCAGGCGAGTAGGGCCGGGTGGGGCGGACACCTGTGTGCAGCGCGGGTGACTGGCCACAAGGGATTCCCTTGCTCTTCACCCTGCTCCTCATCCTACCACTCCTCCTACTTTGCCTCCTGCCCCTCCTCCTCCCCCTCCTCTCCCCACCCCAACTCCTCCTCCCCCTCTTCCTCCCCTCTTCCTCCCCTCTTCCTCCCCCCTTCCTCCCCCTCCTCCTCCTCCTCCTCCTCCTCCTCCTCCTCCTCCTCCTCCTCTCCTCCTCTTCCCCATCCTCCTCCTCCTCCCCCTCCTCCTCCTCCCCCCCTCCTCCTCCTCCTCCTCCTCGCGATCCGCGCTCGCAGTGACAGGCTAATGAGTGCGTCATACGCGGGAGCATCCCATACGACAAGTGGTGACAGATGGTCGGAAGAGAGGAGGCGGAAGGACGGATAGAGGGATACACTGACGGACTGTATGACACTCAGACGGACGGGCAGACAGAACTTAGAATTTTGAAACTATATATGATATTGAAATCGTGTTAAATGGAGTGTGAGCCCCGTAATGTAACACTGTGAAAAATGTCTTTGTAGACTTACGACACATTTTGTAAATTACAAATGAGGATATGTTTACGACAGCCAATTCTTGCTTGTGGTCAAATTCCAAGTCAATGCGTAGTGCTTGTAATTTTTGATTTGGAATTGTCATTTAATAACTCCACTTTGTAGAAAATTTTCCCGTAAGTGTTTTTCACAGAGTAGCGACAAACCGATTGACTGACGGATCGACTGATGGATAGACGGACTAACGGACTGACGGACTTTTAGACTGCAAATATGATCGAATGACGACCCTCCCCACACTGGAAAAAAAGTGCTAAGTCCTACCTTTAAAAGGCACTAAAGTTCTGAAGGCATTACAGTTTATGTTTTTTTCGAAATATTTCCTTTCTATGGAATACAATTAAATTCGAAGACCTTTATGCGTTATCTACGCAAAATTCCGCGTCAAACGAGCCTACATGTGATGGGGTTCTGTTCAAAAATAGCATAAATTGATTGCAATTTTTGTAATTTTTTACTTGCTTTTCATTTGATGACCGCTTATTAGAACCCTATCACATGTAGGCTCGTTGACGCGGAATTTCACGAGGAACGCGATAATAATGTATCCTAAAATGTGATTGGTTTGCTAAAACAAAATATTTTTAAAAAACTGAAAATTTACACTTTACCACCCCTAAAACGGGCTTAGCACCCCTGGAAGGGTAGGACATCGCACCTTTGTTTTTCCAGTGCACCCTATCGTTTTCTTATTTTATTTTCTAGCTTTTTTTACCGAACCGAAAATATTTGTTTCATACGAAAGGTTTACTTTCGCAGCAGCAGCAGCGACGTCATCAACCTTCGGCTTTGCCATTTCTCGGCCAAATAGGCCCGGCCGCTCTGGCTCAGGTCTCGCCCGCACCCCCTCCCTCTCTCCCGCCGTGACGGCACAAGGGGCTGCTCGTGACGTCAGTATGCGCGGCGCTCACGGCGCCCCACACCGTTCCGGAGGAAAGGAAAGTCGCACATCAGTGACCCCGATCGGACTGTCCCGCCACACCTTCCACCACCCTTTCCACTCCGCATTACCCCCCCCCCCCCCACCTCCCCGCACCCCGCACCCTGCGGGGAACGGGAGCAATTCGGAGGCTGATCTGCGCTCCCTGTTTTTATCGGTGTGCAATGAAAATCCGTATGAGTGCGAATGTCGCACACTTTTGAGTCTGAAAATTTCCTATTTCCATACTTCAACAAGGAAAGGTAAGACTTTTCTTCTCATATTTCGAAACACTTGAAGGAACAAGTGTGTCGATGGAAATTCACACACTTATAAGTGTGTGCTAATTACACACTTGGGTTTCCAGCGCGTGTGCGTGCAAAGGCTTCCGCCTGTTAAGGTCAAAACTGCTTTTACCGTCATGTTTGAATGAATGAGACAGAAAGTGAAGGGTTTGAATTTTATTTTCAGTATTTTTTTGGTAGTTTAAATAAATTAACTTAAATAAATATTATAAACAAAGTCAAGCGGTATTGACTCAATGACTTTTGGCTGCTCACAATGCAAAATAGGAACGGTGTCGAGCGCGCGGACAGCGCGGGGCCTCAGGGCAGTCAGTGTAACGGTGACAATGGTGTCGACGATATGACGCGCGGATGCTCAGACAGATGGGTGCTCCTCCTCAGCCGTGGTGGTGGTGACCGCCGTGGTGGTGACCACCGTAGCCGCCACCGTGGTGGTGACCTCCGTAGCCACCACCGTAGCCTCCGCCGTAGCCTCCACCGTAGCCTCCGTGGTGGTGGTGGTGGTGGTGGTGCGGGTAGCCGCCGTAGCCGCCTCCGTAGCCACCGTAGCCGCCGTAGGGGTTGCCAAAGCCGAAGCCGAACTGAGGAGCTGCCATCGCAGCTGCCAGGGCAACCACCAAAAATACCTGAAATTGAAACGAATTTTATTATTTGCCTTCTGCTACATTTAGTGCAATAAGTAGCAAACACTACACACTGCAAATTCAAGTGTGTACTTAGTTCACACATGTGTGCGTGCTTGCAAACACACACTTGAATTTGGATTGCATTATCTACATCACAAATATATTTAGGCCGTCAAAACTATGTATGTATCCGTGTCACAAAACTATTATTTACAGCAACATTAATTTTTTTGAATCAATATAATACTTAACATAGTATAAGTTTTTTTTGTGGATTTTCAAACAACTACACTGGAAAAACAAAGGTAGGACATATCACCCTTTTAGGGGTGCTACTCGTAATAGTGCCTTTACCAAGGCATTATTCAAACAGCACCCCTACAGAGGAACTAATTTGACCGAAAGGTGCTATATTTTAGTGCCTTTGGACACAATCGCGCCTTTCTAAAGGCACTAGAGAATAGCACCTTTTAAAGGCATTAGGTCGCACCTTTGTTTTTCCAGTGTACAAGCCTATGTTTTAGCACGGAAAAATTTTTCTAACAGACGACACTTTTAGCATAACATGGAATTTAGTCACAATACGAATGTTACAGAAATGCAGGTAAACAATTTTTATCTCTTGAAACCCTCAAGTTTTCTTGTGACACTTTGCTACTTGAGAGCACTGGCAAGCGCGGCCAACACCCTTTAGCTGCTGAGGGTAACTCACCAAAACAGCCTTCATGACTGGGATCGGGTCGTCTCGTTGGTCGCTCGGGGAGATGTTGGCTCTCGGAAGGGACGAGGTGTTGTGACGTCTCCCCGGGCCTGCCAGGTTTATATATCCAGCTGCCTTGTGCAGGACATGGCAGAGGAGACCCGGAGGGATCAACCTGGCCGGCAGCCGCGCCGGGGACCGGGACCGGTAGCTCCGCGGGGTGGGGCGGGGTGTGGTGGGGTTGGGGTGGGGCGGGGTGGGGGGGGGGGGGGGGGGTCGGGCAGCAGCGGGGGGAGGGATCCTCGTCGTCGTGCCGGAGGGGCCGGCCGACTGACCCGGGGGGGCGCGGGGGCCCCGGGGGCGCGGCGCGGTGCGGAAACCCCCTCAGGGGACCCAGGGGAGTCCCGGGGCCGGCGTCCAGCAGTTTGGGAGGGGGGACAGGAGTCACCAAACACCTGATCACCTACATGACGTCATTACCACCAACGTAGCGCCAAAGAATAGCACTCAAGATATTTCTAAACTGTACTAACAAATATAATTATAGATTCGTTACTTTTGGCGTTTTTTATTAACTGTACGTGCTTTTGATGGTTATTCGGTTATTCGGGCTTTCCAGCTGTGTTTTTTTTTTCGGCTCAGTTTCGCTTTCTTTGTTATTTCCCATCACATTTGCACTCTGCTCGCCCCGGGTGCGACTGGCACCCTCCCCCCCCCCCCCCCCCTCCCCCCGCTCAAAGTTTTGAGCATGAGGGTCAAGAACGAGAAAGAGTGGATAAAGAGGTTGTCAAAGAGGTCCTCATCCTCTCCCCCTCTTCCTCTTCTTCTTGCATCGCTCTCATGCACTTTCTCGATAATTTGTCGTTATTGAGGCCTCTGAGATTATACACGACGAACAGAGTCGGTTGAGGTGATGGGCCTGGAGCCAGAAGCGCGACAGTAGAGCAGCACACTGTTATAAGATACCACAATCTAACAACAGTGAAGAACTTTTAGTTTTAAACACAAAAGGGAACTGTTAAAATTTATTGTACATTGTACACTGTAATGTCCTTACGAAGTAAATTCTTCGTAAAGCTGCGAAGCATTTAGCTGCTTATTTGCAATGCTTCGTAATACAAAGCATTTTCTTCGCAAGCCCTGCCTCACGAAGAAATTTGTTTGTACACTACGAAGAAAATGCTTCGTAATACGAAACAGCTGAACGTATCGCAGCTTACGAACGCTTACGAACTCAATTTCTTCGCAAGGTTTTTACAGTGAAGGGTCCAACAAGCCGAATGTACAGTGTTCCACTGCTATTTTCAAGCACACTAACGGCTTGTACGGTACTTTTTGACTGTAGTTTTTGTGTGCGGTGACGCAGGCGGTACACGTGCTGAACTGAGCGTCGCGTTGAACCACTTTTACGTGTAGTATTTTTTTTACGACTTAACAACTTTTCATATCGTGTGCATTGTTAAGCAATAAAGAAACTAGTTGTTGTTTTTTTCGCCAAAACTTGGGGGTCGCACACTTTAGTCACGGGCCCGCTCACCCTCCCACCTCACCTCACCCCACTCGCGAGCGGGAAAACCTTTTGCTATTCGTGTTCGCCGGCGCTCGTGTTTGTCCGGCTCCCAGCTCGCCGCTCGCGCAGAGGCGCTAACCTGTGACGTGTCCGTGACGTGTCACTCGCCCGTGTTATTGTGTCCAGCCCGTCAACACCCCACCCGCGGCCCGCGGCCCCGGCCCGGCCGGCTGGATTAGCTGACCGTCGCCTGATGCCTGCTGGATGTTCGCGGCTCGAAATAGCCGGCTATTATAAAACGACGTTTGCCCGTTGGATTTGCGCGTCTCAATAGCCATCAGCATGCGGTTTGTTTACTTTCCCCTCCTTGCCTCCCTCGCCTCGCCTCTCTCCCTCCCGTCCCTCTCGCCACGCCTCCGCCGTCACCGCCTACTCCGCGGCTCCGGGGATTGAAGGTGCCGCCGCCGCTCCCTGACGCGGTTGTAGTGGGGTCACTCGCTCGGGTATGTTCAATGTGCACTTTTCACTCGGTACACACCCAAAAAAAAAAAAAAAAAATAGTCCGTGCCTGAGCAAAAAAAATTTAGGTGTACTATTTTTTAGCTGTATAGACGCAGCTAATTTTTAAGCTACGGTGCTTATTTTCTAGCTACCCTGCTATTTATTTTTCTGCTGTCTTAATTTTCTAGACGTCGTGCTAATTTTTCACATCCAATTTCAGCTAAGCGGTTGTCATTTTTTTTTTTTTTTTTTTTTGCGTGCACGCTACCACAACAGTTATATTTTATTCGGGGGAAATCACTGACAACGGTGAATGCCGGGGGAGATGTGTAATGAACCTTGAAAATAATCAGAGGTTATGTTCTCCTCCAAGGCAGATGAATTGTCTTCTTCATTCTTCATACCGCACGTTGTGCTAATTATCGGGGGGTCATTAGGATCGTGTGGAGTTCCCCGAGCGCGTCACCGGAGGCGCGGCAGGTGACCATATTCCGAGCAGCGGGACACTTTTTGTTTTGCGGTTTCCGCGTGGCCTGATGGATGACTCTGTCCCCAGCGGCACGCCACGTGACCAGAGGGTAATGTAGTTTTCAAAAAATGTGTACATCAAAGCTCAAAATTCGCGTGATCTTTGTCGTGAATTTATGCGAAACTTGTCCTCGAAGTTCCTTAACTTCATTTAAAGGTTCGGAACTTTATTTGTAGTTTATGAAAGTTTAGCTTTAGTCAATGGGAGATCGGCTAAAGTTCACAAAAACTACCAAAATTTCATGAAAGCTTGTTGAAAGCTCCCCCAAAACATCTTAATGCTTTGAAGCTCATGCGCGGAAGTTTAACAGTTAATACGACTGAAGTCCAAGCAAACTTCCCCTTCGCACGTGACCACGACGCTGAAAAAAGTAATAATAAGACATGCGTCACACTATTTGCAGGTGTGACGCCTGGAGAGGTCGCATCATGTGGTGTGACTGTAGTTTTGGTCACGTTTGTGATGCGCCTCCTATGTGGAATGCCGTATACCCTGTACACTGAAACCAAAAGTGTTCAACTGACACACACTTACAGGTGTTGAACACAGTGTTGAACACTTTAAGATGCTTGGTTAAAACACCCACGTATTTCATTGGGGCCAAAAGTGTTCAACATACTTGTTGGCCAGCAGAAAGTGTCCAACAAAAATGTTGAACACTTCTGTCCCCAATGAAAAATGTGGCCTTTTTAATCAAGCATCTAAAAGTGTTGCAACACTGTGTTCAACACTTGTATAAGTGTGTGTCAGTTGCTGTGTTCAGCACTGTGTTCAACACTGTGTTCAACAATGTGTTCAACACTGTGTTCAACACTGTGTTCAACACTTGTATAAGTGTGTGTCAGTTGAACACTTTTGAGTACAGTGTAGCTGCCGTCGCATCACGAGGTGTGACGTACTCATTTTGGTCGCATTACGCGGTGCGACCCAAACTAGTCACACCAATTGACGTGACGAACAGCACGTGTGTTTATCCTGTGCACGTGACCCGCCGCCGCGCCTCCCGCGTGTCATTGCGTCGCGTGCCTGGTCTCCTTCCAGGCTTGTTGTCTCCGGAAGCGCATCCTAGAAATAAAACCGCCAAGGCTCCACATGACGCACTCGCCGGCCGGCCGGCCGACCTGCCGACTGGAGCGTTGTCAACAACACCACAACTGTCTCACTCCTTTCACTTTTGCAAGAGCCGCGAGGATCCAGGCAGAATCCTCTTTTTATAGAGACAATTTAACAGTTTTTTTTATAATATTGTAAAATTCGCATAAAATATTCGGGCCGTCCCGTTCTAAACAGCTTTCAGCTCGTTTCAGGTTTACCTTTTTTTTTTTTTGCTTGCTCGTTCTTTGGTTATTTGTGTCCAGCCGGCGATCGTAGACCTACCATTCGACTGAGATAGACTTCCAATTGCAAAAAAAAAAAATCTGTTGTTGACCGCGGCAGCTTACAACCCCATGCCAATTAAACGAGGGGAAAACATTTCTTAAGTTTCTGTACACCTCGCGCAATTCAGATAAATTCAGAAAAAGGAATCAGAAAACTTCAGTGGAATTTATAAAAATTCAGCGCAATTAAAAATTGCTAAAAAAGTTACAAAAAAAAAAAACAAATTTTTCTATTTTTTTTAAAGAAAATTTACGACGTATGTACACTGAAATTCGTCCTGCCGAGTCCAGTACGCGTTCCCCTTACTCCCACGGGATCACCCCGCGGGGCTGGGTCAGGAAAGGTCCTTTGACCCTTCCTTTTCACTGACCGGAAATTCGTAAACCACGCGCGAGAGCACGATGAATCTTATGTCTATCTCTGTGATGGTACTTATGGCTCAGGCGCGGACAGCAGGCGGGACTAGGACCCGCGTGCGAGACAGCGCAGGTCATTGACTGGCCTGGTTGCTGCTGTTGGAGGCGGCTGGGGGGAAGGGGCAAGGATGTCGCACCTTGCGACTCGCCGGAACGTCCTTGGCGCTGTCGCGGCGCTCCCTCGCGACGGTCAAGAGTCAGGGACCGGAGGGGGGACCTCACGGTCACGGGAGGGGAGAACTCTATCTCTCACTCTCACTCTCACCCTCACTCACTCACTCAGGCTCTTTCTCACTCAGGCTCTGGACATATCTTTGCTAGCACAAGCGCGGGGCTTCCCCCTGGCCACAAGCAATTCGTCGCATCTCGAGAGGAAACAAAGAGTGCGCGAATGCGGACTACTTTGCACACACGTGCACACACACGTGCACACACAAGCAAACACACACACACACACACACACACACACACACACACGCGCGCGCACACGTGAAGTTGGCGGCTGCCCACTGGGTGTACAGAGGCGGACGTGCCTGTGACGCACGGCCGGCCAGCCGGGCCGGGCCGCGGTGCGTGCAGCGCTGGCCCGCCCTCCTCCCTGTAACCAATGGTAACCAACCAGATCGCCCCGACCGAGGATGTATTAACTCCGGATTTTCGTGTACATCGAAATACGCCTAGGCGGGTCGTGACGTTATTAATAGGCGCATACAACGTGTTATTACGGGGTGATTACGCCTCATTTAGCTGTGCAAATTGTTCGATATCGAATCGAATCGGCCGGATTCGAATTACACCGAATTCGAATTTGCCTGATTCGATGTCGAATAATTCGAAATTTCGAATCGGGCTGGTGCGACAACGAATCGCATCGGGGTCGACGTAAGGCATATATTTTCCCGGCCCAGACCAAGACCTCAAAATCCTGTAATTATTGTACTTCTACGCTAACTTATAGCCATTTGTTGTTTTTAGGCAAAGAAAAATTAGGATTTTTTCTCGATTCGATTCGGACTCGAATTTAAGCCGATAAGATTCGATTCGATTCGGAAATTTTTGAGCCAATTCGCTTTGATTCGATTCGTAAGAAATTTTTGGGATTCGATTCGACTCGATTCGAACACTGAAACCCCGATTCGCACAGCTCTAGCCTCATTACGCTTTATTACGCTCTTCTTACTCGTATTACGCGTCAATTGCGCGTATTTTTATCGCGCGTTCCTACGTATTATTACGTAAATCTGTGACCCGACTATTATGTCTAGTATCGTAAATTTACCACAGCCTATTTGTGCTCGTTAAAGAAAGACTAGTCGATACCAAGAAGTGTGTATTCAGTTTTGTAATTTTCCAAATTAATATCGTAACTTTACGGCATTTTTCGTGGAAAATTTTCCCGTAGCACCTTTACAAACATTTCTGACAGTGAAAGTAATTGTTAAAACTGGTGAAGTGTTCCGTGATCAACTTACTTCAGCGCTGTAATTTTTGTCCAGACTTTTCCTATTAATACAGTTTGAAATATTTAAATGTTTAATTTAAACTTCAGTCCAAAAGGATGGCGCGGAAAGGAGTAAGAGCAGTAGCGCCACCTAGCGGCAGCAACCGATCTACTTCACGCGCGACCGCCTAGCCAAGCCCGGCGTCTACCTCGGTTGTTCACAAGATCAACATTAGAAATTTAATTGTCAGTTCGACAAAATGTGCGGTCTGAAATCGTTTTTAAGTGGTGGTAGTCGTCACACGAAGTTTCAAGTGTCGTCAATTTGTAGAAGTGTGTGTGCGAGTGATTTATGGAGTGTTCATGTTAGGTTAAGTGCCTCAAGTTCTTATCAAAATACGTTTGATTGTACTGGATATGTGAAATGATCGTCACGGATTACTGAAATGACAGCCATGTCGCTTGGACTTTCTTCTGAACTTCTTATTTGGGTGAGTGACATAACCTAATAACATAAATAATGTTGTGTGCACTTGAGTATCATACAGTTCTGTCTGGGAGACAGCAGAGTTTGGTCTGAGTATTAAAATCACATATCATCTTGATCTGACAAGTGAGAGTTACTAACTGTGACATTATTTCCTTATATTTGGTTTAATTTTGTTAGTAACCTTTGCTCGGTACCCAAGTGTTGTGATTTCTTATTGAGCCGCCACAAATTACCAGCCAAACAGTTTCCCTAATACGTTATTGATGCTGTAATAGAAGTGTGCTACACTGGTAAAACAAATGTTTAGTTCTATACACCACTTGATGCATAGCTCCTAATGTATAATACTTAAACACTATGTCATGCACAGTTCTAACTAAACATTGGTTGGTGTATAGTTCTTAAACATTTAGCAAGTGTATAGTTGACTAAACACTTGGGATGTCGTCGCATCCCTATGCTTTGACATGGAAAGCCTCGTCCAAATGCATACTTCTAAACATCACGAAACGTTTAACATCTAAACATCTACAAAGTGCATAGTTGTTAAATATGTAGTGATGTATAGTTGACACTATACACCATTTGATGTATAGAAGTGGAACTTAAACACCATGATGTATAAAACTTAAACATTTGTTTTACCAGTGTACTTATAGACATGACATCAGAGATACATTTTATAATCAAAGTTAATATTTTATAAATACTAAATACAAATTTTTGGAGTGACATTCTACTAAAGAGAATACACCAAAGTGTAGTGTAAATATTAAAATCTGATAACCTTTCAACCAAACTAGAAAAAAAAATAAAAATAGCATGGTTATTATTCAGATAAATATGGTCGGATTTTGTTCCGAACCTTTGGTGTTCTTCCCCGTGATATGATTTCTGATCGAGCAGTCTTATGTGCTAAACCGAACATACTACTTGTTCTGGTTTGGTTATGAATTTGAATGAGACAAAAGCTTCTCTATAAAGGTATTGATATAGAGTAAATTTCTTTTGAAAAAATAGTTAGTTTTAAGAGATTTGACTCCTACAAATTCTAAGGGCAATATTGTAGATGGGATTTAGGTGAAAAACGGTATTTGTAATATTAAAGTTATGCTGAGAGTGTTTACACTAAATCAGTGATTCTAAAACGTTAAAATATTTTCAAAGCAAAGTCACATACTCATTAAAATGCTACAGAAGTTTTGAAATGTTTCTATTCTATTTTAATTAGACAAACCAATAATTTCAAAAAAGATTTGCCTTATCATTTAAAGTTCCTGAGTCTTTGTGAATGTCTTGATTGCATTTAGATTTACTGGCCTCTGTAACAATATTCATTTGTATGTCTTTGTAAATTAAATTTTTACTGACCCAGTGTTTGACTTACCATTCATAGTAGTGAGTTGGTATGAGGACAAACTCATTTAAGAAGGATAGTAAGTGGGAAAGAAGGGGGGGGGGGGGGGGGGGGGACAGCATGTCATGCAGGTCTTGTACTAATCATGTAAATGATACGTATTGTCACTTATCTTACCTCCACCCGGGTGGGGAGGGAGGTTCTGAAAGTGTGTTCTAGGTCCCCGCGCAGAATAACCACATTTTGGAGGCCACCGCGCCTCTGGCGTCCATCCCATATGGTGTCCGAGACTTTTGACTGAGTGACACCTCAGAGGAGATGCTCAGCATGCCCCTGCCACAGCGGCATCACACTCATAATGTCTTTTTGGATTTGGGAAGGGTGTCAGTGCGTCACCTTCACGCGTCTATTGCGCCTCCCTCCCGACCAAAACTTGTCTCTGATGTAGGTGATTGTTGGTCTGTTGCTACCCCCCTCCCCATACCTCCCCTACCTCATGGACCAATGTCTCTCCCATGGAGTAGGGCTGAAGGTATACTTGAGTCCTTCTCGGTGTCCCCCTTCACTCCCCGCTCCTTCCCACCCTTAAACCATCACGCCCCCCCCTCCCCCCCACCTCCCCCTGTGGCCCTATTCTCCCCGTCGTGCATGGGAGGAGTTGTCTCGAGGTCACCGCACAGGACAACCGCATTTTGGAGGCCACCGCACTGGCGTCAATCACATTGGGTGTCCGGGACTTCCAACTTCAGCATATCTCAGAGGGGATGCTCCCTTCTCTCGGTTTGAGTACGAACGCCATCGTCCCGCGCCCGTCGGACCGACTTGAACTTCTTGTCTCTGGTGTAGGGGGGTTGTTGGCGAGGGGGCAGCCACTGGCGAAATCCTGTGTCTCTTACACGACCGAAATCTCTTGAAATCCGAAATCTTTCGCAAAAAGAGATAAAAAATTTTTAAAAAAAAGCAAAATGTGGGCGGAAAATCCGATGAAATCTTACGGAAATCCACTGAAATCTCTTCCCTGAAGAAATCTTGTGTACCCTTACATCCAAAGTGGTTGCCCCCTCGGTTGGTGGCCTGTTGGCCCTCCACCACCTCTCCGGCCCTTCTCCCCCCCCCCCCCCCCGAATCCCTCATAACTTCATGCTGCTGACCGGCGTCATGTAGGTTGCCTATCTACACGGCGGTAGGGGTAAAACCGTCCGTTTGTGGGAACACTCACGTCGCTGAGCTACTACGTGCCTGCCGCACGTACTCCTAGTGAGTAAAAATAAAGACCCCCCCCCCCCCCCCACTTTGAAATAACGCGTGCCTGACCTATGCGATTTGTTGTCAAGTTGGTGATGGACATTCTCCGGCGGGCGTTTGCCTGCCTGCGTCACACTGCTGGAGCCGGCACGTTGCGCGTCAGGGTGTTGTTTTTGTTGTTGTCATCGCCCCTCTCCCTCCCCCTCTCCCACTTCCCCTCCCCTTCCCTTCTCCCACCTTTCCCCTCCCTCCCTCTCCCTCTCCCCTGCCCCTCCCCCCCTCCTCCACGCCTCTTAACGAATTTTGTCCGGCTGCGATTAATGACTGGCCCGGTGAGGTAGCAAAGTGACTTTGCGCTGAGCTTATTTTAAGCCTTGCCCTCTCCGCCGCCCTCTCCCTGCACTCTAAACCTTCTACAAGGAAGTTTTCGTATAATACGAAGAAACCTGTGCTGTTGTAATACAAAGGAAATTCCTTTGTATTACAAAGCTCATTCTTTGTATTACAAAGATATTTCTTTGAGTTACAAGATTTTTCTTTGTATTACAAAACAATTAGCCCTTTGTATTACAACAGCACAGTTTTCTTTGTATTACAAGAAAAATCATCTTTTTCTTTGTAAAGATTTAGAGTGTGCTGCTGGCCATCCTGCCCCCATCTCCTCCTCCTCCTCCTCCTCCTCCTCCTTTTCCTCCTCCTCCTCCTCCTCCTCCTCCTCCTCCCCCTCCTCCTCCTCCTCCTCCTCCTCCTCCTCCTCTCCCTCCCGCACCGGCCGTCGGGAAATCAGGTGACGACCAAATGCGAATCCGGAGGTCGGAGGCACCATCGCCACCTTGCCCCTACCGCCCCCTCCTCCCTCTTGCCTCTCCCTCTACCCTTTCGTGTTATGCTTAGCGCCACTCCCCCAGAGGCCCTGCGCACTGTAAAAAATATCCTTGTAAATTAACGACTTTTTCTTTCGTAATTTGCGATTTACAAACGATATTCCCACCTTACGATCGAAATCGTTAATTTACGAAAGCTTATATTTGTGCTCGTTTAAAAATCACAAGTCGGTAACAAGTGTCCTTACAATTTTGTAATTTTACAATTTGATATCGTTACTTTGCGACATTTCTCATGGAAAATTTTCCCGTAACTCTTACAAATATTTCTCACACTGACTTGCTGAATCGTGTTCTTAATTGCCTGCAACTTCACTGGTAGTTTTTAATCCATCCACTTCTCCGCCTTGTCTCATTTTTCTAAAAAAAATAAAATATTAGTACGACAGTCCTACTGTTTAAGCAATATTACAGATTGTGCCACAGTTTTTAGAGTGGTACAAGCCTGTCCTACTGTGTCGTTATTCGCGCAAATAGTGGGACATAACCACCCTTTCAACGGTACACTGAAAATCCATCAGAAAGCATTGCACACACAGTATATGTAGTTAAGTGTGCATGGCATACACTGTGAAACCAAGTCTGCAACTGTTAAACACTTGCATGTGTGCAACTTCCAGTCCTACACGTCCAAGTGTACAACTCGGTATTTGTGCAATTCCAAGTGTCGAACTTGCCAATTTTACACTCGTAAATGTTTAATAACTCGACATTTGTGCACTTGCATGTGTTCAACTGCCCCGTGCAACATTTCCCTTGTTGAACACTTGCAAGTGTACAACTGTCGAGTTAAACGCGTACAAGTGTATGACTGGCGAGATTGACACTTCCAATTGCACAAATACTGAGTTGCACACTTGCACCTGTTATACTGGAAGCTGCACATTTACAAGTGTTGAACAGTTGAACACTTCACACTAAACCCTTATGCACTTTATTGTGCATAAGCCTTGCAGGATTTTACGCAACCATAACTATGCACAATTTTTTGTGCATAACTATGCTTAACCCCGTCTCTTATGCACAAATTTGTGCATAATTATGTACAATGTGTGCATCGTTATGCATAAAAATTTGTGCATAACTATGGTTGTATAAAATCGTGCATAACGATGCCAAAATCATGCATAAGGGTTTAGTGTGTTGGTTTCACAGTGTATTGGCATGCTTGCTGTTTATAAAGTGTTCATGTTCACTCTACCTAACGTGCGCATGTCCAGGCTCACTGTGATCACTGCTCCGAAATTGTCCAGTGAGCATTCCATACACACTTCTTTAAATACAGCCTGTACTTCTCGCTGTAGTATTTTTAGCGACGTTGTTCGCACGCCGGGAGGTTGATGAAGCTGCTCGTCGGCTGCAGCGGACTCCCACGCCTTGTGACCTCGCCTGTATCGGATGCAGAAAAAAAAATCGAGTTCCCTTCTTCTCTTTGGCACCGCCGTGTCCGCGGAGAGTTATCGAGACGGCGGGCATATAAGAGATGAGCGTCCTTTGGACAATGACCAGCGCAAGTTTCTAGCGCGAGGGGACGGAATTGCGGTGGGAATTCTTTTTTTTTTTAAAAAAGGGAAAGTGTAACCTGGAGCTGGACGCCTGTGCGGAGCAGGGACCACACCGTGTTTGTCAGCCAAACACGCGAAAACTTTGGCCATAAGCATGTTTTTTATTGTATGTCATATACCATTTTTTATTGCGTAGAACCTGCTAAAAATGTTTCTCACGTTTTGTACACTGCAAATGACGACGGACTTTATTTTTAGCATCTAGCTTAGGCATGCGCACAGAAGTCCAGAAAGATTAGTAACAATAAACTCCATTCTCGTTTAAAGTGCAATGTTTTTGGAATTCGGATTATATTCTGCTTATTCTGTATATATTCTGTAACAAAAGAGTCTGGGTTATAGGCGCCTCCCAGTGACGTCTGCGCCGGCGCTGGCCGCTGCCCAGACTGGCTACCCCCGCCTCTCCAGCCTGGGTTTGCCCCGCCGTCTCTAGAAACAGGTTCGCGCTACGACGCCCTAGGCCGCGTGCAAAACTAGTGTAATTCATGGCGACAGCTGATCGCAGTACGCAGCTCAGCAGACCTGCCCACTTTCAGGTTGACGACGAGTATCGTGTATGACGACGTTCTTTTCCTTGTCGACAGACTTCAGCAGGAAATGAGCCGCCGCGACTGCAGGCGAGACATGCAGCAGGGCTGTCGCAACGGTTGCGGACCTCCACGGGGACTACAGCTTCAGAAGGTAGGCAACTTATTCGACGTGTCCACTCACAGGGAAGAAGTATAGCAGGCACAGCAGCGCCTGTGGGGTAGGCAACTTATTCGACGTATGCGTTGATCGGGAAGAAGTACTGTGGGCGTTGCAACGCCTGAGAGGCAGGCAACTTATCAGCCTTGCGTGCTGGAAGTGTACCGAGACCGAGCTCCAACGGGGACCGCATGCAGGCTAGGCCTCTTATCATCCGCCTGGACTCGCTGGAAAACGGAGTGGTTGTGTTCCTCTGTCACTGTCAGTGTTGCACGATAAGTAGGCAAATATTGCCGGTGTGAAACGGGTGGTATCAACGCCCGCCTACCAGGCAAACTCTCCCCACGGGAGACTTGAATGGTGAAGTGGAATAAGGGGATAAGTTGACTTACCTCCAAATTGAGATTTTAATGGCATATAATAGCAATTGAGTCTGCGTCTGTCCACGAGATATTATAGGAAACTCCTACTTCTCAACATAAAAGGTGGCCCACGCACCCCGGCAGATTTTTTTGAATAGGCAGATCCGCAACAACAATCCTACTTTTTATTATAAACTTGCTAATCGGTAGTAGAGTAAAAGTAACAGTTGGTACGTGCTGCTAAAAGTTCAAGGAACACGGAGCATATCTTACTTTTTCTCTACTACCAATATTAGCAAATTTATAATAAAAAGTAACCTAGTTGTTGCGGGTCTGCCTATCCGAAAAAATCTTCCGGGGTGCGTGGGCCACTCGTATGTCGAAGGAGTAAAGTTGACTTATGTCGTTATGTTACGTTGGCAAAAAGAGTTAAGTCTTATATATCAGTGAAGGAGCATGATATTGAAAAACTTACAAGTGCCAGTATTTTCCTTAATGGAAGCACATTGAATCTGCCTCTTTAAATTTTTGAAATTGTTTGTCCAAATAGTTTTTTTTTTAATTTCCTGAAAGGTGCGGCTTTTGGACTTATCCCTTTTTTCCGCTTCACCATTGAGTTATCTTTGCCTACTTACCATCCATGGCCATTTAGAATGTATATAGGGACAGTAGTAAACTGATTATGCGTTCTGTCATTATAATGGTCTATGAGTACTACAACCTGATCGGCAGCAATTTTTCAGGGAAAGGTTGAACTGCGACACAAGCATGTTATTGCGATGCCTTAAAAAACTGGTCTTTATTCACTTTAAACTTATCATTCCATGGTTGACATAGCCGCAAAAATAGGCACGTACTCATCCCACTGCGCGATGTAAAAGTTTCCCGCAATAGGATTGCCCAGGTTGTGCTCCTTCGCGAACTTTCGCAACGACCAGTTAAGGCGCCCACGGCGGGATCTGTTAAAGATAAGCAAGATTATTATTATAAAGCAATCGGCCAGCGATAAAGGTCATATACTGATTAATTGATTCGCGAATCAAGTGTGTGAATTTCCTTTGCAAAGGTGTAAAATTTCAAGAAAAATTCCCACTTTCACTATTCTAAGTTTAGGAATTAACACCACCTGCAAGTGTGTTACATTCACACACTTGGGTTTCCAGTGTGGTATCAGGCCGCCACGTTTCCCGCCTGCCTACTCACTAGTTAAGCCACACCCGAAACACTCCAGGGTACCCAAGTACACGCTAAATTCTTATGAACATTCTTTTAACTGAATCATTCATAGTTATGCACTTCTACGTACATGCTGTTCTTCCGTATAAATTTTGTTCATAATTACAAACAAATGAGTCAAATTGTGCATAATTACTAACAAAATTATGCATAGTTATGCATTGAAATTTTGCGCAACAGCAGCATGCACACAGAAGTTCATAAAAATTTAGCGTGTACCATTAATAATGGAATTTATTTACCTTTTCACCACTCTATCCTGGCCTAGATCAAGCCTTCCTGGCTGCTTAAAAACTAGAAAAATGTAACGGTGCAGTCCTGAAACAAAACGTCCATGCGTTTTAAATTTTCTTTAAAATAGACACACTGTGTTTGGTAAAGTTTTTCTCGTTCACGCTCTAATAAGCCCTCACCTGTGCCCTTAGGAGGTCCCGATCCCCTGTACTCGAATTTGACGTCTCCTTTGCTGATGTTGTTACCGGGTATGTTCGCCACCTGCCAGTGGATCACCTCCCCCAGGGACGGGTCCTGCCTGGAGGGTGCGTCGGGATCTGCAAGAAAAAAAGACATTGCTCGCTGTACAATAAACCCTTATGCAGGATTTTTGCATCGCTATGCACAATTTTAATGACCCTAACTATGCACAAAATTTTTATGCATAACTATGCACACTTTATACGTAGTAATGCACAAATTTATGCATAAGGGACAGAGTTAAGCATGGTTATACAGAAAAAAAAATGTGGATACTTATTGTTGCTTAAAATCCGGCAAGTCTTATGCACAACAAAGTGCTTAGGGTTTTAGTGTGCACGGTAAAAACGATGCCTGATTTTTTTAAAGGGAAAACTTTGAGGAACTCTCACAATTTGAGGGAACCTCGTCAGATTTTGAGGATGTCTCCTTAAAATTTGAGGGTAATTCCCATCTTTTTTTTTTTTGAGGAGACGTCCTTAAAATCTGAGGAGGTTCTTTTAAGTTATGAGAGTCCCTCAAAGTTTTCCCTTTATCCTCAAAAAATCAGACATTGTTTTTATTCTGTGTGTTTGGTAGAAATCAGTTTACACGAGTTCATGTAATCTTTTTACCTCGACTTAATCTACATACCGATCATGGCGAGGAAATAGAGGGCATCGTCCTCGGCGTCCCAGCTGATGGTCGGCTCGTCCTGGACCTGGGTCGGGGTCAGCTCGTTCCCGCCGGCGACCGACACTCCGGTGGAGTAGTCGACCTGCAGACGCTCTTATGTCATGGCAGCAGGTTGAGGTTATAGTACAGGCTGGACCTACCGAGCCGAGCTATGTTCCTGTTCCCCGGCTGATCGCCTCCACTCACCTTGACGGTTTTCTGCGGAGCGACGTCCACAATGGCAGGCGCGAGCTCCTCCTCCATGGTTGACGACGACGAGCTGCTGCGAGAGGTCCGCGGCGCCGGCTCTGCGCAGTCACACGGGTGTAATGCCTGTTATTTCGCGTGGCTAGTCGTCCGCTCCGCCCTCCTCCTCCTCCTCCTCCTCCTCCTCCTCCTCCTCCTCCTCCTCCTCCTCCTCCTCCTCCTCCTCCTCCTCCTCCTCGGACGCCAGCGCTATCTCTGTGACGCAACGCCGCGGCAGGAGGCGTCGCGTCACGCGCTGCCCGCTGCGCTATTCGCAGGCAGGTGTGTGTCTGCCGATAGCGCTCCGCTCGGCCGGCTGGCTATGCGCAGGGAGCCTGGAGACGGTGGTTGGGTTGCCCCCGTACCCGGCGCTGCTGGGCAGCCGTCTAGCACTCACCGTGTGCGTCATGTAGGCGAGCTAAGTGAGGAGTTTGTGCTTGCTTCGCAAGAATAAAGAGACGTATGGGCTCGGTACCTTTATTTTGCGAAACAAGTGTCGTAGCTTCTTTTTTTTTCTACTGTCGAGCAAATATTTCACTGACCACTAGGCTTCTTATGAAGTGACTCGTGTACGTTCGTCTCTGCCCTGGCGTACAGAACGGGGACGTAGTCGTCGTACTGCGCCTGGAAGAAGTTGCCCGCCACAGGGGTGCCTAGTTTGTACTCCGAGGCGAACTTGCGGATGCTGAAGTTGGGGCGTCCTGCGAAAGTGCTTTAGAAAAGAGAAGAGTGAAAATAAAATAATAAAAACAATTGAGAATAATAACGGCAAACCTAACAGTGTGCTTAGTGAACTCTTCTTAACGTTTACCTGGAAGCACGCGCTAGGAAGTGTGGGACTGCCATGGCACGCAGTGCGTGATGGGGCACTAACACACACTCCGAAAAACGTTTTTTTATTTACGACAAACTATATTATCTTGGATTACAAAATGCAAATTTAACTTGTTTAAATACGAAAAATGTGAAGGTCTTGTAGAAAATATTCACAAGATTTCCCGAAAATGACATTTAAATTTTCGAGAATTCTCCTATACTTACAACTAATTTGACAGCGCACATCCTAGTGCATGCATTAAAGAGCACACTAGAAAGAGTGCACTAGCCACACTGTTGGGTTTGCAGTGCTGTAGCAATTTTTCAAACAAAAAAAATATTTATGCTTTTGGAATACCTGTCGTTAATTGGAGTGAATTTGAAGTTGATGCGACCTGGCTGTTTGTAGGCAAGCCAGACGTATCGGTGCAGTCCTACAATTTTAGACTGTTAGTAAAAACAATTTTTCGAAAGCAAAATATTTTAAGATAATAAGTGACCCCGCTCTCACCTGAACCTTTGGGGGGTCCAGCCCCAATGTATGCGGCTAGAGTGTCTCCCCTGGAGATGTCGATGCCCGGTACGTTGCCGACCAGGTAGTGGAGGAATTCTCTTCGTATGGGGTTAGCCCTGGTTGGTGCATCAGGGTCTGGCAGGCACGGGCATGTAAAAATTGTTGATACGAGTTAGTTTCTGATACTACTTATTTTATTTGCAAATTTTGAAAGGCATGCTGCATGCTGGAAACACAATAGTGTGTGAATGTCACACATTTGACACATTTGAGTGTGAATTTCTATTTTTATACTTGAGGAAGTAAATATGTGTTTTTTTTTACGTATTCCACACACGTGAAGAGTCAAGTGTACGAATAAAAATTCACACATTTAGGTTTTCAAGGCCTGTGAATAGGCTAGCGCGCATGGAGGTTAAGTCGCGGGTTTGTGACAGCTCGATAGTCGTGGGAACTTTTCAGAAATGATGTGGCGCCCAGCCGTGCGCGTGATTCGGGACTCCCGTGCGTCTCTTATAGTACATTTCTCATTATTCGATGTTAAGCGATCTTGGATCTTGCGATTCGCAACTAATCGTAACCAGCCAAGGGCGTAAGGGAGTGGAGAAACGACGCAGACTCGTTTCTCAAAGGCTTGATCGCCAGAAATATGTGTCGTTTATAATCTGGGATGCGTTATACTTAAATATGTAATCGTTATTCCCCAACTACCGTTAAAAGAGCTTACACTGTGAAAAATATCTTCGTAAATTTACAACATATTTTGTAATCACGATTTACAAAATAGGTTGTAAATTTACGACCGCCCATTCTTGCTCGTCAATAAATTCTAAATCGATTCAAAGAAATTGTAATTTTACGATTTCAAGTTGTAAATTTACAACATTTATCATGGAAAATTTTCCTGTAACCTTTACAAGTATTTTTCTCAGTGTAAATGAGTTACAATGTCTGCCCGTACCGCACGGAACGTTCTCTCAAGCACCGTGGAGCGGTCTGCGATGTGTATCAATAATTAAGCATAATAAAACAATTATGAAAAAAATGTCTTTTACGAAAAGGACACTGACCTGTCATCACCAGAGTGTAGAGGCCGTTGTCGTCTACTGGCCAGGATACGGTAGGCAAGGCCTGGACCTGGGTAGGTGTCAACTCATTTCCGTACAGCGCTTTTACTTTGCTGGTCCAGTCCACCTTAAAAAACAAACGCAAAATAGTATACTAAGTCTACTGCACTGTTAAACCGAATTGCCATGTAACAATAAATATTGCTACAAAATATCTCGTCACAAGAGCTGTCATGAGACAGTCGTCACAGGACATGCAACATTCGTCACACTATGATGAACCATTTGTCATTAAGCATTTATCTCACCCCTTGTGACGAACCTTTCAGTAGTAAAATTTAGCACTAACTTTGTCGTAATGTGACGACTTACAATTTCACAGCGTAGAGATTCACATTACAATTTTAGTTCCCCATTAGGGGTGGCTACGGCTTTTGCCCAATTGTTATAAAAGGGGGCCAAAATTTGGAATTCAACTACCCCCTTAAGTACATAGAAGTTAGAAGAACGACAACATATTTGTAACCAAAGACACCACTTAGTTTTTCAGTCAACTGTACCTCTATTTTGCCGGCGGGGGCCGCGTCGATGACATCAGGCACGACTCCTTCCTTGACGAAGAGGTCACCCTCTGCGGCCGCGACGGACAGGCAGAGGGCCGCCAGGGCCGCCACCAGCACCGCGGCGTTCAGCATCGTGCCGCCGATCGGTTCTGTTGACGGTGGCGGTTCTCCGCGGATTAATGCCGTTCTGCTGAGTCTCGTCGCTCAGAGTGGGCCACAGGCACAGCCTGTTGGGCTGGGAGGGCACCTCGGACCGCGACGCGCAGTAGCGGCTCAGCTCGAGTGTCGTCTTGGCGCTGCGCTGAGGTGCTGCTAACTGGCCGGCAGAGCTAGGCCGCACCGGTCCGGTGGTCGGAGCCCTGCCCTCCAGCCGCCCCCGCCCCCCACCACCTCACCCCACCCTGCCCCGCTCACGGTGCCTCTTACCTCCCATCCTCCTCTAATGCCCCCCGCCCCTCACTTCTCCCAAACCGGTCCAACAGGAACAGGCACCCTCTAGGCTCTGTGTCAAAGAAATTCCCTCAGAAATGTTTGGTAAAAGACGCTCCTCCGATTTTGTTTTTTATTTTTGCATCCCCATGCCTGTCATAGGCTAGTAGTAAGAGTGACACTTGTGTCACTCTTACTACTTAGGCTAGCCCATGGCTGCTTTAGGAAACCTCTTCTAACGAGAATGGCCATACGAATTTTATGCCCCGGGTTATCCAGACCTTATCATTGTTATAATACTCTAGGAGCAATTATGAATGTTATAATCTTAGAGTGTGGCATTTATATTGATCTTCAGATAGAGGGTAACCAACGATAGAAATAACGTCAAAATTTACCAACAAAAAAATTATATATTCTTCAAACAGACTATACACATAATAGTAAGCCACTTTGCCGAGTGACTTGGTTTTTTTTACAGGTACATATAGTAATGATTTCCATGAGGCTGACGTTTGCTGATTACTTGCTGTATTTTCTCTCGTAGTGCTCCTGTCGGGGCGGCCGTGGCGACCTCAGTCTAGGTCGAGCTTCCTGATATCTGGCATGGTGTCTTGCTGCGCCGCCTTCTTGCCCTTTTTGCTCGGCCGCTTGCTTTCGTCAATGACGAGGGTCTCTTCGTCCGTCCAGAAGTCCTTGAGCTCGCGCAGCGTCTCCGTGTTGGCGGCTGAATGGTACAAAGAGTTACTGTTTTAAATACCTGCTGCTTATGGGCTTCCCACACTGTTATAAAATACCACAATTTAACAACAGTGTGGAACTGTTATTTCTAAATACACTAGAAAATTGTTAAAATTTATTGTACATTGTAGGGTACAACGAGCTGAATGTACAGCGTTTCACTGTTAATTTCAAGTACAATGCCGTTTTGTACGGTTCATATTGACGGTATTTTTTACAGTGCATGCACATGCGAGACAATGATAAGTAAACTTAAATTTGTCTCATTTTACCAACGAGGGCACATAAACCTCATGGGTCAAAATATATGACTATCATGAGTTGGTTTTGTTAATTTAATAATCAATTCAAAAATATTTTTCTTACCGTGCAGCTCCGCCACTGTCTTGCCTAGGGTGCCACCGAAGTCTGAGGGGAGGCAGTCTTTGGGTATGAACTCGTACAATTTCTCCAACTCAGAGGATGAATAAAAGTGTAACTGAAATGGGTAAATTTATAGTCAATTACCGAGAAAAAAAAAATTTAACAGTGTAAAAAGTTCCAAGTGTGAATATCGCTCAACACACAGGGTGTGTAAAGTAGTTATTCAAACGACAAATCTGAATGTGACTGGCTTTATAAACAAAACTTCATCCAAATTCGTCACATTCAGTTACTCTCCATATTTGTGCTCATAGTTTGAAGTTATACTTACAATACTATATAGTTCTTTCTTCATAAAAGGTTTTATCAGGAACATAATTTTGTCTAAGATGGGCATGGTGTTGATCACATGGATACCCTTTAGTCGCACCGGGTTCGCTTCCTGGAAAATGAGAAAAAAAAAACAACTTTACATTTCATTTGGCATCTTCTTTTAAAAATTTACCTATTAGCTATAAAATACTAGCAAAGCAGCACTCATTTTGTTACAGAGTCGTGCTAATGGAAAGAAAGTACTGTATGTATGGCTAGGGGGAAGGGGAGGGGGGGACCAAATCAATCAAGTTGTGTACACGTTATGTACGCGGTGCGAGAGCGCACCGCGTTTGTACTAACCTGAATGAACATGAAGAACTTCTTGAGGAGGCTAAGGTTTAGCCTGGTGAGGTGGCCGAGCTTGACCCCGGTCATGTCGAAAAGAATGTAGTAGCCCTTCTGCGGCCCGGTAAGGCACCGCGCCGCCTCCATCGTCATGTTTAGCACTTTCACTCCGTCGGCAAAGATGTACTTGCTGGGCTCGTACTGGGAGAGACGGTGAAAAATGATCTGGTAGCCGGCAGGTGTCATCTGGGGGAATACAGCGTTATCTCTGTAACAAATGAACAATCTCTATTATTATTATTATTATTATTATTATTATTATTATTATTATTATTATTATTATTATTATTATTATTATTATCTGCTACTAATTTCGCTCTGCAAATTAAAACGTGTACATTGTACACTGATTAATCAGTGTACATCGATGATCACTGATTAATCAGTGTACATGACAATGATTGCTGATTAATCAGTGTACATGACAATGATTGCTGATTAATCAGTGTACATGCGATGATTTATCATGATGTACATGTTTTGGCCTTTTGCTTCTCATTATTCCCCAGCAGAAAATTAATTCAAAATGAGTTGCATTTCCATATTTCTCGTTAAAAGAGCTTTAAAACGAGATACCATGTTATAGGGTTCATTTTATATCACAATGGTCTAATGGGTTTTGAAGGATGCTTCTGGTTTAAACTGAACTATTCAGAATTCCTTTGCAACGAACCCCATCACATGGTATCTCGTTTTAAAGCTCTTTTAACGAGGAATATGGAAATGTAACTCATTTTGAATTAATTTTCTGCTGGGGAATCATGAGAAGAAAAAGGCCAAAACGTGTACATCGCATGTACACTGATTAATCAGCAATCATTGTCATGTACACTGATTAATCAGCAATCATTGGCATGTACACTGATTAATCAGTGATCATTGATGTACACTGATTAATCAGTGCACAACGTACACGTTTTAGTTTTCAGAGCGATCTTGGTTAAGATTTTTCCCCCCTGAAGATGACTTGTTAAAGCCCAGGCATTTACTGGCCGCGAAACGGCCACAAGCGTCTGCAATTTTCTAAACGACTATCGGATATCAGTATTCCATGCATCAGATTGCCTCTGATGGCCGCGCTCTTACGACCGGCTCAACTGATCCACCAGAGTGGATGGATGGCGGGTGAAGCACACGGAAGGCCTCCAACACTGTGAAAATTATTTTTGCAGATTTGCGCTGTATTTTGTTAATTATTACGATGACATAAAAATCGAAACGTAACGTAGTGCTGTAATATTACGATTTCTAATTGAAAGTTTACAATTGTACATCGTTGAAAATTTTCCCGTAAACCTCAAAAATATTTCTCACAGCGGTCGCCCCAAGAAGAAAAGTCACACTTACGTGACGCCGAGAATGTGCCGGACCTCCGCGTACTTGTCCACGTCCCGTTTTTGGAAGAATTCCGGGGTGGAAGAGAATAGGTTGTAGCACACGTCTATGCAGGATTTTGTCTTCTCCACATCGTAGTAGCAGCTGTGGGCGAACAGGATCAGGCTCTCCTCTGAAAAAATAAGATTGGTAAGGCAATGTTCTTTGCGTCGTACCGGGTGCTTCAGAGAACACTTAACAGTGTTGCGGGTCTCCCTACCCAATGGGCCATGGCGAGGTAAACCCGCATACTGTTACAATTCTCTGAAACACACGCTATATAAATTTTTTGCTGAAATTTGTGCGTTGATTTGCACGCCTTTGTGCACACGGTATCTACAACCACCATTTTTGCGCCCAAATTCGTGCATATCAAATTGAAATGTTTAACTTCGCTGGAAAGTTTGCACAAATTTTAGGTACGCCTACCTGACGTGGGCGGGTAGTGCACGTTCTCCGGGAGCCACTTTTGCAGCGCCTCGATGGTCTCTGGCTTGTAGTCGGGAATGTTCTTCCGCATCTCCTCTGCGCTCACCCTCATCTTGGGCACGCGGTACTCTGGACGGGTCGACACTGTGGGTCACAGGGCAAGGTGAAAAATAAAATTAAAATTTTTACAAAACGTGAAGCCATCGGATACAAAGGTCGCCAAATTATTTTGCACACTGAAATCAAGTTTGTGATAATTTGAAAATCATGAGATAACTCATAGTTTGCGATTCGCAGGAGTCATCGCTTTTGAGAGCATGATAATTTTTTACCACATAAATAATGTGATAAAAATACGTGAGAAAAATATCGCAAATTAATTGTGAACACTTTTTTATCACAGAAAATGCGCCTTTAAATCGAACTGGAAACCCAAGTGTGCGAATGTCACACACTTGGGTTTCCAGTGCGTATTATACACCAAATCTTGTGATATGAATTTGTGGAGACAAATTTCTCATGTGTTTGTTATAATATTATTTTTGTGATGCAAATTGTCTTGTTTTAAAATGCGGGAATCGTGGGATTCACAACCATAAGTAGTTATCGAATGATTTTCTGATACAAATTATCACAAATTAAGCCTCAGTGCATTTTGCAATGAAATTTCAATGTCGCACACTAGTAGGAGTGTGAATGATCATTCAGACACCACTTGGACTATAGGTGCGTGATTTTTCTAGGAGTTTTATACACCTCTAAGTGTGCAACATTTACACACTGGGGTGTCCAGTGCGTTGACACGCTTCAACGACAACAACAAAAACTTTCCAGCCCGACGCGCTCCCCTGCGGAGGCCTCCCCGGCGCCGCCGCCAAACTCGATTTGTAAGTTAAAGTCGCGCGCGATCTGCATAGGACGCACGCCCTAGACAGGATGCCGCCGGCCACGACGGCCACGCACCAGAAACCCAAAATGTTCGAAGGCTGACAGGCTTTTAGGTAACGGGTGGAGTAATCCGAGGAAATTTTGAGGTGATCCCGGGATAATTCAGGGGTAATCCGTGGTAGGCCAGGGGTAATCCGTGGTAGTCCAGGGGTAATTCGAGGTAATCGAGAGGAAAAAACTACGTAATCCGGGAGGTAATCCGTAGGTAATCCGGGTAATCAGTACACTGGAAAAACAAAGGTGCTAAGTCCTACTTTAAAAGGCACTAACAAAATTTAGTGCCTTTGGAAAGGCACTAAACTTAGCACTTGATTTTAGCGCCCCAGGAAAGGCGTTGCTTAGCACCTTTGTTTTTCCAGTGTAATCCGGCTGACACAGAATTTGGTAGGCGTTTCCCCCTCGGAATGTCGCACGTCGCACACTTGTGAAATGTGTCTTAACTGCCGCGTTCCTCTACTTGGACAAGTAAATTATGCGAATTCATTGGAATTTCACACACTTGAAGTGAAAATGGGAAATCACACACATCCTCGAGCGAAGGGAATTCCGCGGGGAATTCACACACCTGACTTTCCAGCGGACTCAGCCCGCGGACCTCAAGCCGGCCTACCAAACCTGCTCTCGTTTCGCACCTGGCCAATTAGATCGCGACTAGACTAAACGCCTTGCAGCTAGCGTGTCTCTTCCGGAGCACCGAGTCCTGCCGCCGTTTGCGCAACGCGCAAAACGCTTCAGAATATATATGCCCGGCCAGCACACGTAACGTTACTTACGGGGCGGCTTTTACGGTGGGCTCGGCTCCAGCGGGAAGCAGTGGTGTGCGCGCGGAGTGTGAGCGACCGATGTGTGTCACGGGGGTATGATACGGGGCGGACGAGGCGCGGAAAGGTGAGGGGGCGGGGGGGGGGGGGGGGTAGCACACGTCGTGGTCCCGGCTGGCCCGGCAGCGCCAGCTTCACGCGACAACTGGCTGCTGCTGGCCCCCGCCTGTTTTTAGATAACAAGCATACCCGAATAATAATAATAATAATAATAATATCGAAAGAAGAAAAGAAAATCCGTATTGTTTTAAACCTTAACGACGCGGGCCACTGTATCGTTGCGTACTTTCCACCCGCCCGGCAGACGGCTGCCTTTTCGATAAGCCTCTGCGCCATTACGGGCGTGTTAATGTGCATGGCGGACTACTATCGCCCCTGCGGTCTGGGTGGTGCGATGGCCGGTGTTTCTCCAAGACAGGTGATAATGTCTGAAGCGTCATACCGTCTCACATAACCCCCCTTCCCCTTCTCTCTCTCTCTCTCTCTCTCTCTCTCTCTCTCCCTCTCTCTCTCTCTCTCTCCTCTCTCTCTCTCTCTCTCTCTCTCTCTCTCTCTCTCTCTCTCTCTCTCTCTCTCTCTCCCTCTCTCCCTCTCTCCCTCTCTCCCTCCCTCTCGCTCTCCCCCAAAAATGGCAAAGCGAATGAGGCAGACTTTCGTTTTGACATACACACACAGAAAAAAAAAGGTACCTTTGTTGTCACAGAGATTCCGTTAAATGGCGACGAAAGGAAAGTTTATACCGTAAAATAAAGTAATTTTGACTGCAACTAAAGAAAATTTGACGTTGATTGAAAGTTGAACGGAATTTCCGTAAAATGAAAGGTACGTTTTTCTCGGTGTAGCACTCACGACTCACGAATTACTCTCCACGGACAATTTTAGCGAAGGGTAGATATTTAATACACTCTAGATACCCAAGTGTGTGCATGGCGTGCTCCACTTGGAGTCAACCACAAAGCACACTCTATAAAAAAGAGTGTGCTCGCCAGGAACGCGCTCAATTAAAGCATGTCAGCGAGGCATGCACACAGTGCACTGTGTGTGCACTGTGTTGTAGCGCATCCAGCACAATAAACAAGCATGAGCCCAATCCAACACAATAAGCACACGTGACTCGCCACAATATCCAAACCTTCATCTCCTTTCATCCATCTCACTATCCCTACACTTGTAAAACAAATGTTTCGTTCTAAACACCACTTGATGCATAGCTCCTAATGTATAATACTTAAACACTATGTCATGCACAGTTCTAACTAAACATTAGTTGGTGTATAGTTCTTAAACATTTAGCAAGTGTATAGTTGACTAAACACTTGGGATGTCGTCGCATCCCTATGCTTTGACATGGAAAGCCTCGTCCAAATGCATACTTCTAAACATCCCGAAACGTTTAACATCTAAACATCTACGAAGTGCATAGTTGTTAAGTAGTGATGTATAGTTGACACTATACACCATTTGATGTATAGAAGTGGAACTTAAACACCATGATGTATAAAACTTAAACATTTGTTTTACCAGTGTATAGAACATGGACACAGTCATTTAAGCGTCGAGCAGGAAGCAGGTCACTGATTCACTCTTCACCAACACTTTTAGTAATCCACTTCGCTCTAAGTAGACCTACTCGTGCACTGACACGGTGAGAGACACAGGAATACACTTCGCTCTTGAAGGACAACACTTTTTCGTACAGTGTCACAGTGAGGAATACACTTGCTTCTGAGGGAGCCTATACTATTTTTCGTGCACTGTCACAGCTAGAGATATTATTGGGAGTCCACACTCGCTCCGGTCGGAGACTTACTCGTGCACGGTTCGTCGTGTGCTGCGCCGGTGGTAGCGGGGGTGACTGAGCAGCGGCCGCGCGGTGCGGGTCGGCGAAGCACCGGTGGGGCGTGGCGGGGCGGGGTGGGGCCAGGCGGGGCGGGGCGCAGCGTGGCGGGGCCGGGCGGGGCGGGGTGCAGCGCGGTGGGGCCAGCTGGGGCGCGGTGGGGCGCGGTGAGGTGGCGGGGCTGATGCTGTCTGTACTCCCCCCCCCGGCGGTCACCGAGGCGCCGTCTCTGTCCCTCCCGCCGCAGCCATGCCCCTTCTTTTTCCTAGGCGAGACACTTTCACTGAGAGGCGCGGCGGTGGTGCGGGCCGACGCGGCGATGGTCTCAGAGTCGGGCTCAGCGCGCCCAGCCGGCCCTTGGTTTCATTCCGTTCGGAAGTGCGGTGGCCGGCGGGGAGGGGAGTGGCGGGTGGGACCGGGGAAGGGGGCTCGCGGAGAGTTCAACGCCTTTTACCAAAGAGACTACGAAAAAGACGTTATGCCATTGGGGCGTTCCGCACTCCGCTCTATCAGCTGCCCGCTCAAGCGCCGGCGTGGTGTTTTTTTCTTTTTGCTGCTAGGAGGGCAATGCTCTCTCTCTCTCTCTCTCTCTCTCTCTCTCTCTCTCTTTCTCTCTCTCTCTCTCTCTCTCTCTCTCTCTCTCTCTCTCTCTCTCTCTCTCTCGCTCTCGCTCTGCTCTCTCGCTCTCGCTCTCTGTGGGATAAAGCGCGATCGCCGAAGCGCGATCGTCACCAAAATCGAAATGCAATGTACTATGCCCCGTTTGGAATCCCCTTGAGGTCCTAAAATACCACGATTGAATAACTATACATTTTTCCACTGTCCACGCACCCCTGACAGTGACACACTTCTTGACTTTCGAGCTCTTCTTTTCCCGCTGACCTGTTTGTGTAGGTGTTGTTTGACCGGTGGCAGTGGCACTGCGCCCTCCCCCACCTCCCCCACCTGCCGGCTCTCTACACCCCTCCCTTCTCCCTCTGACAGCCTCCCCCCCCCCCCCCCCCGCCACCCTTGCCACCTCGACATGCTTTGCAAATTTGACCGCAGCAGACGATTCCCGACTGGCGACGCAGCAAACGCTGCGGTGCTCTGCTCCGCGTTTTTCGCGCCCTGGCGGGGCGGGGGGACGGGGGGCCAGGGGGGGCGGGGACAGGGGGCGGAGGGGGCAGGGGCAGGAGGGGGGCGCTATTGAGGCGTGCTGAGCGTGGCGAGGTGAGCCCATGAAAAATATATTAATTTATCGGAAATTTGTAGGTAATAAACAGTTAATGTAGCCTTAATAAATTTAAATTAAGCCAATTTAAATGATTTAAATAAACTCATATAAAATTTAACTAACTTGTTAATTTAATTTTATTAAATTTAAAGTCATAAAGAAAAATGTGATCGGTCCGTGGTTTGAACCAACGACCTTCTAGTTACTGGCCTGGTCCCTTACCCACTACACCACCGCACCTCTTGGGGAGAGGAAGGCCGCATAAGGAAGACTATCTACGGTATATAGCTTTATACAATACGTAGGCTGTACTGGCGTATGTTCAATCCGTGCGAGATATTTTGTTTAAAGGTACCCATGATTGACTCTTACGACGACCTTCAGGTACCAGCACACTACTTAAAGTACCGAGTTTTATTTGAACGTTTAACGGGGAAGTACCCTTAAAGCTGTTAATAAACAGTTAATTTATTGAAATTAACTTAGGATGAAACAGAAATTAATAATTAACTAAGCCAGAAAAATTTATTAACGATAAATTACCTTTTAACATGATTAAATATAATCCTTTATTTACCATGTTTCTATATCAACACTTATTAAAGAGAAATTTAAAGTAATTTGCGTTGTTTATAAACTTTAATTTGTTTATATTAAAGTCTTCCTGTAAATTGAAGACTTATTTAAGAGTAATTTGTTTAAATTAAGTCTTATTTGTTTAAATTTATTCATTTTACGTGGGGAGGCCTCGACTCTGACCGCAGTGGTGCGCGACTCCGTCGATATATCCCCCCCCCCCCTTCCTCCATACCGTCACTTCCTCACCTTCCTGCGTAATCGTCGCATGGGGACAAAGCGAAACTCATGGTCACATTTTAGGCTCAAAATAATATCAATCCTCGTTCTCTAGCGTAAATGTGTCACGATAATGGGATGGACTGCGCTCTGCAGCCTCCCGGGTAAATTACTTATTTTTTTTTTAACAAGTCGTTTAGGTTTTAAATAGGCAGCACGGCAGGTTCATCAGTATGCCGTCATCTCATGTGGTGTGGTAACACAGCATTGTTAGTTCGTGCGATCCGCAATTGTAAAGTGTTGTGCAGAGTTGCTGGCACTGTAAGAAAATGTCGTACAGGGTACGGGAAAATTTTCCATGGAAGATGTCGTACAATGACAATCCTAGATTGTAAATGTACAAGCACTGCGTATCGACTTGGAATCGAATGACGATCGATAGTGGGAGGTTGGACATGTACGACTCATTTTGTAAATGGTAAATTACAAAAAATATCGTACATGTACGGAAATATTTTTCACAGTGGGAGTTTGCCCGTAACGATATCTGCTTGCAAAGCTTTAAGTTACCCTAGAACTTGCACAAGTCTTGAGCATTCCAGTGAGCACCAGCAAATATTGGGCCGCGAACGTAATTCATTTATTTTTGTTGAAGTACAACTTCATTCAATGCCAAGAAATTTAATACGGAAAGTTTTTTTTAAAAGTTTTTTTTATTTTGTTTTTATTTTATTTTGTTAGTAGTATTGCATCCTAATTACACTTTAGGTCGAGTCGGGCTTTAAACAGGGTGCTGCTATTCTTGCCTCCGAGCTCGCCTGTGATATGTGGCTACGAGTTGGTTCACTGCGAGAAATGTTCATAAGGTTTACGGGAAAATTTTCCATGAGAAATATCGTCACGATATTAGTTTCTACAAATTACAAAATTAAATAGACACTTGGTATCGACTTGTCGTTCTTAAACGAGCACAAATTGGCGATATGCCGATCGTAAATTTACAATATGAATTAAATTTAAATTGAACGAAAAAATTTGTAACTTTATGAAGATATTTTTCACAGTGCTGCCGAACGCCCTGCTGTGACTATGACCTTAGCCGTGACCCGACCCATCCCCACCGCCAGTGCCGAGCGGGCGTCAGCGCGTCTCCGACGGAGTATGCGGTCTAGGGTTGGGGCAGGGCGGGGGAGGTTGGCTCTTTTTACAAGGGGGGTCCAACTTATGTGTTTCCCTGTTCTTTTTACTCTACTGGGAAACTTTTTCCTGACTGGCACAATACTTTTGTGTAATGCTCCCAAGTATAATCCTGGCACCAACATTTTTGAAGCTGGGCATTAGATGTATCTCGCCCAGCTCCAAAAGTTTTGGTCCCACGATATTTGAATTGGCAGCATGAAACAAAAGTATCGCATTGAGTGCGGAAAGTTTTTACTCCCTATGATTTAACACGGGTGGCCACCATATATACAGTATATATAGTGGTCATGCCGCACTCAATGTGATATTGTGCCTGTCAAGAAACATTTTTCTCAGTTTTGTAATTCATGTATGCTACTTTGTGTCTATTTTATTTTTAGACACAAAATTCGATGCATTTCTGCGTATTTTTCTGGCTACTTTGTAATGTGGAATATTTTCTCAGTATTTTTCGTGTATTTTGTCGTACATATTCCTGTTTTTTGAGTTGGCCCTAGCTACTGAAATCTTTTTTCCCGTCATGCGACGTGAGGCCAGGCGCGCCCCTGCCCTGCCCTGCCCGGCCCAGGCCCACTGCACTGTTAAATTTTAAGTCGTCACATTACGACAAAGTCAGTGCTAAATTTTACTTTTGAATGGTTCGTCACATGACAAATGGTTCATCACAGTGTGACGACAGATTCATGTCATGTGACGAATCATTCATGTCATGTGACGAAAGATTCATGTCATGTGACGAAAAATTCATGTCAAGTGACGAAATGTATGTCATGTGACGACTGTTTCATCACAGCTATTGTGACGAAATATTCGTAGCAATATTTATCGTCACATGACAATTTGGTTTAACAGTGTGCTTCCCGACGTGCGTTGGAGCGGCGTCACGTGGACACGTGGTCACTCGGTCGTCACCGCTGGCCGCCCACGCCCACGGCCCTACCCGTAATTTGAATTGCCTATGAGCACGCTTCTATCCCCCCGTGACAGGATCGCTCGCAAGGAGCATGCCCGTCTGTGTCAAATACAAAATGGTATGTGTTTATCTCGAGTACTTTTCAAATAATTGATTAGTAGCAAGAACGACTTAACAGACCACAACACATCCTGAAGCAAAAACTAGATTCACTGTTAAAAATACAGTCAATATGAACCGTAGAAACCGTCATTTTTTTTGACATTAACAGTGAGACACTTTTCATTCATTCAGCTTGTTGTACCCTACAATGTACAATAAATTAAAAAAAAAATTCCATTGTGTTTAGGAATAACAGTTCCACACTGTTGTTAAATTGTGGAATTTTTTTTTACAGTGTGCCGCAATTTCTTAAATTTGCTGCCAAACTAATTTTAGAGCTTTGAATACCTTTATTGTGAACTTTTGGCATTCTTCTTGCACGTCAAGTTTTGACATCTCTGTGTGCAAAATTTTGGCATCTATAAATGCAAAATTTTTGTCTAGTAAAAATGGCATTTGCAAAGTGCCAAACTTCTAGTAACTTAAGCCACCGCTAAGTTTTCTGTGCAACCCGCTCTTCCTCAAAAAAGTACGACGTCGCTCTCAGACGCAGTCCCGTCTGTCGCCGTGCCGCCAAACTGGCCCGTAGTAGTGTCAATAACCAGGGCGGAGCAGAGCGGGGCAGAGCACACTGTAAAAAATACCGTCAATATGTACCGTACAAACCGTTATTGTACTTGAAATTAACAGTGAGACATTGTACATTCAGCTCGATGTACCCTACAATGTACAATAAATTTTAACAGTTTTCTATTGTGTTTAGAAATAACAGTTCCACACTGTTGTTAAATTGTAGTATTTTATAACAGTGCAGGGCAGAGCGGGGCAGGGCAGGGCGCGGCAGGGCGCGGCAGGGCGCGGCAGAGTGGGGCTGACCCCACGGCCCGAGATGCCTAGCCACCCAAGCCTTCCGCATCTTCTACTACTCGATAAGGCACTTGGCTGCGAAGCGGCCAGCAGCGGCTTAAGTCCTATGCTATATTCAGTTACTAGCCAGGCAAGCCTTCGGCTTGGTTGCTGAGCAGACTTCTTCCCTATATACCTATCCCTATACACCTATCCCTATACACCTTTCCCTATATACCTCTCCCTATATACCTCCCCCTATATACCTCCCTCTATATACCTCTCCCTATATACCTCTCCATATATACCTCTCCCTATATACCTCTATATATGGTCAGCTTATGCATGCGTATGTACATTTAAATTTTAAGATGGGATAAATAGTAATAGGAAGATACCTCTGCTTAACTAAAGGTATAGGGGGGGGGGGCGGACATTTTCTCTGCCAAAATCCCCAACAGAGTGCTTCGCTTCGCTCAGCAAAAAAAAAAAAAAATAAAAAAAAAAATAAAAATTAAAAAAAAAAAAAAAACAGTCAGATCCGAGACAAAACTATAAGGCTACTTCGTGCCTAAAAATCGGGTCCACACCGGAAAGGCGCGCGTCCGCGCCGGCGTGAGCGTGGGCGCTGCGCGGGGAGGAGTGGAGGTCTCCCCCTCTCCCCCTCGCGACAGCGAAAGGGGAAGAAAGCCATGACAAGCGTGTTGCAGGAAAAGAAGGCAAAAAGTAGCCTAAACTCAGAACAGTGAGGCAGAGATACGCATAGCCGTCCGAGCTCTGTTACCTGGGCGGCGCCCGCACCACCCGCGTGTGGCGTAAAGTAGTGCAGTAAATATATCGTCCAGCCAAGCAGGCGCACTGCAAACTCAACTGTGTGCTTAGTACACGCTTAGTACAAACATCTTTAAGTCAGTTGAGTGTTTAAGTCAGCACACGGTAAAAAAAGACGTCCTGGTTTTCAAGCAGTCAAGCAACTCTTATAGAGAAAATACACAGGAGCTTCTTGTTTTTACCCAATGCTTGAAAACTAGGACGTCGTTTGAGCCGTGTAGTTCACGCCAAGTATGCGCCTAGAAGTACTGTGAAAAATATTCGTAGGTTTACCGGAAATTTTTTTCACAAAGTGCAGTTGTAAAATTAAAATTGCAAATCGTAAAATTACAAGCACTACATATCGGCTTAAAATTCAATCCATTCAATCACGAGCAAAAAATGTCTATCGTAAATTTACCACATATTTCGTAAATCGCAATATATACAAAATTTATCGTAAATACAAAGATCTTTTTCACTGCGTCGTGGGTGTGTGCCTTATGACTATTGCTAGCAGTCGACTTGGGAAGCACACACCTGCAAGTGTTTGCTTGCAAGCATGCACCTACAAGCGTGTACTAAGTACACACTGGAGCTTGCAGTGCGGGCGGAGCACCGCCCGCAACATCGACAGTAGCCGTCATGTTTCGGAAGCTGAGCTAGCTTCGCCACCGGACAGCTTGATCGCCTCGTGCTCCGTGTCGCGAACGCTCGCAGCACTGTAAACGCTGCGGCTACTTTTAATGCCAGATTATGACATTGTTTTTTGAACGCAAAATTTTGGCCTTCATTTGGACAATGCCAATGTTTGGCATTAAAAGTGGCCTCAGCGATTACCGAGGCGCACAGGTGCGGGCCTACGTAGGATAGGTGCGTGCATGTTGCCTCGTAGTCGGGCGCCCAAGCGGCCCACCTCACTCTACTGGGTTTAGGCTACTTTTTGTTTTCCCGTCGGGTGACACTAGCTGCCGAGTGCCGCCGGTAAGGATATAGCCGCCTGTGCATAGGCCAGCCCGCCACACAGTCGAGTTTGACGGGGCTGCCTATCCCTCACATCGCAGGCGCTCCTATGGATAAGCATTGCTGGGGCATTTCGTGGAAAGACACGTCGCTATGACCGACTCCTCAGTAGCTGGACGAGAAGTGCCATAAAAAGCATAAGCGCACTCGGCAGTGGTAGTGGCTACGAACGAACTGAATCAGCACGCTGCTGCTGTCAAAATGAGGTCAGAAACGATTTGCTTACTCAGCTAGACTGTACTTCTGAGCACATACACTGTAAAAAAATATCTGAAAGTTTACGACTGTTATCGTAATTTGTGATTTACAGACGGTGTCGTAATGTTATGATCGAAATCGTAAATTTACGAAAGCCCATTTGTGCTTGTTTAAGAATCACAAAAATCAATACCAAGTGTCCTTAAAATTTTGTAATTTTACAATTTTATGTCGTAACTTTACGATACATTGCATGGAATATTTTCCCATAACTCCTACAAAGGTTTCTCACAGTGTATGAAATAAAAATGTTAGAGCGGTAAGCCTAGCCTATCTTCTTTAAAACTTGGAGAGTTTGGCCCGTTGTTAAAAATTTTGCAAATCTTTCGTGTAATTGTACCGCAAACTAAATTAGTCTCTGCTTTTCCCTAACTCGTCGAGTGACTCCCTCGTCATATGCAGTCCAATAGCGCGGTGCGGGCGATAGGTTGCATAACTGCCGGACTGCCAGGCGCCGCGCCGCGCAGCGGCTGAGTGCCGCCGTCGCGTCGCGCCCTGCATGTAGGCAACCAAGCCTGCAGCTGTGTTTCAGATTGTGTCTATCCCCAACCTACTTTTCTCGTCTCTCTCTCTCTCTCTCTCTCTCTCTCTCTCTCTCTCTCTCTCTCTCTCTATCTCTCTTTCACAATTTCGAATAAATTTCTTTGTAAGCTTACGAGGCAGCCAAATACTTCTCACTACGAACAAACTCCTTCACAAGGACTTATCAGTGTGTGGTGTGCAATGGTCTGGACCCGCTCAGCCAAGCTCGACCCACCCCGCGCCGACCGAACCCGCCGCAACTCACCCCATTCCCCGGCGCTCTACCTACAATCAGCTGACGCATCAGCTGGGGTCCCTCCGGGCCGCCGCGTGTCGCAGACGTACTCGGCACCGCCAGCAGCACCGGGCGAACGACCTTGCCACACACAGTCAGACACACATGCAGACACACAGACAGACTGACTGACTGACTGACTGACTGACACAGACAGACAGACAGACGGTTAGACGGACACACACACACAGAGAGAGAGAGAGAGAGAGAGAGAGAGAGAGAGAGAGAGAGAGAAAGACAAACACATACATGTAAGAGCGCTCTCTCTCTCTCTCTCTCTCTCTCTCTCTCTCTCTCTCTCTCTCTCTCTCTCTCTCTCCAGTGCGTACCGTCTCTCTCAGAGACACGCGCATGCACGCGCAATCTCAGAGTCGCGAGTTGCTCATTCATGGTGGGGGCAAGCACGTGTAGTCGCTAGTCACGTCTACACGTCTATGCTACATCTATCTATCTATCTATCTATCTATCTATCTATCTATCTATCTATCTATCTATCTATCTATCTAGAGCACAGCTTATGCGTCTACATTTTGGAAAAGATCCTGTTGCTCTGACTCAGCCTATGTCTGTCTTAGTCTGGGGTTTCTTGAACCCTGGGGAGGGGTCAGGAGGTGGGGCGGGGCTGGGTAGGGCAGGGCAGAGCCCGGTGGATCGGGACGGAGCGGCGCGGGGCGAGGAGGAGCGGGGCGGAGCAGGACGCGAGGGGCGGAGTGGGGTGGAGTGGGGTGGGATGGGGTGGTGTTTGGGCGGGGGCGGAGTCGTATTGGACAGGTTAGACGACCTTCATGAAGAGGCAGGGTCCAACACAGAAGGACTCGAAAAGGCCAATGCCGAGAGACGGTGCTGCTTGAGCTGCCCGTTCGGCCACTGGAAACGGTCAACCGAACCCCGCGGCGTGCGGAGATTTGCATCGAGTTCCACAATACAGATCAGTGATGCCAGATAAGTAGGCAAAAGATCGCACGCTTTCACAGGCAGACGGGTATCTCTGCCTGCCAACTTGTCAATATGTATTCTCATATATAGATATTTTTGTTTTACACGTGATGCTCTTTTCTCATTTTTTCTCTTTGTCGTAAAAGAGAGGTACTATTCGGAAGTAACAGGGAAGAGCACTGACGGTGTCGGTAAAGAAAAGCGCTGACAAATTGAATCATTCTCTCAGAATTGCATCTTGAGGACCGGGGCCCTGCGCGTGGAGTTTGGAGACAAGGGATATAAAACGAAAGTGAATTACAGCTGCGAATTGCCCAGTGTGTGTAGATGCTACTCTTGTCACGTGACCATTTCCTATCTGGCCCGGGGTCGTGTTGGGTCGAGGAGCCTACCAAACTGGGAAGTGTGCATAACTATGCAAAAATCGTGCAAGAGTTTAGTGTGTGCATCTCCCAAATATTTGAATAATACGCTCGCGTTACACTTTATTTCTGAAAGTCACGTCTATCGCCCAAAATGAGCGACGTTTTTCTGCATCCCTCCATTCGAACGATGTTCGCCAGGATGACTCAGATTGAGTCGTATCTATCACTTAACTTGAGTGATGTTAGCTGAAACGACTCAAAAAGAGTCATAGGTATAGCCGAAAATGTCCTCATGATGACTCGAATTGAGCGATTTTAATCTTGCTCGCTCTCCTTAGAGTGATCAAATTTGGGTCACAATCTCGCTCTCTAGAGGGTGACATTCATGACTCCTCGATTTACAGTGTAGAGGATATGTTCCAATATTTTCTATTTCGAATTTCGTCTGAGGTCTTACAGTGTCAGGGTAGAAACTTGTTATGACCACGGATTTACGTACGAGAAACCCCCGCATAAGAAGCACCAGACTGACGTGCAAGACCTTGTTTTCTTTATCTCGGGGACAATCAAGCCCTGTCGTATCTCATCAGCCATCAGTCAAACCAAAGCTATCTTCATGCACCTGGAAAAAAACTTATTGGGAGCTGTTGTTTTCGAAAGCTGGCGGCACTTTGCGGTGTTAGCCTGCCGTCCGATAGGCCATGTGAGGACTATTTCGAAATTGTAAATGATTTAAGCCTGCTCTGGAAAATCAAGTGTGTACATGTATTCATTATTTACTGCATACTTACAGGTATTCAGTAAATAATGAATACATGACCATGTATGCAGTATTTGCTGAATACCTTGGCATGTACCCACGAAAAATCACACAGATACTACGTGTGTACATGCCAAGGTATTCAGCAAATACTGCATACATGGCCATGTACACACTATTTACTGCATACATGGCCATGTATTCGTTATTTACTGAATACCTGTAAGTATGCAGTAAATAATGAATACATGTACACACTTGGTTTTCCAGAGTGTAGGAGGAGTACTTTAAAGCTCTATCAGTTGAATCATCGATACTATTACTAGAATCTGCATTCGAACCGAGCGTCGAGGGAGAAGAGAGGGGGCAAAGGGGCAAGATTGCACATCGCGGTGAAGCGAGGGTCAGCAAAGTTGTGTGTCACTAGCCAATAGGTGTGGGGACGACTTTACGTGTGCAGCGTCGTACAGATCTCTGCAATAATTCTCTATTAACGCTGTTTTGGCCACTTTTAACGCCAACATTTTGCCATTCATTTTGAATGCCAAGTTTTGGTCTCCATCTGAAAAATGTCAATTTTTAGCCACTTCCGATTCCGAATTTCGGGCTACTCCAGTAAGAATGGCATATTTTGGTAAAAATATAGTACTCGTCATAAGAAGGGCCACAGCGTTATCCGTGTTTAAT